>JAHFWJ010000578.1:0-600000 GCA_028555115.1 Himalopsyche japonica | reverse complement strand
CGGCTTGCGTAATATCAATAAGTGTCGTCATCGAAATGCATGGTGGATCCCGAGTGCGTACTTCAACTGTTCCTACAGAAGACCGTCTTGCAGATAAATTACATATATTACGTTCAGGGACTAAGAAGGACTGTGCAGTATGTTCAAATAGAAAAATATCTGGCAGGAGATCAGAAATACGGCTGGTTTGCGAGACCTGCGTAAATAAGCCAGGATTACATGTTGGCGATTGCTTTGTGAAATACCATAAAATGAAGAATTACAAATAAAATAAAAATATGTACATTATTTTCATTATATATCTATTTTACAGAAAAAATAAAAACACATTTTTTTAGTACTTATTTCCACAATACATTTTTTGATCAGGACCGGTTTCGCTCATCGCGAGCATTATCAACTGATAGAATACAATTTACAAACTAGTCTATCTATATAAAACAAAAAATTTATTTGAGTTAAAGGTAGCAGGTGTACATAACCATGGGTTCAAGAACTAGGAAACAATTTACATAAAATCATACAATATTGATACAAATAAAGTAAATTAGTATAAAAATTAAATGTTCACAATCACTTATTAAGAATTACAATTACGGTAAATCAATAATCCATTAGGAGCTATGAACAATCAATAAGGAAGTAAGGAGTGGGAAATTTTAATGACGAAAATAATCCACACTCACTACTTAATGGAACAAAATAAATTAATACATGAGAATTTTAATGATAGTCAATTAAAGATGAATCCATGAGATGAGAAGATATGGTCAGTCAGGGGCGTTCCAATATTTTCTGTAAAAAAATAAAGCAAAAGGAGAGAAATACTCATTAAATTAGATTAATAAATATATATTTCATATAAATATAATTTTTTTTTTTTAAATGATATTGCCTCCTTTTATTCCAATATTTTCTGTAAAAAAATAAAGAACATTTAATTTTTATACTAATTTACTTTATTTGTATCAATATTGTATGATTTTATGTAAATTGTTTCCTAGTTCTTGAACCCATGGTTATGTACACCTGCTACCTTTAACTCAAATTTTTTTTTTTGTTTTGTATAGATAGACTAGTTTGTAAATTGTATTCTATCAGTTGATAATGCTCGCGATGAGCGAAACCGGTCCTGATCAAAAAATATATTCTGGAAATAAGTACTAAAAAAATGTGTTTTTATTATTTAAAATATCATGCCTTTCCATCAAGAAGTGACAGTTAACACCTTAAAAGTGAATTTTGTATATATTTTATTTATTAGTTTGATTCATGTAGCGAATACGAGTTGCTGGTAGGCACATACGAAAAAGTGCTCGAGTGCAAAAGGTTAATAGCGTTAATAACATTCATGCAGAATGGCGATTTACCTGCTTGGTTTTGAACATGCTAAAATTTATAAAAAAAAAAAAAATGCTTCTCATATATCCAAATATACTTTTGATACTGAAAGAAAACTGATAAATTTTTTTGAGTCAATTCAATATACCTATTCAACGGATTAAGAAAAACTTCGTAAAACATCAAAGCTCTGAAAAGTTTTCATGAAAACACAGATTATCTATTATAAATGATAAGTACAATAACCTTTTCTTGTATCACCATTTTCCTATTGACATGTGAACAATTCTTTTCTTAAGTTAAGTTCAAAACTCATTCCATGACCCATTAGTGTCTTAGCCAATGTGTTTACCAACATCAGTATCCCTTCAAACAAATTTTTCTTTCATCTCCTAATTACTATAACATTTATTTGTACCATACCCTAATGGGAAATTCCTTTGTTAATAAAATTTTCATTTATATATAATTATTTATGCCATTCTCTATAAACCCCTCATACTTTTTAAGATAAAATAATTAGATTACTTTGCATTATTAAATAATGATTATAGTATACATTTTTAATAACAAGTTAATACTTACTACAAAAAAATTAACAGAAAAAAATATCTAAGTCAAATAATGGTTGGATATTGGCAATGTAATGTTTTAACATATGCTAAGGTTGTGCTTTAAAGCCTCACTGAGCCAATCTAGAACGGGATTGACTTATATATGATAAATACAAGTGTGTGTTGATATATTGGCCATCTGAATTTAATGGATTTTCAGTTTTTATGAATGTATGAGTTTCTGACACAATACTGCAAACATGATTTTTTGATAAAATGTTTTTACACGACTGGAGACGAAATTGGTATTTTACAACAACAAATATTTTAAGCATTCTATTGACGTAAACAAAAAACTAACATAGTACATTATAATTAAGAATTAGACACATAAAAATATGATGGTTATAAACCTTTTGCACCATACTGAACATAGCTTACACTGAGATATATTAAAATTGACTTACAATCTAAATAAAACTATATTAAGATAGGCTACATGACTTATTTAAAAATTTCATAAATATCACACAATTGTATATATTTCAACAAATGATAATTTAGATGCTTGATAAAAACAGTCTTTATTTAGGAATTACAAATGAAAATTTCAAATAAGCTTTCACATTATGAAAGTGTAAAAATAGTATTTTCATATTTGGCAGGCGTTTTAAAAACGCTCAAAATAATACTAATAGTTATCATTACTACACTTAATTTTAATGTATGTGCAATTATCGTCCTCAAACTGGCCAACACCTGATATGAGTTGATCAAAAACAAAACTGCATATTTGAGAACAAAAATAACAATATTTTCAAAATATTCCAACCAACAGAGTATTTTCAAAGTAAGAAACATTCACCTATGTCAGTTGTCTATCATTCAACTACGATTTTAGTATCATGTAACAAGAGAAGAATCACTTTGGAAGAAGACTTTATAGTACAAATGATTAAAAAAATAGACAAAATTGTATCACACATTTTCTAAAAATCAAAATATAATTTTTGGAGATTTGCGTTTGTTTTAATGATTTCTAAATAACTAACTTTTAATATCAAAACTGTATAACAGAAGGTTTTATTACTATTTTTCTGTGTTTTTGTGTGTCAAGCAAATAGGTATAAGTGTTGAAACCTCTAACAATGTTAAATTATCAAAATAAACACGCATTTTTAAAGTTTACTTAAACCATAGGCATCATCATTAATATGGAGGGCATCTTTATAATAATATGAATTTGTGTAATTAAATGTGTAAATTTACTACAGGAAAGTTTTGTTCATCAGCACTAGAACTCCATTTAAATTCGAGCCATAACCGAACAAGGGAATATAAAATGATTTGACAAAAATGTGGAAACAAAGTTATTTGATCCAAAATTGTTATAACATCATAGGGATCTGTTTTGGTAAATTGCAGGTTTAATTTACATCAAAAATTAATAGCTTTACTTCAACTGTCATTGCAGTAAATGTTGGCCCTCTAACATGGGTTTGTACATGACACTTTGAAATATATTGCGGTGAACATTTTATAGCTACACATAAATTTTGTTTTGCAAATGAATCGTTTCATATTGTTTACACATTTTTTTAACTCGCTATGAAAATATAACTACAGCTTCATTGTCATTTGTTGCATATAATACGTACATAGAACGTTTAAATTTATTGTAATGAATTAATTGTTCAGACAAGCTACATTTCCTTTTCCAAAATGATCATACAATTTTTCATTGCGTGGATCCCAATCGTTGACTTACAAAATTATCTGTTGGTCTCTTGGAGAAACATGAAAATGATTGTAAATGAAACTTATTATAATCTTTTCTGATATTTGTAATGTAGATGGCAAATTCTTTAATAAAACAGAAAATGCAGATTGTTATTTCAAAGTGAATCTGAATGAGGGTGTTAAATTTTTTTTTAAGTATCAATGAATCAATATACATGGCACCTCAAGTGAATACAAATTTTTTTATATTTATCGGTAAGAAAAATAGCTTAATTACAAAATATCATTTGTCAAAAATATAGTCTAATTCGTACACAGTCATTACACATTTGGCCGGAATTCTTTGGAAAGTTGGTGATGTGTTATGCCCGCTGATGAGAAGGCACTCGGCTCTGTCATGCTTTCACTCCGAGCAGTCTCTCGTCTGCAGACAGCTCGTCACTCTCAGACCCTGATTTTTCCTTTTTAATGGAACGATATCGAACCTGGAAAAAAATATGCTATCAATGAATATATATTGATTGGAAATGAAATGTTATGTGCCAATAAGTTATCAATCATGTAACAATAAAGCCACCTTCATCCTCAAAAAAGTAAGGGCAAATGATTCCTCCAGCGTACATAGCATTCTATCACACGGATGCAACAGAAATGACGTCAGTTCTGTTGCATCCGTGTGATAGAATGCCTGAAGAGGCCGAAAGGCGAAACCTGGGTTGTTAATGACAAAACATGTGGAATCGTACAAAGTTGTAACAATTCAAATTTGATATTGAAATTCCATCAAGCACCTTCAGTCGATACCATAAATTATTATTCTTATGGCTGTTATGTTTTAGCGCGACTATTAAAATCAAAATATAACATACAGGAAAAAGCTTCAAAAGTTTGAATCTCACTTCTAACTATTTATACCTTTCTTTGAAGCCAATCTATCGAACCTGCTGGTAAATGCAAATATTCTAGTGATTTTCCTAAAAATTTTACGATAAACATATTTTTTATTTTCACTTTTTTTTTATATCAATTAAAATGTTGAATTTTCTGCATATCTAACATCTGGTGGAGTTTATACCAGTTTACAAATTCTTATTATAAATCTAGAAAAGGATCAAATAAAGGGAAAATTTCTAAAAATGTCATTTATTTTCACAAATTATATTCAATGATATGTTACCAGATGTTGAATGTGGATTGCCATAGTGATTGTGTATCTGAGCTGGTTATTAATGATTTCTTGGTTTGGTTAACAGTAATGTTTTATCAATCATTTATAAATCAATCAACTAATAGAACTGATTAAAATACACTAAAAAACCAGGAGAATCATGATAGTTTGATAGTGTATTTTTCACAGTACAAAATAAATCAGTAGAAAGATCTTTTTTTATGATGTCACACCGCTTTATTAATATCACATAAATTTTGGCCAGTGGATATTTTTGTTCTATTGTATATGTTATTCTGTCAATCAGAGAGAACTAATTTCAAAATCAAAAGAAAATAAATTCACTAAATAAAAATATCCATTATTTTAATGAATAATTTTAATTAAAATCATGTATTTTTTGTGAATAAATTTTGATAATTTTTTTTTTGTCATTCGATGGTAAAGTTAACATTGGATTGTGGAAATCTTGATTATAAATATTCCATATTAAGTATAACTAACCAAGCTATTTATATAAAAAAGAATACATAATTTAAATAATTACAAAACTACTTCATACAAAGCTATACAATTTGCAGTGATAGAGGATTATAGATTTAAAAAATAAGATAGACATAATACCTGCCTAAAGCACCCATTCATTAACTATAATGTGTGAGATAAGACTAAAATTATAAATTTACATGAAGGTTTTGGACTACAATTATCACTGAAAAAATAGATATACATATTGAAGTAGTAACAAAAATTACCTTAGTTTTGATTTTAGTATTGTCTGGGTGCGGTCGGTACATCAGAAAATTGTCTGTTACCCAAAACATCAGTATCTGTAGGAATAAAATAAATCAATCTATATGTTAAAACACAGATAAGAAAAGCTCAGTATAGTTAGTACAATTTAATGCTTCTGTAATATAAAAAATCATGTAAATTATAGAATCTTGTACTCCATTTTATATTCTGAAGAATATCTTAATATCTTGGATTGCATTGAAGTTAAGTAACATTATGAAGTTGCTCTCTTTTTACCCACGAAATATAATATAAGAGTAAATTTGAATTGTTGAAACTTTGTACGATTCAACACTTTTTGTCACTTACAACCCGGGTTTCACCTTCCGGCATCTTCAGGCATTCTATCACACGGATGCAACAGAATTGAGATAGACACACAATAAAGAAGATGCCGAAAGGCAAAACCTGGGTTGCTAATTACAAAACATTTGGAATCGTAAAAAATTTCAACAAATTTAACTTGATAAAAAAATTGAGTTCTTAACACTTTAATGCAGTGGTTCTTAACCTTGTTGGAGGTATTGACCCCCACCAGTTTCATATGCGCATTCACTGAACCTTTCTTAATTGCAAGCCGAGCGTGTCACCACGAATCATATCAGTCGGGTGTGTGTCTTGACCTCCATCGAACCCTTGGGGTTCGATCGAACCCAGGTTAAGAACCACTGCTTTAATGCATTAAAAAAATAATATATTGCTATGATATTGAAAATAATAGTACATTACCACGATTTTTAAATAATGTAAAAACTATTGTGCAAAGTAATCATTTTATTAAAAATAGAAATTCATAAACAGAATAAAAATAATTTTTACAAATGCGTTGACAACCCTGGCGATAAAATTAAAAATGCTGATTTTTTTTATTGTGATTAATCTTAAAGTCAATATATGGGGAGACTTTGTTGGGTAGGAAAAAAATGTGTTTATAATAAGATTTATGGTACTTTCGATACTTAGAAAACATGCTGCCTGTCTTTATTAGATACATATTTTAATAATGTAGGCACTGAAATAGTTAAGATTATTTTTGACCATGTCAGTCCTCAAAGTGAAGAATGTGGATCCTTAACGCAGCAAGTCAAAAGTTTTTGTTACGAGTCCACCTCTTTTTAATCAGCAGCATAACCTTTGCGAGTGATTATGGATAGGGTAGTAGGTAGTAAGCTGATCAGTCTTACTATGCATAATTTTTAAAATCGGATTGTGGACGAAAGCAAAATAAATAGCATTGATACATTCGTAATATGTTAATGACAAACATTACTAAAACATAATGTAACATCACAAAGACTACTATAGTTTTCCATTGCTTGTGTATAAACGACAGGCAAATAAAACAATGGCTGCAATAAACGTTCCAAGTGTTAGTGAAGTCATTCTTTTCAGTACTATAATGAATATTCAAATAAATAACAATATTTTTGTAGCTAGATTTTTTATAGAAATTGAAGAACAAAACATGTTATTGATTACAACAACATAGTGGTAAACGTGCAATAAAATAAATTAGTAGGTCAAAAACATTTGATAAGATTGTCAATAGTCACAGCAAACGATTATTTATTATTTTGAAATTGCGTTCAATTTTACTTGGAAATTTCTTTGCTATACAGACTAATATTAAAATTTTAATTATAATATAAACTATTATTTACATAATTCAGAAAAAATCTGTACCTACGAGGTAAAGGCATGCAAATTTAAAATATGAAGGAATGATGTAATGTCCTATCATAGAAGGATAGAGAATTTTTGGGATGCAACAGTCATATCTCTCCATCGTAAAGAAAGCAGTTTGTTAAAGGTTTCATGTTTTCAACATTTGGAAAGCATCAGTATACTTAACAGATTTGGGATCTTATGGAGTATTTAAATACATAATCGACAAGATTTTATATCGACTGGTTGAGGCAAAAAAGGCAGTTTTTTTAACAGTGAGAATATTGTTATCCGGTCCATGGTGCTGAGGTCAACGTCATCAACATTTATGACAGATCTCATCGGTTTACATCTCAGCATGAGCAGTTTTTTCAATCAATGTATTGATTCTATTGGAAGGTATGGGTATTTGTGATGTTGGAAAATTCCTTCCCTACTAAAAAAACAGGCCGCAGTGAGAACAGTGGCTGTGGTTAACCACTATTCCTGTTCTAGCCCTACACTTGTTATCTTTGTAGAGGAAAAGTTGAAAAACTAACAAGCAGTTCTCTTACAAAAAAATCTGTTAAGAGGCCCCCAATAGGAGTTCATATTTTTCACATTAGAAGCTACGATGGGTGAAAAAAAAAGATTGATGCAAATTTAAATGTAAATCCATTAAAATTTTGATTGAATAATTATCTACATAAGACAATTAAAAATATTATTCACAATGAAAATAAACACACACTCACATTGACGAAAAATGGTATTATCAGCATTATCACAGCTAACTCCAGTCGAGGGTCTTTGAATGGCGATAGAACCAGATTTGTAACGCCAACTGTACTTAAAAACCACACAGCCAGTCCCATGCTAGCTTTCATCACTACCATTATGAGAGCATATAAAGCACATTGACAGCCCCAAGAGCAGGCTGATGCCGGTTTACCTGTTAACAGATAGGAGAGAATTGAAAAACAGCGCAATATAGGTAATGTCTATATCCAGACT
Organism: Himalopsyche japonica; assembly: GCA_028555115.1. Lineage (NCBI taxonomy): Eukaryota > Metazoa > Arthropoda > Insecta > Trichoptera > Rhyacophilidae > Himalopsyche > Himalopsyche japonica. The sequence goes on along the minus strand of JAHFWJ010000578.1, from coordinate 591,744 downwards.
AATCTTTGAATATACCTATCACTTCAGTATAATATATGTTTCAGGATTACAATATAGATATAAATAAATAGTAAAGACACAAACACAAATTGATAAAAAGCAATTGAGCTCTGCTTCCTGATAAAACACTAGAAATACTATGGCTTTCAGCATTGGAATTGATCAAAATGTTTAAGCTCTCTTACCATATTCTCCAAAATTAATTCGATGATAGCCATGAATCTTTGATAATGTTTGAGCTATTTTTATCCCAGCATAGATTATGAATAATCCTAATGTAGAGTCTAACAAAAAGTTTATGATGTACCTGAAATGGAATAAGAGTTTTTGTTGTCAAAAGATTTTGTATCTATCACCTTATAAACCTTCACTTTAATTATGAATTAAATTAATTATAACATTCAAATATTTTTTTGGTTACAAAGTAGATATCGTACAAAATTGCAATATTTCAAATTAGATCCTTGGTTGTTCAAGATAAATGTAAATTTGGATCTAATATCCAAGAATGGTGGATAATATCAAGGAGAAATAGGTTAATGTGTAAGGTATATATACAAGTCGTAAATTAAGTAAAAATTTCAAGCCGCGTTTCAATAAATTAATGATTTTAATAATATGTTGACCTCTGACCTTTCATTTTAGATAATGAGCGTAAAATGCAAATTAATTGTTATGTTTTAAGATCTACACAATGCTTCTTTCTGTATTTGTACGAAAATAAATTTTTCTCTATCGTTCTAAGCCATCTTTATTTTATAATGGAATAATATCCATATATATGGATGATTATAAAATAAAAACAAAGATTTCAATTTTATTTCACATTAAGGAACTATGTCTATATCTGAATGAATTTTAATGCTGATATGATACCAATGATGGTCAACCTTAATTGGAAAAAAAGTTGAGATGTTCAGACCTGTGTATTTTAAATAACTGATTCTACGCCAGTACCTAGATTGGTTACATGTCCCAAAACAGCTACTATTATCTTTTTTTTTACATACAAGAATGTCTATAAGAAACACAGAAATATGCAAAATTTGATATTGAAATTCCATGTTTCAGGCTCAGATAGTGTTAAATTGTTGTCATTGTGAAAATTCAAAAGAAATCAATTCACGTACCAGCTACACGGATCTCCAGAGAATTGTGAAGCGAGCCACACATTTGCCATGTGAATTATAAATGCTCCCATTCCTTGCTTGGATGTATCATAAAACCAGACGAGCCATGAACGCCTAGTGTATAGTGGTTCACAGAAACGTTTTCCTGGAAAAAAAAGAAATTGAATTATCCGAATACATTAAATGAAAAAATTGTTTTACATTCCACATATTTTCAAGCACACGCAACCTTAATTTCAAGGCTACCTCTAATACAAGTTGTCAACCATTATTGAGTAAAACACTGTGATGTTTTAACATGTTCCTTGCCAAGTCACTTTAAGGTCATTCAAAAACTGCATATTTCACAAATTAATAAAATATAGTGGTGTTATGAAAATTATTGAAATTATCAGGACAAGTCAGGCTACATTTCAATACAAAAAAAAATAGTTAATATTTAACACTGTTAACAATTTTATATTATTATGTATCAACTATCAACCTACTGCAACTTGTTGTCTCAACAGTTGAGACATTAGTAGTAAGAGGGTTAAATCACTCAAGAGGGCCTCTTCTGGTTTTGTGATAAATAATAAGAAACAGAAATATCACCTCAACAGACTAGTTTGCATGTCAATTGAGATCTGACGAATCACTAAAAATTGTGGAATTTGTACATTTTTTAAAAGTTAATGACAGTGATAAACATAATATATATAGATAAGCAGCATAACCGTAACAATAAAGAACTACTATTCAATAGATCAAAATCATGTATATGTACGATAAAACGATGACACTTTTTGGTCACGAAGTGCTTACCAATTAAACATGTGAAGGCCAAACCAGCGAGTAAAACTTGAAGAAACCATCCATATGTATCGGTCAATGCGTCCTTGCTGCAGTGAAATGGACCCCAATGCGTTCCATTTAGAATAGTATTGTTGACAAGCAATGTAGACATTTTTGTAAATTATTATTAAAATACGTAAGCGAAACTAATATATATCATGAAATTGTTTGCATATTAACATTGTATTGTTAATACAATTGCCCTGGTGTGTTATAATAACCTCACTTAAACAAAACCGCTAAAAAGCGACGCAAAATCCAACTCGTATACCTATCGCTGAACTAAATTTATTTAAGATATAATATAAACTTTTGGCTGTATTAATTACGTCTGACATTATGACATGACGTCTGACTTCAAAAGTCATCTGTCAGGTCAGTGTCAGTACTTTCCAATATTGTAAAATTTGAAAATTAGATTTTCCCAATACGGTATGAAAGTAAGATTTTCAAATTCTTAGTTAAGCTTTACACATGGAAATCTTACTAAGTTTTTTTTGAAAAAATATATTCAATCGATGTCAACATAGTTCATTCGTTTGCACACGAAACAACTACAATTATCCATTTCTAAATTGCTCATGCATTATTTATGTTCAGTGATTTAATGAACAGAAATTATTCACATTGACGAGTTTTAATGAAAAGGCAAGTTGAATTTATACTTCATTTTATTTATTCATTTAATGTCCTTTTGTGTCGCATTGCATTTTTCTTATTTTATTTAATATATATATATTATGCTTTGCGAATGATGTTTTTCCAAAAGTAATAACTTTGATTCTAACGATTTCCGTTTAATGTTATAACTGTTAATGGTTTTATTTTTTGCATTAAGAATACATTTTTAGTTACTTTTATTGTATTTTTCTATGCAATTTTATTAATATTAAGTTTGTTTAAACATAGTGACATGAGATGTTTTAGAATTAAGTTTACAAAGATATTAAACTGAATGGAAGTCATTTATTCGATTGACAAATCATATTATATAGGGAATATTCGGATATTTTATGGCAGCATTGTTTATTCAAAACAACAAAATTACTGGCAGCACCAAAATATTGCATTCGCTGCGTTTAATTTAAACGGACATGAAAATCAGATAGGCCGCTAAATGTCATTAACTTTTTTGTTATGGTTGACAGTGAAGTGAGGTTATTGGAAAAACATAATCGATTATGGATGAAGTGTCTCGTTGGATTCATGGAAAATATGAATAAATGGAAGCGCGATTTCCCTAGAGGAAATTTCCAATTAATGTGACCGGTACGATGTCAGCACTGAATGGTATATATCTCAACACTACTGTCAAAATTTGCTTGTCTGTCTAATTTTTTCATTGTCTCATAAACTAATGTACCCTGCGCCCTGGTATATAAATTATGTTTATGCTTAATTGTGGGATACTTAATACAACTATTTGCAGTACGGGTGCTAAGCATTTAATGCTAATTCTTTTTTAATGTTTTTATATATGGTGTTTGTTGGTGACGTTTATGTATTAATTACATCATTATCATTATCATGATTTGAATCTTATCAATGGTGTGGGAATATTCACTTTCTCCAGTTTTATACTTGGACATGCTTAGTAAATATTTCCCTATGGTTTTTTTTTATCTGTGAGTAATATAACTCTTCCCCAATTGATTGTTTCACCTTGGTGTCAAACGCGGCGTTCTTTAGTAAACATAAATTAGTTTCCTTTCATTTTGTAAACCGATGCTCGTAATGTTAGAGTTTATTGACTAATATTTTTAAGCCAACATTGTTATGTTTATAGTTTGTTCTAATAATAGCAAACTGGAGTTGATACTGAACTTTTCATGAATGAGTGATTGATTTAATATCACATGCATTAGATTAATAGAAAATTCAAACACATCTTAGATTGCTACCTACATAATTTTTGAAAAGAGTGTATTCTACTGGTGTAATAATAAATATACAGAAACAAAAGAATGTGAAACTAGACAAATAAATTGTCAATGACATTTAATGTTGCCAAAAGTCGTTCATACTGCCTAGCAGAATTTTTTTTATTGTTCAAACCGATGACTGAGTTTTTTCGGTTATTTAATGTTTGTCAGTATTTCCATTTTGAATAAACAAATTTATTACACTTCCATAAAATATAAACTATTCTTCCTCCGTTTAATAGTAAATTTGTTCTGCAATTCTTCTCTGCGTCGTAATCCCAGTTAACATGTCAGTTAAACAACAATGCCACACATTTGTCTTTATTTATAGCATATATGAAATAACATGATTAACAAAATTTCAATCGATTTTTTTTAGTAAGTAGCATTAGTAAAATCTATTAATTCAAATGGCTTTTTAGCTTTCTATTATATCATATCTACAGTATTATGGTAATAATCAATGGTCATTATTAATAATAAGAAAGTTCAATTATCTTTGAACTTTGCCCAATAATACATAATTGTTTACCATGTATCATCGAAAATCTGTCAGCATTCTTTTGCAATAATCAACTGTCGGCCCGTTCATATCATTTATAATATAGATGCTTTTGTCATACTTATAAGAATTCTTTGTTTACATATACTCTAAAAATACAAATTTACTTTTGTATTGTTTATGGACTTATGTTCAAAGACAAGGATGGATGTGAGTCCTGTTTTAGCCACATCGCTCTATCCTTATTCTTTTCAATAGACATATGTTCAGCAACTGTACAACTACTGGTTCTCATTGAAAACTTCTGTTAATACACTCCATTAGGAGTTGACATAAGAAAAGCCATATTTAAATTTATTGAATAATTTACGATATCGACTGAGGGTGCTTGATGGAATTTCAATATCAAATATGAACTTTTGAAACACTGTACATTTCCACATGTTTAGTCACCCACGACCCGGGATTCGCCTTTCGGCATCTTCAGGTATTCTATTACACGAATGCAATAGAACTTACAACACTTACAATATTCAGTTCTATTACATCCGTGTAATAGAACGCCCGAAGATGCCGACAGGCGAAATCCGGGTCATGAGTGACTACACACATGAAAATGTTTCAACAATTCAATTTTTTTTTAATGTTTGTAAACAATATTTTTCTTGCCAGAAATTCCAGATCCATTAAAATTCATACTCCAAGTTATAATAAAAGTTATAAAAAAATAATGGTGCTTGTTGCGATGCCGATAGCATTCCTATAAATCTTCTCAAAATCTTCAAACAAGTCTATTTATATGAAATTGAGCTTTAACCTTATGAGGTGTATAACCGGACACGTGCGTCCAGGTGTGTCCAGGTGTTAATTATAATATTAGTATTTATTCAGTTAGTGAGTTAGTGAGTTTTGGCAGTAAAATCACTGTTTTTTATTTTCTTTAAATGAATATATTTTGAAACCAGTCTATGACTAAATAATATGGGGCCTGAACTAGGCCGCGAACGGAAGTAAAAGATTCGAGAAAATAACTCAAAAATAATAATTAATAAATTCAGAGAATTTTTTTACTGTGCGTTCAAAAAATCGAAAAATTGCCCACAATATTTGCTTTTAAGATTTGATAAATTCCGATTTGATCAACTGATTTTGCATCTTATTTTATTCTTACTTCTGTCTAATCTATTACATTGTATATGCGTCTCACAATCAGTTTTAGTTATAAATAGAATCACACTTAAAAATGAATTCAAAATACATTATTCCAATTTATGCGCTTGCATTCCGCCAGTCGTAAGACTGAAGTGAATGTTATTAAATGTTGTCATTTTTAAGTTAATCAAAACATTAAGATGAAAACACTACGCATTCCATATAACATGTCGAAATGAGGAGGGGTATTTTGCGATAAAAAAATCTCACTAACAACTGAGAAAAATGCGCTATAATACCGTCTTGCATTTATAAATTGAATCGGCATTTACTTGACAGAATTCCATTATAACATTATTCGGGTTACACTTCACTATGACTAGTTCTGATGAGGGCGTAAGCCGCTAATAGCTATCAACTATGTCTCATAAATTTTGTAGAACTTAAATACTTTGTTATTTTTTCATCGTGTTACTGTTTTAAATGTATATTATTATACATTTAAACTGACGTATATTAAACCACTTGAATTCCAAGCGGACATCGGTATCCATGACATTAAAAAAAAAACATGTCCGTCGTATTCTAATATTATTTTTGTTGTAATGTATTATGGTGAATATGCATAATGACATATATATATAATATTTAAACGTATCGCATAACATATTAAGATTGCTTAAATTATTCAAATATGTGCTATGCAATCGGAGTTTTTGCCTGTATTCTACTCACCCAAGCGCCTTTAGAGACATAACATAAGTTTTCCACGATAGTGCATCCGTTAACACGGTCTGTTTCGAATTAGCGTTGTGCTGCAGATCTAAATTTATTTAAAAGCTCTCGGCATTATAATAGAAAGACGAACTCAATGATTTTGATAGCCACTGGCGACTCGCCAACCAATCTAAAGTTATTAAAAATTACTCAGAATCCGCTTGCTTTGTTTTTTTCAAAATTTCTTAAAACAGCAAACCAAAGCACTTAAAATCATAACCGCATCAGAACACAATATTAATGTATCTACTCAGTAAATTACTCACGAGTAAAGAAGGACATGAGTTAATTTTTGGATTACTACAATAATAATCAAAGTTTTTTTTAACTAGGTAATTCGAGAAAACAAATTTGGAGCGTATCTTCGATTATACTATTCATATATTTTATAGGATAGCTTAATCATTTGGTACTTACTTAATTATCACACCTGCATTATCGCTAATAATAATTTCTAATTTTTGGCCGATTTCTGAAACTTCCTTGTTACAATTTTCAATTACCAAGAAAGTATTAACTTTATGGCTTTGATCACTCGTAAGACAAAATATAGATGCTATTTAAATAATACTCGAGCAGAATCTGTGTCGAACAAGTGTGGTTCATGTATAATACATACTGAAATTTAAATTTATAAATTTGTATGTTGTCTACTTTAACAGTTATCCCACTTGGATAAACACTAAGATATTGCTAATTTTTTTTTGTGTATGTGTTGCTCTGTTTTATTCCTTATACATCCACTTTCGCTATACCTAATCAAAATTTTCAACTCAATTTCAATCATTTTTAGACAGCTTATATAATTATTTGGATCACGCATCTTTGGGTGTTGTTCGTCCTTCGGTTATCCATAGAACGTATCACCGTGTAAAACTTTTAAAAAATAGACATTTTTCCGTATTACTGTTACCAGATGTCTATTTTTCCGTCAATGCTCGCATTTAAAAAGGTCACGTAGGTGTACCCCTACAGCCGACGGAAGAGTTAAGGATGTTTTGCGAGGTATTTTTGCCCAAGCAAGGGTCAACAGTTCGCCTGATTGAATGATTCACCCTTTGTGCTGGATACAGGTTTATTTACCGCTGACAAATAGGATTTACGATTATATGTTTCGCCTAATCGCGTGTTTATTTTTGGCAAGTGGATTGAAGCGAAAATAGAAATGTATTATGTATAGTAAAACATTATAGTTGGTTCCAAAGTATTCCGCATCAATCCTTCATATTTTATAATCATAACGACGACAACTTTTTCTGTACACAAATAGAGTAATTACGACTAAATATGGCCGTAATTTAACAGATTAGTAACAGTCATTTCCTCGTTTTATAACTCGTGCAAACCTAACCGTCATCATATCTATATATTTAATATTATAAAAATGTGCATACTGCTACTACAGCTCCCATTTATTAAACGCGTATTATTTGTATTAGTATGACCATTTCATTAATTGTAAAGATTTTTTGATCAAGTAGTAGTAAATTGGTTTCGGTTATCACTTTGTTTTGAGCGATACATTGCAATATTTGCTTTAATATTGAATAACCTATAATATATCTAACTCCTGGTCGTCTGTGATAAAAAGCAACCGTTTTATTTATTTAAGTTACTAGTTTTAAACAATTTTATTTTCGACTGCCAGCCGGTAACTAGGATACAATTTAAAGGACGACCACAGGAAATAGAGTGGTCATAAATTCTGCCTTAGTGGTTTTCATATTCGTGTAGAAAGGGAACGAATTATACATTAATATTTTTGATATGAAAATAATGTAATACCGTATCCTCATTAAAATAATGTCGTCAATCTGAATTCTGGACGTCTAAATGTCTTATAGTATCTTTTATAACAAAGATGTTCGTGATAGTTACTATGGTAAGTCCACTCTGTCTAATGCCTAAACTAACTTTTTTCATGCTGAAATATACCTCATAGTGATATGATACCCTATAGACTTCACTCGTGTAAAAGTGCAATTTGTTTAAAAATGACATATCGATAATAATAAATCGCTAGTATAACGACCATTTCATTTTTTTGTGATAAGAACATTACGCGCAAATAGATTATCTAACAAGCCTCACAGTTATAAGAGAAAATACCGTGAACCTATTACGGGCGAGGCGGAAAAATCCAATGAGGTATCAAAGGTCAAGAGAAACTTTTCCTTCGATATCGAAGTCCGACGGCGTTCGTCATTTGTTATACGGTGTATGTTTTAAAACAAAGTTTCTTTGAAATAAATCAAATCATCGAAGCTCTCGATTCGCATAAAACACAAAAAAATAATCATATTATTTAAATTCACATGATGCATGAAATCTTTAAGTTTATTTTGAAATGTTTATCTTTTGGAATTATATTAAAACAAAGCGAATGATGTGTATAATGCTTTAAACCCAACACGATTTAGATTCGGAGGAAGAAAACTAAAAATAATCAATCTGTCGTATAGTGAAATTATTGAGCGAATGTAGAAATTCCGAATAAGTTTTGTTAAAAATAAAAAGTTTTTCACTTACTGTTTCCACAAGTTTATGATAATCAGAAATGGCTTCGCTCTTACCGACCATTTGCAATGGTTGAAACGATCTAGATCATTAGATTACAATCGGGGAATTTTAGCACAAAAAATCTTCTGTACTTTTTTCCATCAATAATTGATAAACGGCAAGCGCATTAGATATAATAGTAATTAATATTTTTTCGGTGTCAATTAATAAAAAAAAATCAACAAAGGCCAAAATAACTTATTGTGAACATAATATTACACCGAGGACTCGTTGTCAGTAGGAGTCAGTCGATCAACGTCATTTAGAGAGAATTAATTTAAATATAGATTGACATGTAGGAGTTTTGCTGTATTTCACCTTGCCCATTTCCTGAAAATCAGCGATCAATTTCGAAGATCGATTTTAAAACGTCTCACGTCTATGATAGAAAAGCATGCTTATCGATAGACCGACAACTTTTTTCGTTCTCACACCGACTGTTAAACGACTCAATTTGATATTAATGTGCTTCTCCCAGGGAACGAACGGACAGGAATAACAAAATATAACTTAACGATGCTATTATTTTCTGTGTTATGGTTTTATATATTGATTTCAAACGTTTTTTATTTTATTGTTTCCAGTATATACTATGACATATGTCTATATATATCTATATACTTATGTACCTACGCATTTGATAAAGTTTTTATATCACACAGTAAGGAAATATAAATTATACCTAATTATACTAACATAATAGTATCGCCACTTGTCCAACCGTTGCACAAAGGGGTGGTTTGATTTACTTCCAGAAGGATCACTTCCGTCCCACATATAATCTTATTGTCATAGACACCTATTGTTTCATTTAAAATTTTGAAAATTTAGTGTCATTGTGTTAAAGTAACAAGCTAGGCCGTTGGAACAGGAGAGAGGATGTGTTGTGTGCCTTTTCTTCACAGCTATATATAGATAAGCAAATGTTAGTTTAAGCATAGTTCTGACGATGGCGTGAGCCGAAATAGCTATCAACTATATTTGTTAAAAATAATTTTGTAGAACAAAAATACATTGCTATTTTTTCACCGTGTTATAATGGAGTTCTACCAAGTGAATGCCAATTCAATCAAGAAATATAAATTATTTGATATTATAATGACATAGTTTGATTTGGTACGTCGATACGTTTCTGATTTTTTTAAATGTACATTTGTATGTAAAAATGATATTTTGAACGTCATCGGTAAAACAAATGTCTGTAGACATTCTGCCGCCGATGTTGGTTTATATGGAATAATAGCTTTACGATATCTTTTGTTGTATGACTTACGAAAACATCTCCTAAAAAGTCCTAACATATTATTTAAAATGAAAATAATACATTCACGGCAGAATTATGTCTGAATTATTCGTAATGTTAATTTATTGTGTGGAATTATAAGTCGTAGTAATGGCAAAAATGTGACATTTTGATTCCGGCCGGCGTGTAACTGTTGCAACTGGACGGTCGAAGAAAATCAGATGGAAAATTCGAGCGAAGGAGGTGGTATCTGGCGGAGGAACGGGCAGGCTCGGCGGCTGTCACAGAATATTGATCAGGCCGCCGGCGTAGGCGGGGCGGGGAAGCAGCCGAGGAGTCGCGGGGTGGGCCGACCGTCGGCCGGTACCTACAACGCATACACACTGCACAACCCTCTCCGGCGATTATTGACTCGGCCCGCGATGACAGGTCGCTACGCCGCGCCAGCTCCTCGGCTTCGACCCGTCGGGCCGTCGGGATGATTTCGATACCTTCCGCGTAGAGTCCCGCCGGAAAGCGAACGATTTAGAGAAAATGGCAGAGGCACCAAACGTCCTGCCGTGATAATTTAAAACGACAAACCGAACTCGCCTAGCGCGCTACCGCCGATCGCCCGATCGTTCGGCCTCAGAATCGCGATACGGGTTTCACCGAAAACACTTTATAACCTTTAATTCATCGATGTTCTTTCGAAAGTTGAAGTGTTTATATTCGTACGATGTAGGTTGACAAATTGTGCTTTTTTAACAAACACATTTAATAATATCACTCTGAAACTACATATTTAAAAAAAAATAATAATTAATAACATGTCACATTATTGAGTGTGTTTTGTTTTCGATAATCGTTTCTATATTCATAATTATTGTTGATTTTTTGTCATTTGTAATTGTAAATTTTTTTTATGTATATTTGCGAAAAATCAACTGACACAATGAGGCCAATTTTCAATGTTTGATAGCGGTCGATGTAATATAATCGGAACAAGTGTTTTTTCTCTATGTTCAACCACAAGCTTCCGCAAGCTGAGTTCCCAATGCAAACATTACGCAAGAAAACGAGTCCCTGCAAATGTGAGTTGAATTCATCACAGAAATAATTTGTGTGTGCATCCCTAAAAGAGCAATAATCATTTCGATCATGAGATTTTAGCATTCGCCTCTCACCTCGGACGGTCGGCGCTACGCCCTTCATCAATGTAAAAAAAAAAGATTTCATCCATCACCATCATTCATTCCCATGACTTTCGTCGGGTCGGCCAGGATTTTCTGCCCCCGTGCATGCTCAAAACAAACTAGCTTTCTATTGAAGTACTGTTTTGTTCACTTTTTACAAAAATCTGTTGCGGTTGATGACAGACTCTTTTTTGAATCGTAAACAGCATGTATTTCTGCACACACCAATCATCATGCCGCGTGTTTTGTTTTTCTTTACAAGTACTCTGGGCACCTGCATAAATTATTATACTGATCTTTTGAACACCTTCGATATTTCGAATAGTTAATTTTCATAATATAAATTCAAAAGGAAATTATGTTTCGCATGTTATTTTTGATTAGAAATACTGAGGCGTTGATAATATATATATATAAAAGTATACTTTTTAGAAAAATAGCCAGTTTAGTTAATAGAAGTCTCCAACTATATAATATTAAGAGACTATATAATATTATCAACTAGATAATATTATTAGACATTAATTTCAAATTTAATATTTTTGGTGTTATTTTATTGCTTGAAATATCATAATCTGACATAACTTGTGTAGCATTGATTTTTCCCATGTATTGTGATACAACACAACCTTTTTGCATTTGATAATTGATTCCATTAGCAATTATTTTGTTTTATATTTTTGCCATCGGAAAACTGTGCAAAAAACATTTTCATCGCTTCATGTACAAAGCGATTTCGTATTGCATCAAATTTAAAACGTGTACAAAATACATGCTTTATTTGGTTTCCGGTATCTATTGTCTGCGTTGAAAATGTCTCTATTAAAAACGTGTTATCCCTTTTCGAACTGTACTTTTTTTTAAATAGCCACGCCAAAAATATATCATTATTCGTATTTGAATTATTTAAATGTGGCAATATATTTTTTACAAATAATTATTTTATATATTACTCGGTCATATGCTTATGACTTTGTAGCATACTTTCGTAATAAAACTCAAGGAGCACTTCAAAGTAATTTGACATAGTCTTTTTGACATAATACATTCGTTTATATATTTTTTTACGAAATATTGTGTTGAAGGTATTTGCTGGTAATTTTGATCACAACAATTGTATTTCTTTAAACTGTAGTTTAAATGGTAACTGTATTATTTTGATTTAAAATTAAATAAAATGAAACAAAACGTTTGATTAATTGAAAAATGATTTAAAGCAATTTTAATACACAACCTGTTTAATATTTGGGCTGATTTTCAAGTTTTCTAATGATTTTTTGCAGGTCGCAAAAGTCTAGAAGTTTATTGGATTATAATATAATCTCTCCTATAGTCTAGACTAGACATGCATCGTATTATTTTTAATTAAACAACTGCATATCAGAAATTCTTTCCCTTCTCTATTCTGCACTATGTACGCTATAATGTAAGAAAATAATTGTGTAGTAAGAAGTGTAATAATTGCTCACGAAGAATTGTTAGTGAAAAAATAACACGAAATTCACTATTTCAATGATTAAGCTCCACAATAATTATGTAATATCATTGTTATTTTGATAAAATGTACTTTGTAAAAATCCATTGGAATAAATCAAAAAATGATTTCAAGTTCCACAATAATTATATTGATTTTTCGATATCGATAGTTATGAAATGGCGTCATTCTGAAATCGCTTTCAGCTTTAAGACATTCCTATCAACTTCTTATGAAATATGTAGCGTCATTTTAATTGGTTCTACAAAGTAAATGCCGATACGTAGAACCAATAATTCTGACGAAAAACTTTAAATTAAAAAAATATTATAAAACAATACATTTTAAATATACAAAAACGATGTTATTGATATTTGTATTTTTTGTATTAAATAAATATGTTTTTAAGGCTACGAGGTTTGGATTCTTCGTTGACCAAATATCACTTAACTGTTCTCCTGAATTTGATTAACAGATGTACTTGCCTTAATGGACGACAACACTCCACAACGTTTGTTTTCTTTGTTTATAAGTATAAACGTCATTTTGTAGTTATTTGTCGTGTCTACAGTTTAGTTAAATGACTGTCGGCTTAATTACAACGCTATCCAGTAACGTTAATCAGGATGTGTAGACGGATCTCGTATCGTATTCCAAAAGGGTGATTCATACGTACAACAGCTGATTGGATAGCTTACTGCCCACATGTTTACCTACCATTGTTTTATTGTATGGTTTCACCACATACAGCGAGAATATTGTCTTTACGGTAAGGTGCCGACAAGGTAACGATGCGGAATTCAATATCGGAAGAATATATGTTACCAATCAAAACCGGGATTACAAAGATTTGTAGAAATCAAATAGAGCAAAGCGAAAAATTTAGGTCGGGATACGAATAAATCAATACCAATTTCGTATTTCGATATTTCATATTCAATTACATTATTATGTTTATATAACATAGCGTAAAGGCTGTTTTTAATTATATTCAATATATAGGTTTTTTCATTGGAGTATGATATAAAATAGGCTAGTTTACCGATGAAGGAATCTGGCAATATTGTCTACATGTTTTTAGTTTTAAAATATATACTGTTGAATCACTGCGATTTTTAAATTTTTTAATTAAATGGTTTTAAAATTGAATGTGGCTTAAAATAATTGGAATACTATATTTTAAAATGCGTTATATGTTAAACTCTATGTTTATGATGGGCGGACAAATGAGTATTAGTCCAAAACGACGATTGTTCGGAAAAGCAGTCAAGTTAAAACTTTTAATTCTGAGATTTTTTTTCAGCTATTTAAGTTATTATTTTTACAATTATTATCAGCAGAATCTATATTTTATATAAGTACGTACTTCTGGGCATATCCAATATATTTCGTATATAAGTTCGTCTAATCCTATTAGACTCATAAATTTAGTGTATCTGCGACTTATACTGTTAGTCCCACTGAAATTTTCATATTTATGGAATGTTTTTTCTTACTTATTGTAAAACATGCGAAAATGGAGTTATATCTATACGTCCGTCCAACGTCTCGGTATATCACATTTCTTCCTATAAGTTATATAATCTGTAGGTCAACGCGTGAGGCGAAATCGCGCAATACTTGGAATGTTAGGGTGCCTGAACATTTGGAGCTCTCTTCAAAAGTATGAAGTTTAGTGATCTCTTAACCTTTTCAGTCTCACTTGGATCACCATCTCTTTCTTGGCATTCAGTAATTGGGCAGCGTTTTTTCTACTTATGAAGGTTCAGTTTCAACGAGTTTATTTATAATGAGTTTTGAATATCTTGAAAAACTTGAGTACTCTGCCCTTAGTTATTACTTCTCGATTTCAACATTTACAGTGCACACTGTGATTTAAAACAAATAATGTTAAAAAAATGCATAAAATGAAAATTACGCTACGAACGGTAAAAGTACATGCGTTTCGAATTGTCGTTAATGAGACAAAACGTGTACATGGTAGCATTTGTAAAACATAATCAAACCCCTTTATATTTTTAGCGTAATACAGAATGTAAATAAACCCTTGGTTAACACGGTGAAAAAATAGCAATGTATTTTAGTTCTATAATTTTTTTTATAAGATATAGTTGATAGCTATTTCGGCTCACCATCGTCAGAACTTTGGTTATTATTTTAGCAACATAAAATGTCTGATTTTCCTATATTCATAATTTTATTCCGAAGACCACAACACCGTTTGGGAAAATCTAGTATTCTTTTGTTCATATCTTGGCTTATTATTATTATACACCTGATATAAAAACCTGGATAGCAAATTACTCGCAGACCCAAGACAGTGGTGTTACATTTAAAATTCTTTCATCAAAACTGAACTAACGATACAAAACCTCAATATTTAAAAATCTAATTTGTAAAATTATTTTTTCCGTAAATACTTGATTGCATTGATATCTGATGGCAAAATAGTAATTTTATTTACTCCTTAACCCCTTGCACTCGAATGCCGCCATAGAGGCGGCATGTTTATAAAGTCATTTTTAGTATACTTTTAGCATTTTTTATATGTCGATTTCAACTAGATCACAATAACAGATCATTAGGGAGTCATTTTCTGATAAAAAACATAGCCAAAGATAGTCGGCTTGCGTAATATCAATAAGTGTCGTCACCGAAATGCATGGTGGATCCCGAGTGCGTACTTCAACTGTTCCTACAGAAGACCGTCTTGCAGATAAATTACATATATTGCGTTCAGGGACTATGAAGGACTGTGCAGTATGTTCAAATAGAAAAATTTCTGGCAGGAGATCAGAAACACGGCTGGTTTGCGAGACCTGCGTAAATAATCCAGGATTACATGTTGGCGATTGCTTTGTGAAATACCATAAAATGAAGAATTACAAATAAAATAAAAATATGTACATTATTTTCATTATATATCTACAATATTTTACAGAAAAAAAATTAATATTTTTTTTAAATTTTATATACATATTTTTTTATTACTTTGATTCATGTAGCGAATACGATTTTCACAAAAAAACGTCTCGAGCGCAAAAGGTTAAGGCTCGCGAAATTTGTTATATAATGTGTTGTTTGTTTCATTAAAAAAACGTTTATTTGTATATTAGAATTTGATCAAATATGAGAAAGTACTTTTTAAATATCTATTCATTCTTTTATTAGAAATGTCATACCCAATTCATATTTCATTTTAAAAAAATCACTGTTTCTATTGAAAACTAGCTATGAATCCATGATCCTTCCGTAATGTTTGATGTAAAACATGAGATTATATGAAGTGGTTTCTATCTTTTATTGTCACATATAAAAACTGTTGCTTACATCGCATGATAATGGAAATGTCACACATAAATTAAGTCTTTCCTGCATTAATTCTTGATATTATATTTTAACTTCCAGATGCATTTCTTTATTCAATCGTTCCAGTATTTTCTTCTTCAACCATTCGCACTCTAATCTATTCGATCAATGAGCGCAATGCGGAATACCTTTTGCATTCTGCCAATTTTCATGTAATACTCGCCAAAAATAGTTATGTTAATTTAGCAAAACTAGTGCATCTAAGTCCTTAAACTGCGTGGTGGTACTATTAACATATAAAATGACCATCATGACAACGTTCGTAAAAGGACTAGGTTCAATTAACAGAACTTATTCATAATTAAGATGTTTCGGATGCGTTTTTGGTTGAAAGATTTTTTTTTACGATAACCGGTAATAGCATGTAAACCAGTCTCCTTAATAACGGGAATGTAAAGAATGAATGAATTATTTTAAAACATGCCCTGTTTTAAGGGTAGGGAGTAATAGGAGAGTGTCGGAACCTGTTTCGTTCTGTAAGCATTTTCGACTGGTATCCGTATTATCCCCTTTCAATTCCACATGTAATCACACCGAAATCTGGCTCTCGAGACATTACTGGGTTCTGACATTCAGTTATGTTCCTCATATTTGAGACTTGCGACAGTACCCGTCTTGGAATCTGACTACAAACAATATATCCCCATTGAGAGATATTTTCACTGTTGAATTTTTTCATCAGTGTACCGCTTGACACAGCATTATGTCATAACAACAATAAGTGGGTTACGACATAGTACACTTGTCAAAGAATTAAGTTTATTTTACTAGTCCGTTGTTCGAACTACACCTCTATATACACCATTCTTTAGATATTTTTTTTTTTGGCGATCAATTTGCGACATGTTTCTCTTTCGTTATGGATATTTTTTTTGAAACACCATATTTTAAATAATTAAGATACCTTCTTGAATACGTGTGGTAGTAATTACATGTTTCGTTGTTTCTGAATAAAACCTTTCAAGTGTCACTCAAAAACTACTCCCTTTTTTATTACATCAATCAGTTGTAACTAACAGTTCTCATGTATATAATGATATTTTAATGTTTTTCGCTGTCTTTTGTTTGTCTGTAATGATGTTTGTAGTAATAGTGTTATATAGCATAGGTATACTATGAATATTAATTTCGTCGTGTTCTGTCTTATTAGCTAACAACGAGTGACATTAATTATATAAATTCTTATCAGTGGCAGTATTGACTGTTCAATTTTACTTTACATAATTATATTGATAGCGTACCCAAGATATAATATTTAGGTAAATGAGCCGAGTGAAATATCGCAGCTGTGAACTGACGACTAATAAGACGATTTCAAAGTATAATATCATCTCACCAACAAATTTTATTCGTTCAACACTTCCTCATGGTTTGTCACTCACGACATTAAGTATATAGAGATTAAACGACTGAAATTTAGCATTGAAAATCCATCAAACATACACACAGTCAACATCGTAAATTATCTCTAACATTTCGATGGATATTATCCTTAGTCGTGTGGTACATATATACACACAAGGTGTTCACCGGGAAGGGTTATTATATTGTTTCGTTGCCATTTTGGTAAACATGAATTTTGACCGTTTATAATTAGCAGTTATGCAGTATATACATGGCTTTGTGGAGAACTATGCATAACTATTTGCATTTGTTTCCATTTAAAATTTAATTGAAACTAGATTATCTTTCACATGACCTTTTATTACGCCTTGATTAATAAGATGTTACGACTTGTTCATAATAACCTTATTTTATTATGAAAAAATCATAATGAGTGATGAAATTATTCATCAGTTACATGTGCTTAACTAAGAGTGACAATGTGCTATGTACGCCTAAGGAATCATTTGCCCTTACCTTTTTGAGGATGAAGGTGGCGTTATCGTAACTTGTTGACACGAGAATTGCGTGCTTTGGGCTTGATTAACACGTGGTTTCAACAAAACCGTGCAATTTATAATTTAATTTTTAAGTTAATTTTTAGATAATTTGCAACCAGGCGCATACAGCCAATGTTACAATGGATTTAGTGAGAATAGTAAAACTTACCGGCAAACACCATGTATGACTAAAAACTTAAGAAAAACTTTCCTAATATAAAAAATTCCACTTTAAAGTATTCATTCGAATTCACTCGAGAAGAAATCATATCAGAAATACACACGTCCGAGATTTTAAATTTAAGTTGTAAAAATCTAAAGAGTAAACAAGTTCTTAGATCGAAAGTAATGATATTAACAGTTAAGCAATCAAATGTATTATACACAACCAAGGGTCGAAAATATTTTGTTCATTTAATAATGTTCAAATTAATACAAATCACCGAACTAACCGTGTCTTGACTCCTTAATAAAAGGCTCACGATCTCTGGTTTACATCGGCCGCATAGTATCGTCAATTGGATGCTGTGAAAAATGAATTGTGTTAAAATGCATACCAAACAAAGCATAATTACAAATATTAAAATACTTTAAATATGGTTATTATAAATACTTGAATATATGAAACCCGAGAATACACCAATAATATTCATTTTTCATTTAAATCTTATGATTTATTGTATGATCATTAATAATTTTAACATTTATATTTCATTTTTGAAGTTTGGTGAATAATTTTTATATTTTGTTAATCGGTTAATAATTTCCATTTAGCATAAACATTTTTTATTTAGCTAAAGTACTCAATTCTGTTGAAATGAGTGCCTGCTGACTGTATACTGATAATTTTACCGTTTTTTTTCCTTTTATTTGTGTCACAGTTGACGAAAAAACATGAAAATGTGGATAAACTCAATTGCAACGGCATTTTTCAATTGTAGCTAGTCGAGTCTACGGAATGAATTTTATTTGTTGAATGAAAAGATTATTTAGTGTTTGATATTTGATTTGAGAAACAAATACATAAATGACGTTACACGTAAGATAACAAAGTGTGTTATAGACAGTCAATATATCGTCAGTGCTTGGGAAAGCTTCAATGATTATTGTTTTTTCTAAAGTGATATTTTTGTGTACGTGCGTAAACGTTTAAAATTCCATGTGTAATAAAAACGCTCAGTAAAAGTGCATTTTTTTCAACTACAATTGAAGACATCGACATAAAAACAGCAAATGTCACAAAAGTATTTTTTTTTCTCGAGACGATGGTTAAACCATCATGTGAAAAAACAGCATTTTTACTATTCTGACAACTAGAAATCATGGTATATTCTCATATACAATATATGTGCATTTTTTAAATTATTAATTACAGTTTGTGACAATTTTTGTTTTTATTATAAAATTGAACAGATAGAAAAGCTAATAGTATAATTAAATTATATTTTTCGACAAGAAAATTCCATTTATACTCATTTTTAAACATTCTTTTACATAATATCAATATTTATAAAAAAATTGGAGTCAATTTATAATGTGATATCTGATGATGAAAGCGGTGGACCAATGAATATTTCTGTTTTTAGAAATAGTCATATTTTCTGAAGCAGATTTGAAGGCCAGAATTGAGAATACAATAATGCAATCAAATTGAAATTGAACAATGTAGACATTTGCTGTTTTTATCTCGAGTTCTTCGATTGCTCAGAGTGATGATGATACATCGTGGTAACGAATTCTGACTAAAATTCTACATAAATTAACATTGTATGGATAACATAGAAATGAAGAAACATTGTACGTGAATATTTCTTCGTAAACTAACTATGTAATGCGGTTAAATGATTGTAATATAATTTATGAGAAAAATGAATATGCTAAGTCCGCATTTCAAATCATTTAAGATGGAAACGTTCTTGTAGTCATATTCTCATGCTTTTTAGTGGCTATACACGAAGCCTCGGTAGTAACGCTCAAAAGATTTACGCTGAGCCTAATGATTATTGTATTTCTTCTAAACAACTTTATAATGTTGGTACTTAACGTAATCAGTATCGTCATACAAAAATGAGATCAGTTCTGAAAATATAATGAATCATTCTCATACATATAGCGAGTGGATAGTATCAATCAATCATTAGAATTTTGTAAGAATAATCATACAAGGCAATTATTAAACCCAGCACCGTCGACCTCCAAAATCGTCGAAGTTTGATAGACCTTATAACTGCAATCAATACTGCATTTAAATAAAAATTTAGTTAAAAAAGATGTAATGAGGATATCCAAAAATCAAAACGCTCAGCGTAAATGTGTCGAGTATTAATGCCTAGGCTGTATTAATGTCTAGATATTAATTAACACGAATATATTCCGCTGGTTGAAGAAAAAATTGTATCCAGTAAATTGTAATAATATTATCCAAATTCTAAATAATGTTTTTTCAATAACATAACATTGTCATGATCAATCATTGCAGGCTTTTTTTAGTTGAATCACTTTTGCTAGATTATGCGTTCAGGATTTACAGATATTAATAATAAATCCGTTCGTTTACGACCATTTAAATACAACATATCATATTTATAATTCCATCAATATAATAAAAAATGAATCATTTCCCACATTATAAAAATGCGATAAGCAATGTATGATCTGTCGATTTGATTTTGAAATAGCCCGTTGAATATGTGATTGAACGACGGAAGGATTTTTTTTGAATATGAAAAACTTCATGTTCCCAGCGTTAGTATGAAAAAAGCCATGATTTATTCAGTGTTGCGTGTTTGGTCCCGAAAATCATATATGCCACAATTGTTCCGCGTGTTATGAAAATGAATCTAAATCAAAATGTTTGCCTAAAATTACCAGGTATTGAGACTCGGTCGTGAAGAGTTATCATGAAAAGACGTAATACATACTGTAAATAACTCGATAGTGGCTGTGGAAAAGCCAAAAATGCAAGTCTGCCATTTTCAGCATCTGTTGAGGCCGCCCGGTGAGTTTTTTGTTTTACTACAATAATAACAATAGTCATCATTTTCGCGTTTCTTTTTTTCTTTTCAAATGCTTAATAAATATTATATTTGAATTGAGAACAGATTTCAAGTATTCCTTTGTTTCGTTTTACCTACCCAATTTGAATGTGATATAATATCATTTATATTATATTCTCTATGAAAAGATCTTAGTTACATACATCGATATTCGTGGGCGATTTGTTATTCACATGTTTATTTAAATAACATAAAGTAAATATATATACATATAGCCATACATACTATTTACTCAAATATCATTCCATTATAATGTATATTATATGTGGCTGTCAGCCTTCTACAACATTCCATTATTTATTGTATATTCATATATGTAGGTAATTTCACGCACTAAAATACTCTTCAACATACACAAGCGTAGGAAGACTAAGTGCATCCGAAATAAATAAAGAGTGTTTATTTCTATGATTATTTTCTTCATGATTTATTGTTTTTATATGGTGCAACACTAACATTCATTCTGTATGTAAATATTTTTCATTTGATTTCGATTTCTAATTTCGAACATTATTTCATGGAAGATTTAAAATTGCCACTTATTACCTAAAATATATTGAAAGGGCTCTAATGACATATTTTTTTTCTAAATGGTTAGGTATTTTTATTTAAGAAAAAAACTTAGAGATTAATTTTATATAATAAACAACATTATCATTCTTAAGTCTATATGCACAAATTTTCCGTTTAAATAATAACCCATTGCTGATATATTCGATAATTTATCACTATAAATTTATTTGTATATTTTAATCATCACATTATGACGATATTTACACATTAAAATATTTTTTAGATTTTGCTTAGTGTCAGGCTAAAATTTTTCGGGTTTGCTCGAGTGCTTTTTCTGTTAAAATGTCATAACACATATTGATTTTTTTTTTGAAATATGAACAATTTCTGTTCATTTACACTGGATGCATTAATGATTTTGAAACTAACATTACAAAAATTCAACAAATAATGTTAGTCGAACATAAAAAATTTCAGCCTGACAATTTTCTAAGCATATTCGATAAATTGTCCAGATATAAGGGGTAGATTTTGTTTTTGAAATATTTTAGACATATGACACTGCTATGAATATATAGGATATAATTTAAATGCTTTTGGTTTCAGTCTAGTTTTTCACATCATGAATTGCTGTAAATCAAACCTGATTATCTCCAATGAATTTTAGTTTTAATATTTAACGTAATATTATAAATTTTTTTAGCTCAAGAATTTTATGATTAAATTGTTGGACATTTATCAACATTTCGTGGCTACTAAATTTACCGAAATCGTGTTTTTTTTGGAGATGGTAAAGTTTGATTTGCAACAACTCTAATATACAGCATGCAATTTTTGGTGACAGATTTTCAACTCGCATGTTTTATAGCTATTTATATCAAGTGCAATGCATTTTATTCAACAGTATATGGTTATCATTATAAACGTTGTTTCAAATGTTATTATTTAATCACTATTGATATGTGTAAAATTATTGTATTGTGCTTATTATCAAGATATTTCTGTGTAATCATCATCGCCCAAAACAGCGCCCATCCAAATGAATTAACTTTGAATCTAACTGTTTTTGATTCGGTATCGTTAAAAAAATTGAAACATAGTTTTCCTGCATGTATGAAGCCTTTAGTTGCCAAAATACAATTTATAGAGTTGCTACTTCTCCAAAAATTGTCGGATTCGTCGAATCTGACAATAGATATTGTATTATATATATTAATAAAATATAAAATATATTACACGTCATTTACGGTAGAATCGCGATATTTATCCCAGAAAATATAGCAACCAAGGGATAACACTTTTATTTTATTTGTTGTAAAATTACTTTAAGGGTAAGGATGCATTGTTTATCAATTGATGTGATATCGTAACTAGTAGTAATCATTCAATCTGTGACTGTTATGGTAATATTAATTACTTGAATTAATTTTAAAATATTTTTTTTTTACAATTAATTAAGCATCAATCAAAATCAGCTTTGAAGTGAGTATATTATATATGTTTGTATACATATACGTGTTGAATACATCTTAACTTATTACTATCGTACTGCAATATATTAAACTTTACGACTAAATGAATCTATTCTTTTCTCGGTTGTGAAGGCCAATCAAACCGCTGGTAAAGGTTGTTGTATTGATTTTCTTTTCATTATTTTCTATCACAAATAAAACCACGTGAGCGTGAATTGAAGTTACACGATTTTTGAAATGATTTGTTTCGTTTTAAAAATTTCGATACATGCATCAGCCGAATAGAGTTCACTCCTTTTACGACAGAGGTGGTTTTTAATTCTGGCATGCGTTCAGAAAATTTGTATTGTTTTTTTTTCTTGTAATTTTTGGCATGCCATCTGGCCAAGGATCGATGACTCGCCGTCGGTGCATTGTTCGCGGCGTCGAATCAACAAATCTAACAATGTATTTTGAGTTGCTAGAAAAACAAAAACATACATCTCCATAATCTGCGAGTTAAGAATGCCAGTCTGATTGATTTTATTTTCAACGTTAGATATTTTCTTCATTTCGTGTTTACCACCCGTTATTTATTTATTCCTGATGTGATGCTGAAATCAGAAATGTATTAATATTTATGTAAATAACTCGCGATGAATGGAACCGGTATTAAATTTAATTAAAATCCTGCGTTCTAAAGGTGTTACCGCTAGTAAAATGTAGGAATAACACCGAATGCTCATTTAGACAACATTACAGAAGAGTATAAAAACGTTTTTTTTTTTTTTTTTGGTTATTGGAATATTTATTTCTTATTTTGCTTACTTACCATATTTAGACGATGATGAAAAATCCGAATTTTATAATCAATCAATATTCCTGTGTTAATTTTTTTTTTAAATAGAAATGATGTCTACGCCTCCAGGGTACAGAAATATAGTCTAACGTCTAACCAACTAAAAACTTTCCAATGGCGTAATAAGTTAAAGGGGCTGGGTTCGATTGGACGAGCCTTTTGTCCCTCGAGAACCGTAGTATCTAGACTAATTTCGTTTAATATGAATCGATAACGGCGCTGTTTTGGAAGTAATTACCCTCACTATGTATTGCTCATAAACGCCATGTCCATTATCACCGTCACGTATTTTTTTTTAAATTTATACCCCACCTAGTATCATCTAGAATATTTTGACAGAAGCACAATATTATACTTTCATTTCGTGTGTATTTTAGTAATCTAGATTTAGTTTTGATGTATGTATTAAACCTACCCAATTATTTCTAATTGGCTGCTCGTATGTCCTACAATGCCGCATTTTCGCTCGATGCCAATATTGCCTCGCGCATTTGTTATCTCATCATAACGGACTGTGAATCTCGATTTACTATATGAAACTTATAATTCATCAGTTATTTATGACGCGGGATTTGTTTAGTATTTTTTTCTATTTTCAAATCTAAGCGGGATTTTTATTTCGGGGTGATTTCTCGAATTTTTTGAATTAAGAATCTCAAGCGTCACAAATAAATGGAAATATTATATTCTCTTTGAATTCTGTTATAAACTTTCTAATCAAAATCAATCCAGATCAGATTACAATTTTGAGTGAGGCAATACTCTTGTAATCGATATGAAGTATTTTTTTAACCTAAGTAATAATTAAAAAAACAAATCATTTCAATGAAGTAACAGTCTGGCATTCTGAATTAAAATACATATTTTTTTAAACGTAAAACGTGTCGTTCAAAACATTACACTGCGTTCTCGATGAAATCAAAAATGATATTTTTAATGGCGTTTTTGTCATTTTCATCGCTCGTTGATTTCTTAATTCCTTAAAAACTAATGAATTCGAGTTCTGTGTTCGCTTTTTCAACGCTGTGTTCAATTTTAATGATGTTACCTACGAAAATATTATATAAGTACACTTGCAAACTCTCCTATCTGACTTATTGCAAATACGGTATTGTAAATATTATGTCACATCTTCCGGCATTTTTAATATTGAAGAAATATTACGTCATCAATGTTTTTCTTGCAACACAGTACGAAAGAAAATCGTGGTATATATGCATATATGTACGATCAATTTTGTCATTTACTTCATTTTACGCGAATCGAATATTTAATGCTATTGCATGCGAAAACAGTTAGGACTAGAATAGTATACGTATGAAGTATTTCGACACATAAATTATGTGTAGTATTATTATCGTAGAAATTAACTGTCTCAGTATTGATGGAAGTTCAATTCAAGTAAAATGATAACGAGCCTTCGATGCTTTTAAAAGTAATTTGATTATTATATCGTCGCGGTAAATGGATTAACATTGATTTTTTAAAGGATTTTATTGGATTTTTTTAAAGTGAGGCTCAAATATAAACGCAATGTATTTATTCACCGACCGAAAAATAGAGTACGGTGCTCGTTTAAAAAAATGTATCGGATTTGTGATGTGAATTAGAGCTCAGTTAGGAGAGTTTGCGAGTCGTTGTCCTGTACTGACGTTGCGAGACGGGCGTGGTGCGCTTTTCGTCCCGCCACCCCCCGCAGACAAGAACGAGCCGTCGCGGTTCCTCGGCGAGGGCGTGTCCTTCAAGGCCAAGCTAATCGGCATCCTGGAGGTGGCGGAGGCCCGCGGCGACAGGATGTGCCAGGAGGCGCTGGCCGACCTCAAGATGGCCATCAGGGCGGCCGGAGAGCACAAGCAGAGGATCTCGGTCCACGTCGCCATCGACGGACTCCGACTGCGCGATGAAAAGACTGGGGTGAGATCTCAACCGCATTTTCACAATCGATCAACTTTTAATATGACAATCAAAAATGTACACATCTAATTTGAATTGTTACAACCTTGTACGATTCCACTTGTTTTGTCACTAACGACCCGGGTTTCGCCTTTCGGCATCTTCAGGCATTCTATCACACGGATGCAACAGAACTGACGTCAGTTCTGTTGCATCTGTTTGATAGAATGCTATGTACGCTGTGAGGAATCATTTGCCCTTACTTTTTTGAGGATAAAGGTGGCGTTATCGTTACATGATTGATAACTTATTGGCATCGCCTTTCGGAATCTTCAGGCAACCCATCACACGGATGTAACAGAACTGACAAATTTGATATTGAAATTACATCAAGCACATTCAGTCGATTTCATAAATTATGTCCACATCACATCTAAGGTATTGAGGGGAGTCTCACAACTCCTACTCCTACCTAAATATATAATAATTTTACCCCCTTCGCACTCATTCAAGAAACAACTTGAAAACATAAATTATATAAAATAATATTTGACTTTGCAGCTGATAATTGTTAATTACTAAATTCTTTGGATTTTTATTGAATCACTGCAGCGCAACTCAGATGTTGAATCTTATAAATTCTTGCCGGATCTATCGGGTCACTAGGGTGAAGCTCTCATAACTGTTCCATGTAGGCTGACATTGGTCATTGTATTTTTATAAAAATGCAAAATCTAATGAAATACACTTTTACATTTTCCTTTAAAGTTGTATTATGTTGCAAGTCATTAGCTGATAATGAGATATAATCAATGTGTAATAGTAACATTGTTTTGTCAAATTTGTGCGATAATCTGTGTTCAAAGCCTTTTCATTTTCACAATTTCAATTTCCTCACACAACCTCTTTAAATGATTCCACTTCACTTTCATAAAATTTTCACCATACCCTAAGTACTCACGACTTATATCCTCACACTTTTGATTCTTTTAATTAAAAATTTGTTTCTTAGTAGTAATGATAACTCAGGCTCAATGAGGGTCGGATTAATAGACTATACCATACCAATTTGTATGTTATCCACAAAAATCTATTCAATTTGATTATAATAGAAAATATTTCAATTTTAAATTGAATTTATATTGAAAAAGAACTACCAAGAAAGAACTTAAGGTTACACCTGTGTATATCTTTTGATTCAAATCCATTGTTCCTAGTATTTGGCATATTACCTAGCATTATATATGTGCATATGTAAAATTGCTGCTGGCAGATCAAATTGACGTGAATAATTTTGTAATAAAAATCGCCGCTGTAGTTTTCTATCTCATGTATAATATGTAGCTGTCTCTATTTCTAATTTGTTTTCAGGATTCTTTGTATCATCATCCAGTGCACAAAATATCGTTCATTGCACAGGACATGAGTGACTCGAGGGCTTTCGGTTACATATTTGGCTCGCCGGACACGGGACATAGATTCTTTGGAATTAAAACAGACAAGGCTGCCAGTCAGGTAAACGAAATAAAGCATTTTTTCTTTTCAAATCTCATGTCTGTCGAGGACTGCACAATTTACTTCAATTTATTTTGATTATCACCAATTAAATTAATGCGGATGAAAGCAAATTAAAGAATAGCTATTTTTGTATGGCATTGAAGTGGTTATTGGGAGGTCTGCACTGCGTTTTAATTTATTTTGAATATAATTCTATGTATACTTTTACAATCAAACAAGGAAGATCATGCAAATTCAAAGTGAAATCAAATTTTTACAAACATGATTTTATTTCTCTAGCCATTTTCTATTTGTGTATTATACCTTAATGTATTTTTAAGATTTGTGCGAATTGTTGAAATTTTACAGTACATAGTAAAAAACTAAATTATTATTTTCAAAGACTTTTTCTCCATAGGCTTCCTAAGGCTAAGGAGAATTGTGGAGAAAAAGCTGGTTGTTAAAAATATAACTTTAATTTAATTGAGTTTTGATTATTTCTAAAATTTCTTGATAAAATAATTTATGATTTTTCGCGTTTTGATACAGCAATTTAAAACCCCTCAGCCGCGTTAAATGTTTGGTTTTCCAATAGCAGATGGTTGGTGAATGTCTAGGTATCTTAGTTTTATCAAAAATCAGCTACGTGTTCTGATATTTTAATGTCCAAAACACGCATGGTTTTACCCACATAAAAATGCTAACAATCATTGCACTGTAATCTATAAATGCCAGACTTATTCCCCAAATGGATAGTGTCTTTATTATTACCAGAGTGGCAGTATTTAAAGTAACAGAGTATTGATTACTTGTTGTCCTCTACTTTCTTTGATCAGCTTAAAATTCTTACTAGTTGAGGCAGAAAAGTGGTTGCAGTCTTCAAATAAAAATATTTTTTTTAGTTAATTGAAAGTAAAATATTTTTTTTTTGTATTTTGATTTTGCAAGTTGTGCTAGCCATAATACATAACAGATTGAAAAGGAACACTTCCATCTGATGCATTAATACTAATTTGTTTTAATATTTTAATCATTTGTAGTACAACACTACAATAGTGAAAAGTATGTCTATTTTTTTGAGAGGTTCAAGCCACAATCTTATTGTATACATGCAAAAAGTTAAATTAAAAATAAACCATTGCTTTTTCAGGTGGTGATTGCAATGAGGGACCTATTCCAAGTAGTGTTTGAATTGAAAAAGAAAGAAATAGAATTAGCTAAGCAACAATTAGAAGGAAAAACAGTTTCAGCAACTTCTCGTTACGTCTCGAGCGCAAATATTGATTCTTCCAAGGTATGAATGTAGTTAACCTATAACGAATATGTTTGAATACTTCACAACACAAAATATAATTATATTTTAAATTGTCATCCTGCAAAACCTTCTTGAAAGTAAGCCAAACCCAGTGTGCCTGGTTAAACGATTTACATCTTTTAAAAGGTACAAATTATTATAAGATTTATTGGTTGAAAGATATTTGCAGTGTTGAATTGCTTTTTTGTATTGTAAAACAATGTCTGTATCTAATATTCACTCGATTGGTCTCAGTTTTATAATAGCATAAACATATTTTAGGTGTAGAGGGAAGGTGTGCTATGCAGTGAACTGCTTTGAATAACTTGCCATTATGAGATTTTTTGTGGTGCAATGTATTGAATAATAAATGCGTTCAAAGGGAAATTTATTGAATGATAATGAATCCCACATATAAAAGAATAAAATAATACCTGTTTCTAGTCCCAAAATGGAGATGGCAGCATTTTAAGCTTGAGGTCACGCCTGGCGAGTAGTGTCAGCGGTGCAGCGGCGTCTTCAACTGGAGCCGTCGGAGGCAGCACGTCTTCCGGCGAGTGCCAAAGAACTTCAACCAGTGGCGGCGCAGTAGCCGAATTAGTGGATCTCGAACAAGAACTTAACTCACTCCAAAGAGGCCTTCATCAAATGGAGAGGCTCACACCTCCATCTGATCCGTTCGGGGACTCTTTTACTGCCACTCCGGTAAATAATTTTACCTCAGTCAATTATAATTGCTGTAGAGACCAAATTAAAAAGACTTGTTGATTCTAATAACCGTTAATCTGTATTGTGTGATCATAATATATTTATGTGTATGTTAAAAAGTCACAGTATGCATATTAAAAAACAAGTTCACTTTTCATTATACTGGCATTGCGATCAGGTAGCAAGCTTTTGTATATATTTCATTTAAAGTCAAAATAATACTGGGTTTTCAATAATCGGTGATGTGATTTTAATGGTCAGTTAAAAATACTATCTTTTTGGTTTTGAATCTATTTTTACACATTTGATTTGATAATGTGGCTGATTCGAATAGCCATTAGTCAATCACATTAAATAACACATCTTGTATATTTTACTTGGCCATATGAATTTTAGATATCAAAATAAAAATTTTTACACTTTTTATAAGGTACTTTTTTTTAGGGTTTCCTACCTCCGCCACCGAGCAGTGCACGCGGGCCTCGAACAACGACCAGTCTCACCAGTGACGGAGGCTCTCCGTTCAGCCCTCCACCCGCCCGAGCGCATTTCAACTTTGAAGCACCTTCCACTCAATCTGGTTCTACAGTAACCCTTTCGAATACCAACACCGCCGTTAGTAATAATTCCACTTCATCAGTTCCTGTCCCCCCTGTCAACTCTGTCAATTCAGTGTGTAGTGCCGTTCCGCAGTCACCGATCGCTAAACATCAAAGTCCCAGAAGAAGTGCTCCGCTCGAAAGGGGGTCTACAGAGAGGAGTTCTCTAGATAAAACGTCATTAGGAGTATTAGAAAGGTCTGCTACTGCTTCACCGCCTATTATGGACGCGCATCAGGTAATATTTATATTTCTACACTTTATTGGTAACCTCAAAATTCAAACATATACATCAGTATCATCAGTATCGATGTTAGATGGTGGCCAGTTCTGGGCTCAAGCCTATTATGAACAAATGTTGACTTTCAATATTATAACTAAGAACAAAAGCACGACTTCTTAAAACTCACAATATCCATAATATTTAACATATATTATAAATTATTTTTATTCCATATTTTAATTATCAAAGTGGCTTAATCATTTCCACCACATTTTTCTGAGAAAGTTAATGTTTTGTTTTGCCTTTTTCATCATCCATTTCATGATCCTATTCTAATTTGAAGTAATTTTCACTGATAATTAAAAATAAATATTACAGGAAAATTCATCAGGCGGATCGACAATATTTGATGTCTTCACAGAATTGGACCCTTTGGGAACAGGCCGCAGCAAGCCTTACGTAGACAAAAAACACTTCTTCCAAGAGTTAAAGAATCCTCCGAAGAAAGTTCTCAAAGATTTGGTCGGCGGAATTTCTGTCTCGGCATCGTCAGACTCGACATTCCAATCCGGCTTCGAGCAGAGCTCAAAACCGGAGCTATTGACAACTCTCACATCAGTGGGAAGACATTCTGGGGGCTCTGTCAGTATTTCAAAGCCGCAAGTGACCAATCAAATATTTCCAGTTACTTCATTATTTACCTCAGATCCCTTCGCGGAGACGGATCCTTTTGATAACACGGATCCCTTTGCTGAATCACTGCGGGACGACCCGTTCAACGGAGCATCTTTAGATTTTTCTACACGATCGTTTCAGTCTGACTATCCGAGTGGGCCCAAACTTTTAGGAATCGGAAAAGAGACTGCCTTGCCCGAGACTAGAATCGGGTTGGAAGAAACAGTCAAAATTAAATTTCCGGTTTCCTTGCAAAACGAAGTCACTCCACTGCAGGTTTCCTTGCCTCCTGAGTCTTCTAGCCGTTCTCCTCGATCATCCAAAGAAGTAAGCATTTTGCATTGATATTATTATGGAAAATTCATATGTTTAACTATAATTTATTTATGTAATGTTTTAATTATAAAGGGTCTTTCAATAGGGATACATGAAATTTGTTAGGTTATGACAGCCATGTTGTTAAAGCGACATCTACCAAATTGGCTGTCAATTGTTCAATTGATAGAGTATAGCACATCATGGAACATTATAGCGTTGAACAATGTGTGAAAATCATCAAATTTAAAAATCATCTTTAGGGTACGGTTATCTTGCGCAAACAAATTGTCTCAATAAAAAGTTGTATTTTTTAATAAAATCTAAATCTGATATCTAACTGAGATATGTGGGTAATGCTCAGGAAGAGTTAGTTTAATATTGTGTCATATTTGATATTTCAGCCATCTAGTGATACCAAATCCACTGTGAGGCAACGTCCTCAATCAGGAAAAGTACAGCATCAAAGTCAAAATCAAACTCAGCCCCAACTGCGCCATGCTGTTCCTTCGCCATCACCTCCTCCACCATTGCCACCAAAAAAGCCTGTGGAGAGAGTATCGGTGGACACTGCCGCTGCTGGCCCGCCTCTCCCATTACCTGCCAGACGGAGACCCGGGGGTCGAAATTATTCACACGCGGCTATGTCCTGGCAACCCACCGAGGATGACTATTTAACCCCCGCCCCGCAAATTATTCGAAGACCAGTCCCTTCGCCGACTCCCTCGCCTTCGCCCGGTCTCGATATCACCTTAGCGCAATTGTTAACCTGCGGCATGGACGAATTGGCCGGTCGGCTTAGAATGCCCGCCGAATGTCTCTCGAAAATGACAGTCGCTCAGCTAACCTCTCGCCTGCGTGATTACTTGCGAACTGGTGATCCCACTGATCCTGAGCCGGAAGCGCCATCCGTAGCTAAAGTTGGAACCCGATCTGCGGATGAACCCTCCGAATTTGTTGCTAATTTTGAAGACAACTTTACTACCTCTGAGAGTGGTGGCTTTGTGGCCAATTTTGATGGCTTCAATGAGACCGAACGGAGCACCTACGACCGTTATGCTGTCTTTCGAGAGATCGAGGCGGTAGGATTCAAAAGTCCAGCTCCCAACGACAACCTTTCTCAAAACCCAGACGAGCGAGATTCTCTCGGCTCGCAGCCAGAGTTACCGTGTGATCCTACGCCGGTGCGGCCGTTCACCGCTCTCACTTTCCAGTCCGCTCCGTTATCTATCGTAAAACCGAGTCAACCTTCAATCCAGAACTCAAAACTTGAAGAGTTGAAAAACGTCATTAGTAATATACACAAAACAAGTTTGTCGCCCACTCCAGATATAGATGTCACCGTCGCCGCTGATACTGCAGCCAACGGGAGAGACAAACGAGTGGTGGAATCTAATTCTGATAGATACGCCGCTCTCAGAGATCTGTCTGCCGTGGATAAGAGTCCCCGGCCGCTGAGCGCTGATTTACCTGATGATCTCGACGCCGGTGCACCTCTGCAAGTTCCCAAAGAGAGGAAAAAGTCTGATGAAAAATCTGATGGTTTCGATCACAGCGACTTCTTTGATTGTATAGATCATTCTTTATCATTGACCAATCCGGACGAGGCTTTTAGAAAGTCTCCGATGGTGACCAAAGAAATGATTCCCCACTCAGAAAAGATGGCCGATCCGGCAAGACGGTCTCCCACAAAACTGTCAGCCCCTCAACCCCTCGTGTCAGGATCTGTCAGTGATATCCCCAGCGGATCTTCTCCGGAAATTATTCTATCCGGTAGGTCATCAATCATAGCTTTAAACTGAATTACCTTCGACATTCAAAATTTAGTAGCTAAGTCTCATACCTCACATTCTCACAACAATCAGATATTGAGGAAATCACTAAAACTTTTGGGGGACTGTTGTCATAATTGCTAAAATAGTAAATAAGCCATGAACACAAGTAGCTTTTTGTTCACAATATGAAATCTGCCATTTCACCATCATAAATATTTACCTACTATTTTGATTTCAATAGTGATCTTTGGCCAAGGCTTTTTACACGACTCAAAGAAAATATATGATAACCTATATATCTTTTAGGTGGCAGAGAATCACGAGAAGACGATAGAGACAGTCACGATGGTGTACATCTTAACAATCGTAGGGGTGATGCCGCTTGGGCACTGCTAGGAGGCCCGAACCCGCCAGGCATTCCACGAAGCGGGGTTCCCGGTGTAGATTCCAATGTAGCCTTGCAGAGTGAGGACGGTGCCTCTCCGTGGTCTTCAGACTCGAAGGACTCTCCTCCTCCTCCCTTGCCACAGCCCAAGGCTAGACAGAGAAATTACACCGACTCGTCACAGAGAAGGCACCGAAGGAACCCCAAAACATGGCAAACCAGTGAGTATAGTGTTTGAGTTATTTGTTAATTCCCGTGGGGAAATGTTGAAGATAATTTGGTTATGCTGTTGACAATAAAAAAGTTTCAAAATTCTATCTAAACACTAGCCGAACAACAGCACATAGAATCAATGACATAAGATAAATCATTTTATTCTCTGGTTGAAGATTTCAATATTTTGTATACAGGAAACCTTCCCTATTATATGGTTTTATATCATACTTGCACCAGTCCTCTCTATAGTACTCTTATAATGCAGTAAGTTTTTCAGGGATTTTCAATGGTTGTCATCTATCCCTTGTGCCACCATTTCCAACTCAAATTTCTACTATACACGGAAAATCATTTTATAAATTGTCTCCATCCGTTTTTATGGAAAAGTTTAAAAGATGTATTTATTACTTTTTGTGATGGCCGTTGAATCGTTTACTTTTAAAATCTATATATAACACCGAAAAACCAAAAATGCTGTGCAATACCTTCTCATAAGACACCAAATTTATCAGTAATATTATTTTTTTCCATTACAAATTCGGCTAAAAAATAAACCTGATTTATCGTTATTTTTTTTTTATTGAAATATGAAGATAATTTATTTTTCTTCACACCGTAGAAAGATAACAACAAAAAAAAAATAGTTTCAAAAATCAATATGAGCTGAGATACAAAATAAATAAAAACTTTTGCTATTTTGACAAAAAAAATGCTTGAGATTTTTCACGCCTACCAGGTACCAGGTAAAATAAGCTAGGGCTAATAAGGTAATATTTTTAGTGCATTCAAAAAAAATACAATATCTTTCTAAATTTTTTTTGAATATTTGAATGTTAAATGTAATGATTAAAGGTGCTTAATCGATAGCCAGCTCAATGACTCCAAGCTTGGTATAAGAAAAAAAATTAAACAAGTTAAGGAACGTGGTTTGTACCATCTCAAACAAAATCTTTTTTACAATAATTTTAGAATTTTGATTATTCTTGCAGGACAAACATCTTCATCATCGCGAGATGTTTCGCCTTGGGAAGAAGATCCACCTCCTAGAGATCCTGTACCTCATACTCGATCTTATCACAGAGAAAGGTAAAATAGTTTTTTTTTACAATTCGCACCTCGTGTAGCTTATTCTAATAAATGGTGCAAACAGGCAATAATTTCTGTTTAGAAATAATTTCCATGAAGTCTACAGTATAGTGGTGAAAAGTGGTTTAGAGCTGTTTTAGAAGATGCTATTGGATTGATTGGTGCAGAGGTCAATGTCCTTAGATTCTGTTACCAATCTTATGAGCTCGAGTCTCAGAGAAGAGCTTCTTTCAGTTGTTGTATGGTATTCTGTTCGAAGGCATGTTTGTGTATTTGTGTTTGTATTGTCTGTGTATATGGAATAATTTTGATAACTAATCACCAATCAACTTGATTATAATGACATTCATTTTTGGAAATGATTCGTAACCAAATAATATCACACATTTAAATCTATTTCCAGGCATGAGTCAATAGGATCCTGCGAAAGACGAGACTCCGTTGGTTCCAGGGAGAGGAGAGACTCCGGTAGCGGTAGGGACAGAGAAAGAACACACGAGAGAGATAGGCACAGACGGCGACATCATTCAAGAGATGATGATGATGAGTAAGAGAAATATTCTATCATTTTAAATATTGTAAATTGTATTGTAGTCTGGTTGTAATGCTGTTTTTTAATATTACCTCTATCATCCAATGGCTAATGTGTAGGATGGTGAGCATTATCTGAAGAAGTGAGAGGACCGCGAAGTGATGGCACTCTACAAAATGAGTGATCCTTGAGTTGCCACAACTACAGCATCTCCAGGAAGTTTATGGTACACTTCCTTGTGGAAATAATAAAAGGCCTCAGAAAAAGTCAAGCTTTTTTCCGTCTTGGAAAGCGGTTTGCAGACCAAATATACA
This sequence comes from Himalopsyche japonica, assembly GCA_028555115.1. Taxonomy (NCBI): domain Eukaryota; kingdom Metazoa; phylum Arthropoda; class Insecta; order Trichoptera; family Rhyacophilidae; genus Himalopsyche; species Himalopsyche japonica. Next base: position 556,333 of record JAHFWJ010000578.1, on the reverse strand, counting down.
CAATTTATGCGTAAATGATTCTGCTAAAGCTTGTAGCCATCAACAATCCCCTATTGGTATTCAAATATGTATTGGAATAGAATATGCTGTGTAGGAATCAGAATCTCAACTACTGAATGGCTTTCCTCTAACTACATGGTGCTTATATGTGTGAATAATTGGAAACGATTTGTAGAAATGTATGTGAAATGTCGACTTTTTCCTGACCCGCCTCAGATTCTAATCACTGCTAAATACACTATCAAATTTATGAAAGTTTGAAGTTTCTATGAATGAGGTTTCAATAATATTTTAACTTAGTACATTGCTATGTTTCGAAAGTTTTGGTTTACTAACTTTGTTTAAAAGACTTGTTGTATCTTAATGCTTTTTTTTAGGTGGTCAGAGGACAGAGGCTATGGAGGAAGTAGGCGTCTTTCACCTTGTGGGCGTTTAGGGAGTAGAGAGAATCGGAGAGACAGGGCTTGGCCGTCAGAAGAGAGATGGAGATCTGATGGTTAGTTAAACATATTGATCACTTTGTTATTCCGAGTCCTAAATTTAATTATACTAGTGGAATACATAGACATCAATGTATATAATACTAATATAGCTCTAGAAAATTTAAAAAAAACCAAATGGGATTTGTATTGTCACTAAAATGTGTATTGTTTTTTTTTTTCAATTTTGTTTTCTGCCTACCAAAAATTCATCACAATACTGTTAGATATCTCTATATATTGATTCTGAGGAAATATTATTGTATATAAAATAAGATAAATTTAAAGGAACTAAATGGAGATATCTGTATGTAATTTTTGTGATGAAGATGTAATGTTTCATTGGTACGTTGTAATAAATAAAGAAGATATAGCACGTCAAATGTGTCTATATTTATAATTATATTCTAATATTCTCTCTTCAGAGCTACCAAACCTAACTGGCTGAAACATTTTTTTTTTGTTGTAATATTAGCCTGAATTAGATAATCTTATTGTGTTTTTTGTTGATTCTATTTTCATTCTAAATAGTTATTATAAACCCTGAATGATGTCTAATGTAAATGAACTAATAATGCCTGAAATATTTGTGATGAACTAATTAATAATACATTTTGCATTTCTACACAAAGTTTCGTAAATTTCTTTTTTTACAAAGTTTATGTTTATGGAATGACGTGCTTTATTTTGACTAAATTATTTATTCGACATTGAATGTGCTACTTTTAGATCGAGGCTACAGCACTGTTGGCAGAAGAGAAGGGAGTCGTAGACGTGGAGAACCTCCTTGGCAGGCTGAGGATCCAGTGAACAGGTAACCCAATGTTATATATTTATATGGTATATGTACCTTAATCGTCATTTGAATTTACATTCTTTTATTTTTAAAATAATCCTTTGATTCAAAGCAAAAGGCTTGTTGGAATAAATTCACTATGTTTTGTGATTAGATACAGCTCAACAATGGGTGGACGCGCGTGGAGACGATCGGGAGGCAGCGGAGGAGAGAGTGATCGGCGATCGCGTCATGCTCCCGCTCCGCCTCAGCATCGAGCGAGACCGGTTAACACCTCGAGAACTGGCCGCCAACCTCCGCCAACTCGCCGATCCCCCTTTGGAGACTCCCCCTCCCCTCCTCCGACTGCATCTCCGCCTAGGTCCTCCCGTCGGCATCGCTTCTTTGATGATTTCGATCGCACAGAGGCAGATTCGCCTGCCACCACCAAAAATGGGGCACGTTTTCGCTTCTCTAATGATTTTTCTGAAAAAGACTCCCCCGGGTCGCGTGGTTCTCCATTCGACGATGACTTCGGCGACGCACCTTCTGTACCTGGTAAGAATATTGAGGCCATAGTTACGGAGAAGCCATTGTCGTCTGCCGCTCGGCCGCCTGATTTTGCTTGCTTTGATGCAGAATGTGATCCTGTCGAAGATGAACTCTCCGCTTCGCCTACTTCTCCTCGTCCGCGCCCGACCCCCGCTCTGTTTGAAGATGATTTTTCCCCGGAGCCTCGTAATGGTATGCCTCGAGTCGGAGATACTGAAATCATTCCCGAAGAAGATGTCCACGACCTGCAAGAAGAGAGAACCGAGAGAACTGTCGGTTTTCGATTGGGCGCCGGCGCACCCGAGCGACGTCGAAGTCAACGAACCGCATCCGCCAAGGCTCGTCCCCGCCCTGACCCCGACATCAAGAAATCTGAATCAGTTAACATCTTCGCCCGAGAGAGTGACCCTTTTGACGGAGACGATTTTTTCAGTCGATCTGCTGCCGATCGTGACAGCCGTAGAGGTGATTTTGCCGCTTTCGACAACCTGTGACATAGCCCATGAATAATGTCAGATGTTGAAAGCAGGGCAGACCGCCGGACACCCTTGCCAATGTTACGTTTCAAAATTGATGCATTTTAAACGGGCTGAATCTCCTTTAGTGACATTTTGCGAACATTTGTTGTGACATTTTTTATTTGTCATCCTAGTCCTAAGAGAATCAATTATACAATTAATATTAACGTTTTATGATATATTTATTTATTATTTATATGGCTAATGCCGGACATTTTTTTATCAATTGAAAGTTGCCTGAATTATTCGTGGCCGCAATGAATTTGCCCGAAGACTATGATGCAGATTTTCCTGTTATTTTTTTGTATGTACATATTATGAAGCTTTGAAACTGTACGAAACGACAAATGCATTTTACTAAAAATATTACTGTTGTATAGATGTTTCTTTTAATTAGAAATATATCTGACTCATTTGATCTATTGCGCCTTATTATTCATCCGTATCCTCGCCATTTTTTTGGTGATTTCATGTCAAAAATACTTTTATCCTTTGACATATGAAACAAGCATGCAGGGCATACAGCAGAGGTATACAACTGAAAAAAAAGTGATAAAAATGCTAAACGCAAATTTACACATTATCACATTTTGGTCCAGTAATGCCATCTATTGAGCAATTATGAAATATTTTTTTTTAAATGTAAGCACTATCGAATGCGAACATTTTGATACGGAACGAAAGGAAAGACCCATTCAAGTCAAAAATTAATGAAAACCTTTAGTTCCTACTACACTCCCATTCTTGTTTACTTTTGCATTTCATTCATTTTTTAATATGCTGCCAACATAGAAGAAGAAGTACAACTGAAAAAAAATATTTTGAAGGCATTCAGAGAGTGAAAGTAGTTCTACCAAAATTGCGAGGACCCTGTGGAATTGTTCGTGATTTTATGAGCAAAACAAAGTATAAAGATATAATAACGTGGTCAACAAGTGTTAAGTATAATCTGAAAAATCTAGCGAAAGCGTTACATTCTTTCGTCTACATACTTTTGGGAGGCATTACCCTTGTCAAAACACAAAAACTTAGCAAATCAGCAATAGAAAAAATTATTTGTTTTTATGTAATAAATAAACAGGTAAAAAAAATGTACTTTGTGTAAATATTAAAATATTAGGTACATAATCTAAGTGTGTTTATTTATCAAACTTAGAAAATTCACTATCACTAACCTAAGCAGTAAAAGCTAACCAAATTATATTGAGCAGGGTAATCTATTTTTGCTGTTGTCGTTGGTAGTTCCAAATTTAAATGCAGTTCTGTTGTAGCTATGTTCAGTAGTGTTATTAGAAGAAAAGCCAAACTTCAACAATATCGGCAATAATTTCAATTCACTTCAACAGTAATTTAAATAATTTCTTTGATTATATGACTTTTGTCTAATTTATCATATCATAGCTTTACAATGAGGTATTTGGATAATATATAAATAAAAAATATTATAAGCAGGCATTGAAAAATATTTAATAATAAAACAACAGTATAATAATGATTGTACTAATCAATAAATGAAAATAACACAAAAAGACAACAAAGTTTCTTTATAAATCAACTATAATGCAAAAAAAAAAAAAACACTTACAGTCTAAATGTGTACACTAAAACCATTCATCTTTCGCTTTTAAGACTAAACTTTCAAAGAGTTTGGATTGATTGTAAACAAATTATGTTTGTTAAAAATAAATATGCAGTAGTTCATGTAATATTTAGTAAAGGCAACATGGTGTGATGACTTGTCAGTGGTAACCAAATGTAAAATTTCTTATTAATCTAAATAATTTTACTATTTCTCACCAAAAATTTTTTTTGAAGTCAACGAAGAAAAAGTGGTAACATAACATAGTACTTCATTAATGCAAAAGAATTGCCAAGATGCAATAAATTTCTTATGAATATAATGATACCCACAGTTTTTCTCTGTGGGGGTGAAAACATATTCACTTAGGAAGAAATAAGTCATTTATGTGTATGAACATGAAAGTTTCTAGGTTGTAGTTTTAAAAATATGTTAAGAGATTTCTGTTATAATTCTGTAATAGAATTGACAAACAAAACAATAATGCAGATGACATTTTTTACAACCAATAAGATAATAGTCTTTAAAAAACCATGACTAAAATTATTTTTAGCATATTAATCTGAATACCAGCGGTCATATTTTTACACTAGTCAGTGGCTCAACATTCAAGCTGAGAGTTATAATGTTTGTGTTTCTTCTACACTTTTTATTATGTTGGTAGTTCTTTATTTATACAGGCTAGGTTAGGTGGTGTTAAACTATATATCGATGAAAATATGCTATATAAAAAATTGCCTTAATAACATCATTATTCCTTTAAGTTTTTTAAACGACTGATTAACTCAATTTACTCACTACACATATTTGAGTTATTTTGTTATGAAATGTCAAGTTTTCATTGACAGATGTTCAAACAGCACTAACAATAACCGATTTAAATAAAGAACTACCAACATAAAAAATATCTAGAAGAAAAGCAACAACCATACTGCTCAGCAGCCTGAAGAATTGAGAATTCAGTGTTTTGGTTCTATCAGTGTCTAGTTATTAATAAACATGGGAATAAGATGGCAGCAACTCAAATGCAGTAATAGAAACTTGAAAATAGGCAATTATAAAGTAAGAAAACAAAAATAGACGGCATTTATTCTATCATGTTTTATAAATTGTCATTGTATTGTGTATTGCTGCCTTGTTTTTTTTTCTCCAAATTTTGTATATTATTTTATAAGTGTTTCTTTGGAATAGAATGAATGTAATTTCTTTCAGATTATAATGGATTTTAATGCCATAAACATTATCTCTATTCTTTATTTTGTCCGTGTACAATCAGTGTTGCAAGATGTGTGCATATCCTTCCTGGATATAACTTAACAGAAAGAAAGTTTTAATAATATTTACGTGACTTTACAATACCTATACAGTGTAACCCCGTACTACCACCAATCTTGTATTTATCATGTCGTGCTATATAACAATAATTACTTTATTGCTTCTTTTGATGGTTTCTTAAGAAATGATAAATTGGGGTCTACTGTATTTTAAAGGTGAAAGAGTATTCAATTCTTAACAAAATGAGCACATTTATAACAGCCATCAAATGAAAAAGAAGTGAGAGTTTATATAACATAAAAACAGTTTTCAAAATATACATACGATTAAAAAATCTACATAATAAATATACCTATGATTATGGTCTATGTTCAGGATGAAAAAAAGAAGAAAACAAACATTATATCAAAGCATATCCTTAAAATAATACTTAATATCTGAAGAAACAACTACCTAAAACAATTAATTCTTTAACAACAGATCTGTAACAAAAATATGTCTTAATATTATGCTTCATACAGATCAAATTATACAATTTACTGATTAAACTCAGAATGACGTCTAAGTGATTTCATAATCCACTTATGCCATGCAGTTTAACTTGTTCCATGCGGATCCTTGTAAATGATATCACATCATTGATTATTATACAAATTAGTTCAGAAGTGTTGGAAAAGAGATTATAGGGAAAGATCAGATCATATATCATGAAAAAAATTAGCTTTTACATGAAAGTTTTGAAATTATTAACCCTCTTACATTTTTAAGTATCAACTATCAAAATAAGATTACATATTGTGTTTATCGTTATTTTTACATTTCTTCCAAAAACATGAATTTTTTTTTCTATGTTTCCTTCGGATTGTATTTCGGTAAGTATAATGATGCATGTACATTCAATCACAAAATTAGTGTAGTGGTGCTCTAATATATTTAACACAGATTATTAAAAAAATGAAAAACAAATTTTTAAGGTAAAAATATTTCACTTTTAAAAACTGAAAAATTTGAAGGACATCACCAACGTATTAGGGATATATTAAAAATAAAATATGGGTGACAACTCATAGCAGTGAACTAGTAATGGACAGCAAAACATTGTTACATTTTTCCGGTTATATAATATTATAATAATAAATTTTGAAAAAAAATCACTTATTTAATTCACAATAAATTTTATATCTAACATAAGAAAAAATACGATTTTCCATAGACAACATTCATATTCATTAATTCATTATGAAATATATATGCACGCAATGAATCTGAATTTGACGTATGACAAAAACAGGACGGATATATTCTTTGAAAATGAAAAAGAACAATAATTTTCAAGCCAGTTGTGTTATACAATTAAACTTTTATCTATATATATATATATATATATATAATGAAAAATGCTTCACAAAATTGTATTTAAAAGTTGATATACCCTAAACAATATATACAAACATTTTATGATTCCATGAAATAACAAGACAATGTACAAGTCTTCATTGCATTTCTGTAGTATATACAAATATATGATCAGAAAATAAAGAGAAGTTTTTGGTTGATTTACTGGTAAAGTATGATAAAATTGGGTTTATTGTGGAACTATTGCAAAGAATGTTACTAAACATTGGGATCAAATTATCATATCTCAATATTTGGCAATTGACTTAGATTTACATAAGTAACGATACAATGTATTTAATACCAGGGTTTTGTCAATTCAATCAATGAGCATTTGAAGTCATTCATGAAAACACCAGATGAATCTTCAAACTACATCCTATAAATAATTATAGGATATCTATACAAATGAGCATATCCATCATGGATGGTTCAGATTTGCCACAAGACATCCGACACCAGGATATAAATAAAGGTATATCCTTGCACACCATTTTTAGAAGATTAGTTAATTCCACAAGAATTTTGTGTGCAATAAATATTTCAGCATCTTTCCATCGTTACAATTAAATCAACCAAATGTTGCAATTTTTTTTCATAAAAAGTGCCTTTTCCTTTGATGAACAATCTCAGGAATCTTATAGGCATTTTAAATAGACAGAGGTGCGATTGGAGATTGCGTTTGTTAAGTAAAAATATTAATATATCATTATGTTTGCAGCCATTAATAAAACATTACAAAGTGTAAAAGCTATCATGTCTTTCAATTATTTCTTATAATTCATTTCACCGAGGATTTATAATGAACAATAATAAAAGTAAGGAAAAGATGTCATAATATTAAGTTCAACCAATTTATCGATGAACATTAAGTGTTGGTGCATGAACCGGTTAACCAAAATTTGATGTGCTGTACTGGCATAGAAAGAAATAAATAAAACGCAATGTTCAGTAATATTTTTACAATTTATAAACAAAAAAGTAAGTTCATAATGTCTAATGAAATTGACGAGGAAATATTACTAAGGATTTCGTTTTATTTATTGAAATATAATGCCATTCATTAAGTGGCAGTTAAAACCTTAAAAGTGATACATGACTTAATAAAAATATTGCTTTTAAGATGCACCCATATGATCAAAAAACTTAAATTTTTTAAATAACACCTTACTTTCACTGGGCTGGGTTCATTTACAATTCTAACCTATAAATCTCACATAATTAAGCTAGTCAAAAACAGGTTATTTATTAAAATCTAAAATAACGAGAAAGCTGGTAACAATTGCAGCTGCACAGTTTTCAATAATTAGATTACTTAAAAAATACTTCATGTATGTTACGTTTTTGTCACTATTTTCTTAACTATTGGAATTTTGTTAAATTCACCTATTGCACAACATATCCTCAACCAGACCAGTTTCTTCTGCTCAAATGAAATTTTGAGAATACATTTTAAATAAACATAATTTACTGTACAAATATTATAATTTATATCCTCGTAAACATATAGTTTACCATAAAAGTCATATCTTTATTAATATGCATTAAGCCAGTAATTGCTACTGTCTTAATTGTTCAGATGACTGATTGCAGTATGTTGATGATTGAAGTTACTCAATAATATGATTGCGTTAACAATGTCAAAGTTTTTGAGTACAACCAATGATTGTGTTAAAATATATACCAATTTGTGTTAATAATCATCCTAATTATGCTGAAGTCCAACATTATGTGGGTTTTTGAAATAATTGGTGTCGGAATATTCTATATACGGTTCTATGAGAAAGAGTAAAACAATGCTTTGAAGCTTAGAATATTGACTGTTTAGGAATTAATTCGGATAGCATTGGTCTGAAAATAAATGAAAGTATGACCAATGTGTAAACAACTCTGTCGTGACTTTGATAGGACAAAACACAGATCATCACAATGTATCGTTTGCATTAGAGATCTAATGCCGATTTAGTAAACATCTTAGGATGGAAGACAACACCAAAAAAGAAAAGGTTTTTAAAACACCAAAATTTAAAGTGCATGAACACGGCCTATGATAAAGCAACACGAAAATCACTTGAGGGCTATATCCCTAAATTTTTCTTTATTTTGGCAACAAAAACTACATTTTATCAAAACGTTATATGATTAGATTATTTAAAAATTGATATATTGAGGATATTGCTGACAATCAGGGATATAAAACACAAGTTCCAGTAATATCTGAACGGACGTACATATATATTATAATTGCAATATAGAATTAGTTTTGTAAAACTCCACGATTCATAATAGAATAATTGTGTTAGCGATCACATCTAGGTTACCACATGGTAATAAAAGATGCAGGTAGAGTATTATGTATACCTTGTAATGAAAACATGATTTTGTTTACAAGATACGAAATTTCAGTTTACTTCAGAATTAACAACATATTGATCATATTTTTGATGGCTTTGGCGGTTACTTTGTAGAAGTTCCTTTTTCATATGAATCAAAATCAATATCATTGTTTTCCCACTTGGTGTATTACTAGATGTGACATATGTTTTGCTTGTATGAAAAGCATCAAAAAATGAACTGTATTATAGGGTTATTCATTACTAAAATAAGCAGCGTATCTAATTCTTAACACTTGAGTGTTGTGAGACTTATCTTTTTTTTATCATACTCGGGATACATAAAGAATTTTTGTTTACTTATGTTCAGAATTAGATTCACGTGCAAAATTCGCAAAAAATGGTGACCGTGAAAAATGAACACCTTTTTTTTATAATTGACAAGTAAAACATTTATATTAATAAAAACACATTATTGATTTTATAAGAAAGTTGTTTTTTAACATGTTGATCACCACGGGGGATCACACAAAAACGTCATTTATTTCACCAACACTTCAAATTGAACATGTCAGGACTTATTTTAAGCCGCTCACATGGAAGGTATTGTCATACTGTTCAGTTAATTAGTCAACTGTGGATTTTGCTCACACTATATCAAGGTCAATGTATTTAATTAGCCACAAAATGTTTCCAAATAATGGTACTATGATGCGCATAGCAAAAACAGTCATCAATAGAAAAATACCTTACATTTCTTATTACCATGTGCTATCCATTCTTAACATACATCTGGGATATTTTTCTAGCAATATCCTAAATTTAGTCAATAATAATAAGTATTTTTTATGTATATCATAAACTATATAATGCAATGTACAGATCACAGATTACATAAATAATTTATTCAAACACGCATCAGCATAGTACAAAAAGAAAAAAAAATGGAAGCAAACAGTCTTATTTTTAAAATATACAAGTCTGCCATACATTCAATTTCTGGTTATAGCTTTAAGTAACTGATAGCATTAAAATGAAATCTTGTCGCATTTTGATTTTGTCATTGACGAGTGGGGTAACAGAATCATCATCATTACCACACTGTTTACGTATGACGTTAATGGAAACACTTAAAACATTATTTTTCAATGCCGCACATTGATTAAATGTTTGAAACATCATAGATTTCAGGTTGAAAGCTAACAGCAAAACAAACATTTTGAAAATTGAAGCTTGTTAAATAAATGGTAGTATTAAATATTCATTACAATCGATTCAAGGGAAAAAATCACGCACATATTGCTTTAAGAATAGGGTGATTTCATTCTGTCAGAGTGGACTGTGGAGTCTTACACTGCCCAACATTTGGCACCCCTTCACTGGAAACTGATGGTTAAACTATAGATTTGAACAAAATATTCTGTTAACCCTTTAAGTCCCAGTAGCAAATCTATTGACCCCACAATTACAATTTTTTTTTTACTGTGTTTTGACATTGATATTATTACCCCTCTAATTGCTAACGTCATAGCTGTTAAGATGGCTGATTGCAGTGTGTCAAAAGTTGACACGTAAACATTTAAGAGAGTTAACCGTGTCAAATATTTATTCAAAAGCAAATTTTTGTATTGAAATATAGCCTGATTTGTCTTGATAATTTCCGTAATAAGTTTGGTAATAATTTTTGAAATATTGGGTATTGTTGTATCATGTATGGTGGCTCAGCAAAAAAGGGGTTAAGTATATTATGTACATGGTACCACATTTTTTTTGCATATAGTATGCTTTTTAGGGTAGGATTGAAAGGGTTAAGATTACAATGCTATCAAAAGATTACTTACTATTAACGAATTTCGAGGCAGGTGTTTTTTAAATATAATATATGAGTAATATAAAACAATTTTACCAGATGCCAAAAATAATTGAACAAGTATGACTATGATTAAATTGATTATGATAATAATAATTACTAGTAGCAACATTGATGTTAGGAGTATGGTATAAATGAGCATACCATTAAAAAATAAAACGGTCTATTTCTAGATGCCTAATGACAAGTCTGCAATGACATAAATTATTCAAAAAGAGCAACACTAATGTGTGCTATATATGTAAAAATCTATAGCATGAGAGGTAGACAAATAATTATTCACAACTGGTGAAGTAAGAAAAAATATAGGCTGTACGAATTTAATAATTAATTTAGATAAATAAACTAACCAAAAACACAATAATTAACGTTTTCAAAAATTATTTAAACATCTCTACACTGTATCATAAGCATAGCTGCACTATTATCACAACAGACATATCAAGACAAAATGCAAATTTTACACACGAATTCGCATATTAGCTGGAAGATGACTGAGGAAATATTTGACCAAATGCCATCATAACACCTAATTGTATGAACCAGGGCAATCTTTTGTATGCACTAACCATTTTTTTTTTTTGCATCATTTCCGTAGTGTTCCAATGCTTCGAATTGGAGCACACTGGATTCTTACTCATATTATCAATGAAAAAATTCCAGTGAACCTTCGATGTTATGTCAGTAATCGAAACGCCATAAGACAAAGAAATGATAAAATGGCAAAAATGACACAATAGAGATGGCGTAAAGCACGGAATTGCAAAACATATGTGCTTACGATAAGATCATCCTGGAAAAAGACAGTTCTCATATGAAAAACAAACATATTTGTGAACAGTTTTAAAGACTCACGTCTAGTCAGTTTCGCTTATTGCCTTATGGCATTTGAATTGACTTAAGCAATGCAAATTGTCCGTTCACCTATTTACAAATGTCTCGAGAGAACATTCAAAGGCTATGAATTAGTTAGTGTCAGGCTTGTGGGGGTTCGTCTGTGATGCTGGGTTGTGGTAGATCTAATTGTTCTGTAATAAGATCATCTTCTTGCGAACTTCTGCCTGACAGAACAGCCTCCACTTGGCTGGAAGTCGATTGTCCTGATGGAGAGCTGCTGGTGCCGTTTGACTGTCGGCTTCTCGGGGATATTGACACAGTGTCTGCGGTCTGTTTGTTATCCGTTGCGTCAGATGAAGAGCTTCCGGCCGAGCTGGATGATGATGCGGATGCTTCACCTGCCAATACACTCTCCAGTGCGCCATCACGACCTCTGTTGAATTACAAAATTCGGATTATAGAAATAAGATGATTGAGGAATATTTAATATAAAGATGTTATCTGTCACTTCTTTGTGGAAATGCAATATATTTCAGATAATAAAAACAATATAATATATAATGAAAAACTCACCAATTGATTTATGAAAACTCAGTTACACAAATTATGAACCAATCTATTATAATATATATAAAATGAAGTTGATTAACACATTTACTGTCGTGTGGTCGATCAACATCAAAATATAGTTTTTTTTAAATATACAAATTAAAAACAATATATTTAATGCATGTTGAACATCTAGGGTTAATTTGCTTGATATTTACAAGTGGTCTATAATGTAAAAAAAGGGCTGATAAACACTCAGCGAGGCAGCCAAAGTCGAGCGGCCTAGAAAAATAGCAGGTAAAAGTGCTTTCCATAAAAATGCTTGGGACTTATTGGGCACACTAAGCAAAATAGGCTGGCACTAACAGGGTTAGGGTGAAGATGTAATGATGAATACTTGCTTTTGGAATCCTTTCGTCTGGCATGTGTTGTATGCTCCGCAATGGGCACATTTTAATCCAACTACATGGAATTTAACAGTTGAAAGCTGAAAAAAAAAAATTTAAATCATTTAAATTTTAGATTTAAATTATGTATGAAAAAAAAGTGATGATTTCCAAAATGAATATTTTTCTGTAAAATTCTAGCAACTTCTCAGTGATTCAAAAATTAATTCAATAGTGTTTGGTTCAACCTATTCATAGATTATCAAATCAGGCTATAATTCAAAAGATAAATGAGCTCTCAAGCAAAAGTTTTAATCCGTGCCTTCTAAGACTCTTAAAGGATATGCCAACATTACATGTAGGATCAATCAGGCTGTATTTCAACACAAATATTATTTTTTATACAAAAGGTTTGTCACATTAACACTTATTGATACCACCTGTTAACACACTGAAATCAGCCATCTCAACAGTTCAGATGTTATCAGTTAGAAGATTAACAAAAAAAGGCAAAAGGTCTTCTATTTTCTGTTTTGTTTAGTTGAAAAAATGTGGCCCAAATTTTTTTATAGGTTCTAAACCGTTAATATTAATAAAATATGTTCGATTTCCACAGAATCTAACAATCATATTAATCGGCGCTTATTGTACTTATATTAATTTTACCAGGTGAGACAATTATCATTAGTCACTTTCAACTAACATTCAGGTTTTTTCTTGGTTATAACGATATTACATCTATGTAATAAAATTGATTTCAAAAGGGGCCGGTAGGGAAAATTTTGCCTTTTTACTAAAAGTTAAACAACATTTATTGGGTTGTGTTTTTTACTTTATAAGAGACGTCATTCTTAAATTGAGGCAACAAATATATACATTGGAATATAACAAGAAATACAACCATAAACAAATGAATATCAATGAGTTGAGGGATTGATTTATTGACAGAGGAAAAAACCATGGACAAATGAATAACAAATCAAGGGCTAAAAGGTTGATAACTTTACTTACTTTATGGCAATCTTTGCACAGAATAGTTGCTTTGTACTCTGAATACTCAGGTGGCATAGGAGTCATTGCTACTTCAGAATCTAGATATTTCCACAGCTGTAAATAAGATTTGCATATTGTTATTAAATTAGCATGCATGCTTTTATTTATTATTTGACATGACAAATAGGAATTAATAAATGAGCATGGGATGTAGTTGAACTTCTTACAGCTAGAGATAATAATACTGTACACATTTTTTGCATAAAATTTGCTTTTACTATCTACAGTAAATGGCAGATTTGATAAAAAAAAAACCTCAAGAGAAACCTTCTTCACTTTTCGATCAAAATTCAAGAAAAAAATTTATGTCACCTAAAAATATACTATAATTAATTTCTCAACAGATAAAATATTATAAATGTTTCCAGGAAAATTTTCCTATAATATCAAACAAATGATTCAAATATCTACAGATAATCAAACAAGTACATTTACTTCTATCTCACATGAAATATAGAAGAAAAGCATTTATTTTATTCAGAATTGTATGAACTTTAATATTATGTGAAGTGAGTTATAAACAGTGGCGGCTCGTTCATATACACTGCGGAGCTGCAGCACCCCCAAGAAAATTTGATAGAAATGAATTTTATTTATTTTTATTATATCTATAATATTAACTATTTTAAAGTGTGGCATGTGTTTGCTGAGCGCGCGCCGATCGCTCTTCAGATGCATAATTGTACACGTATTGTGCCGATAGAGTGTACAGTAATATGAGGCGAGCGCTGCGTAGCGACGTTGCTCCTAGAATTTTTTGTGTCCACGGTGTCACTCACTGTATGACGAGAAGTGCGTAGAGTGGAGGGGGGTCTCGCCGTATGGTCAGTGTCACGCTGCAGCTCGGAGCAGCGTCGGAGCAGTGCAGTTGGGTGAATTGGCTGATTTAACGTATTTGCGGCCACGCTGTCGTCATCTCTTTGCATTTTTACATACTCTTAACACCTGTTGGTAAGTGTTTTACGCCCTTAGTGTGCATGCCAAGCTTCTTCTTTTTTAAATATAACATTTGCCCCTATTACAGGATAAAAATTATGGACCTAACCAAGCCACCAACTGTAACTGAAATGAAGGTTATAAAATTTTCTACTCTATCTCTCGAAGAAAAAGTAAAGATCAAACAGCGAGGTCGTCCAACCCCAAATATTTTAATAGCCCAATCAGGAACTAGCCATAACAAAAAATATGTTCGAGCTTTTAATTCTGAATGGTATGAAAAAAAGAAATGGCTTTGTGGGTGTGAAATACGAAATACTCTCTTTTGCTTTCCTTGTTTATTAATGGGTGGTGATTCAGTATGGACAGAAAATGGCTTCAATAATATAAGCAGAATTAAAGAAAAAACGACTAAACATGAAATTTCCCGAAAACACATAGATAATGTCGTATGTTTGTCATTATTGGGTAGTGTCAATGTTATAGAATGTCTAAGTGAATCATATAAACAAACAATCATTAGACATAATGAAAATGTCATTAAAAATAAAAACATATTGTCAAAAATAATAGACTGTATTAAATTTTGCGGAAATTTTGAACTTCCTCTTCGAGGTCACGATGAAAAAGACGATTCACTTAATCCAGGCGTGTTTAGAGGTCTTGTTAATTTTGCAAAAAATTTAGATTCAGAATTAAAGCTTCATTTAAGTAACAGTTCAGCATTTAAAGGAACTTCAAAAACTATTCAAAATGAACTCCTGGATTGTATGCTACAAATATGCCGTGAAAAAATAACGACAGAAATTAATGAGACGTCTTATGTATCATTAATGGCTGACGATACAACTGATGTTTCAGAGCACACACAAATGGTTATTGTTTTTAGATATGAACTAAATGGTGAGGTATACGAACGATTTTGGGGATATTTTAATCCCGAAAATCAAAAAGCTGATGGATTATCAAAATGCATTCTAGAACAAATTGATGTACTTTTAAAAGAAAACCCGTCGAAATTAATTGCTCAAACTTTTGATGGTGCCAATGTAATGAGAGGGGAAAAGGGTGGAGTTCAATTTAAAATAAAGCAGAGATACAAGAATGCTCATTTTATACATTGTTATGCACATCAATTGAATTTAATAATGAAACATGCTGCAACCACTTCGAGTACCTGTAGATTATTTTTTACTAATTTATTGAAAATTCCTGTATTTTTTTCCTATTCTCCATATAGGTTAAAAATTTTAAATAAACAAATGAATGTTCATTTGCCAAGGCCATCGGCAACGAGATGGAATTTCAATATACGCACTGTAAATAAAGTATATGAAAATCAAGAAATTCTTAAAAAATGTTTTCAAGAACTCCAATCTTCACCGCAAGCTACTGATAAAACGATTACGGATTCATCGGCATTATTGCTTACATTAAATGACGAAAATTTTTTATTCTGGTTAAAACTATTTCACAAGTTAATGCCGCATGTTGAAATCCTTTATAACCAAATGCAATCTAGAGAAATCGACATATTTTCAATACAAAAAAATATAAAAAGCTTTAAGAATGCCATATCGAAAATACGAAATTCATATACCGAATTGTCTTCGTCACAGTTTCAGGAAGCTAGAGATATGTGCGACGTATTAAGTTCAGACATGGAACAAAGGTACTCTTTCAATAATCAATTATTGGCTGCTAAATTGTTTGACAGAGTAAACTTTAAAAAATATCTCCAGAAAATGCCAATTGAAGAAGTCAATCAAACTATCGAATCGTATCCAATGCTTGAGAAGGAAAAGCTTCTTACAGAATTTCACGTATTTTACGAAAGAGTGGAAATGCACAACTTTGATAATTTAATATCATTATTGAAAAATATTCATGCTAATAATTTGAGCGATGTTCTTGGAGAATTGACGAAGCTCTTAAAAATTTTAATTACTACTCCAATGACAACTGCAGAACCTGAGCGATGTTTTTCTACATTAAAAAGAATTAAAACTTATCTCAGGAACACAACTAGTCAAGAAAGGCTAACGGCTTTGTCAATGCTTTCAATAGAGAAAGATATGATTACGAAAATACCAAACTTTAACGAAAAAGTCATAGAAAAATTTGTTAATAGCAAAAATAGACGAATGGAATTTATTTTAAAATAGCTTTTTTTTAATTGTTATTATTTTTGATATTTCAAATAAAATCTAAGTAATATGGTCTTTTACTGAATTTTAATTTATCCACAGCACCCCCAAATCTCACACCCACGAGCCGCCACTGGTTATAAATCAAATATAAATAAATGTATCTTACAACGGCCATGTCTATCATACTAGTCTGGCAGGTGGGGCAAGCATAATGTCCCGAGTGAAGCAACTCTTCGAAACAAGTCCGATGGAGAAGGTGGCCACAGTCAGGTATGTGACATGGAATACGGGATGTGTGGATGTCTTCTAGGCACACCGGACAATTCGAACGGGACACGTTTTCAACACACTAAAGTTAAAAAAACAAGTAAGCATACTTATACTATGCAGGGTTAGTGTCATAACTACAAAAATTAATGTTTGAACTTAAATAAACCATTATCATCAAAATACACAGGTCTATTGTTCATACAAAGATTAAACACAAAAGTATAGTGAATTATTAAAATATAATAGTTACAACAATGAATTTCTTTATTGAATTTTATTGAAATATCACTCTAAATTATCATGTGATCAATATGTGTAAATGAACCTTTCATAACAAGAAAAATATTTTTTGTTATGAAAATATAGTTTGTATAGTTACATCTTTATAGCTTCTGAATACTAATGTACACACCAGATCATTTAAGTAAATAATCATTATTTCATTAACCAATATGGTTTATTTTCGAATACTCTCTTTCTGGTGTACTAAATACACTCTTACATTTAAAAACTTCCAAACATGCATATTTCACATATTATTGAAAATTCATTCAAAAGAGTGTTGGAGCGTTGAATCCATAACTCCAAAAAGCTTTGACAAAATCAGAGATTCAGTATATCAATATCACCTACCCTCTTCATACTAATGGATATTTAGAACTGCATTATACATCATATTAAATTTGCTAATATTCATTCATTTAAGAATACAATTTTAAATATTTCAAAAGTTTTTATTTAAAACAATAGAGGTCAACTTATGAGAAATATAAATGAGAAAAAAAAATATTCACCCTATGTCCATCGACTTTAAGTTGCATGGGCAGGCACATGTTGCAGACAGCGCAGTGGAAGAATCTATCTCGACCTCCGACTCTGCAAATTCCGCAGCCTTCGCAGTGGTACTGTTTCTTGTCTTCATCGTCAAATAGGTTACACACGAGGCATGTATACTGGAGAAAAAATAAAAAGGTAATTTTATCTCACTTCTTTAATTATTTATGATGTTTTGACGATTCTCAATACATTATTCATAAATAAATCTATTTGATCATATTAATCCATAAAAGGGAACATAACCCTTTTACTAATACCTTATTTGGCATGGCATGTGCCAAGAGTGAACTTATATGTGGTCAATGAGAGCCACATTCAGATTTTTCATGTAGTGTAATGAGCCACACCATACTTACTAAATTTAGTAGTAGTTAAACTAAATTATTGAAATGACATTTCCTACAAACTAAGTATAAAAAATAAATTAAGAGGAAAAAAATATTATATTTAACGAAAATCTTTGAAAGTGTAAAATTTGTTAAGCTGTTTGCAGCGATTCTGCTAGATGCTGATGGGTCAACTGTGAACGATATTTCAACTTATTTTTTTGTGTAAGCCTAATAATTGTGTTTGTTTTGTTATTAACTAAATTTAATTATTAATAATTAATATTTTAGTTGTGCATCTAAAATATGATAAAAGTAAAAAGTGTCTTATTTTTATTGTCTTGGGTGGAAATGTTAAAAAAAGGCTGGGAGTCTATGGTCTAGAGTCTAGACGGTGTTGTCGGGACTGTTTTATATATAAAATGGACTCTTGTATATAAAACAATTATTTATTATACAATACATTACAAAGCTGGCTTAAAAAAAAAATTAACACTGATAAGTAAATATTAGCTGATATAAATAATAGAATAAATAGTACAATTTTTGCGAAAAAATGCCTTGGTATTTATTGCGGGCACTCTCCAAAATGGTATTAAATTAAAAGGGTTAATGTGAAACATCCTGTTGCTATGACATCATTTTGATTCATCGATGTCTTTCATTCAAATTTGAAGTGGATAAAAATCTATGAAATGAATTATTTATTGAATAAAACTAACAAAATTTGAATTTGTACACATGGAATCGTACATTTTTAACAATTCAAATTTGATTTTGAAATTCCATCAAGCACCTTCAGCCGGTATCGTAAATAAAAACTAAGCAAAGCTGAACAGCGTTTTGAAATCAATAATAAATTAATCTGGACCAAATCGTTAGATCCAAAATATATGTTGCGGAGAATAAATTTAAGAAATTCTACAAAATGAGATAATATAGTAAGCCATGAATTATTAAAAAAGTGCAAGTTTATCAATGTTCGGTTGCTAAGAAAGTAATTACAGTAAAATGTAATTACAATCAACAAAATAAAAAATGATGTGATGTTTTATTTTAAGTATATAGAAATGTTATCTAACATGAATGAATCAATAAAATATTCGATAAAATTTAAAAAAAATAATACATTGTATATATTAGTGAAAATTTTTTGTATGCAAATAATATTAATTATATCTAACATTGATGTGAAATAATAATTAAATTTATGTCTCAATACAATATGATGGTAAATTTTATTTTTCTTACCAATAAAAACCCATCACTTGAAATCAGCAGATGAATATTCTATCAAATAAAATTTATTGAAATATTTCTCAATTAGCTAATTGACTACGGCGTGTGGTCATGTAGTATGGAGTTTTTTATGAAAAGAATCTATCATAACATTTATCAAAGATTCAAATGATACTGGTATGGGTAGTGACCCAACACCAGACAACTAACAAGGAATATCCAAGATATCAAAAACAGCAGTTATTGTCAATTGACAGTTCTAATCAAGGGTATATGGTTGAAAATTTTTATTTTCGAGCAGATGATCTATGCAGGATTTTTTGGTTTTATGCAAGGCGTTTAAAACCCTCCCAAAGTCACTTCTTGCAATGGCAATAGGGATGAAATAGTTGTGCAAAGCAAACTAATAGGACCAGCAAATTCATCATTGGATTTAGTGTTTCCAATCAAATAAATGATGTACCTCAAGATTTTTTTTTTAATTAAATTAAACTGAGGCTGGGGAATCTATCTTTTTACCTCTCACTCCTCTGTTCGATTGGGAGTATCATCAAAATATATTGTGCCGATTGAATGTTTATATTTACCTTCCCAAATCGGACACCACATTTCTCACACTCCGCTTGAACCTTTTGTCGTGTATCACACTCTGTACAGATTAGCTCCGTCACCGTCTTTCGGTTGAAATAGTGCTCTTCGCTTTCATCGTGGCAGTACCGACACATATAGAATTTGTTGCAGCATGGTGTCTGTAGAAAAGTGAAACAGTTAATATTATAATCATCATAGGAGTAAATATGTTCTATAACATATTAATTTTCTTCTCACTGAAAAATTACTGAATTGTCTTGATAAAAATTCCATTCTGTAGAATTTAATTGTATACAGAAAATCAGCAAAAAATTGAAAAACCAATATATGATGCGAAATACTATAAAATTTCTTTATCATATATGAAAAATCATTACTACTTTTTTTATAATGATATCAAATTTGTATTTCATGTTGATTCCCAGCTTTGGAAAACAGAAATTTTGCAAGCAAAAAATGTATCCATGTATTATAATTGAGTTGTTACAAAAATATAAAATTCTTCTACTGTGATAGTTTCTTTTAAACTAAATATTTAAAAAGTAACTTTTCTAAGTCATTTCATTTCCACATTTAGTGTAACAACTTCCAACTTAGAATACCATATGGATAATAAAATATTTTTGGCATATTGAAATTTATTTATTTATCAAACGCAAATGATGATGTGAACTAGATGGTTTTATGAACATGCATTATGATATATCAGACAATCATTCATATCTAAATGTTATTTTAAGTTAATTTGCGAATATAATACTGACCAAATTATTTATGTTTATGTTTGAAAATATTCATGAAAAAAACAGAATAAAATTGCATAAAAAATATTCATTTTCTTTTTTGTAGAACAATCTGAACATGACAAATACTTATATTTGATTTTGAGAAACTTTTATCAAAATATTTTTCGCGTAGTAGAGTGGGTGGGATACTTTGAATAACGAGTGAAAGAAGTTACTATTAAAATGATTAAAAGCAAGAGATTAATAAAATGGGCAACATTCTAACGTAAAATAATGCTGATCTTTCATTCCTAGTTGGTTGTGTATTAAAATATTTTGACCCTTATGCGACACTCGTAAATGAAGTAAGAATACTAACTCATCTTGCACTATTAAGTGAAGTAGCAAATTCATCTTCATACGTCATAAAGAAAGAAACGACAAATTGAAGATGGAAACCAATTAATGAAGCAGTCATGCAACAGATCATTGTTTATTGGACGATGTATATAAAAAAAGGTCTCATAAATATGAAGGTATTGATTGTCAAATAAAAACTGCAGTATTTTTTAAGTGAAGTAAAATACTTACAACAAATTTTGCTCTTCTTTTATAATGAGAACATCCTACCCGTTTGGCTTCGGTGGCGGTTTCAGGATTAGAATCTTTAGGCTCTGAATCGTCCATTAGATTATTTAATTAATTGAATTAATAAATAAATTGTGTGTCGGTCAAAACTATAGAAAACCACGACGTACCAACTAGTTTACAGATGACGAACTATTCTGAAGTTAGGAAAGGAAATCTTTCAATTTCTAATGACGTGAAGTTATTTCATTAATTTGATAACTTGCCAGTAATCAGAGATAGCAAGGAAAGAAAACTGTCTATTGATAATAAAAAATACCGATTGCCGTCTTCAAGTTAAAAAACACGTGGTAATTAAAAGTAATACATATTTCTTATTACGACTCTTTTTAAATCTATCCGTAATCCTTCTTTTCAACTACACTAATGAAAATTTTCACATTTGATCATTGAAAAAAGAATAAAATAGCACAGATTTTATTGAATAAAATAAACCAATCAATTTATAACGGAGAAATTAATTTTCCAATTAAAAAAGAAGAAGAAGTATTTGGAGATCTTTCAAAATTTCAAACTGACATGTAAACACATGTAAATGAAAAACGAACAATATTTTTATACGAAGGGCCGTCTTATTCTGTCAGTAAACAAAGTGGACATAAAATCATGAGTAGTTTGATAAGCATTGATTTATCTCGAAATTTGCAATTTCCTACAAAAAATGGGCAAACAACCCTCATTAAAGGAGTGTTCGACTATTATCATTACTTGTGTGATGGAGCGAATGACAGGGTACGTAGGTAAATATTACCATTTTCATAATCATGTAAAATGAATATTTGTAACTCATTACACGTTTGGCAGGCTGCGAAGTTAGTATTGTCGGCTAATATGCATTGAACTCTTTTTGTACATGAGATACATGTATGTATAGTGTTGCTGAAAGCATTCTGTTCTTTGGGATATTTAATTGCAGATCAGTACTTAATTGTCACAAAAATAAGAATAGCATGGAGATAAAGAAAACCAATAATCGACTCAGTGAAATTATTTACCATTTACTAAATAATATACAAGAGTTTATCTGTAATCACTATCAAACTTCCTATATTTGTAACTATCGCATAAAGTTTATTTTTGAGAAGAAAAAGAGTGACATATTGTATAGCATATTTACACCATTCATTAATTGGTGATGTTTTGTCTTCGTTTATTGTTACATCTTGGGAATAGGAAATTTATATAGACAAATAATAAAATATAAATTATGTATCAAATCATAGTTCCATTGCATTTCAAGATATCTTCTATAACTAACTTTTTCACTCTTTAATTCGTAAACAATATTTATCATCGAATACTTGAAAAAATATATATTTATACACCCAGTTCTCTTTTTGCGCAATTTTCTTTGAGTTTTCTTTTTTACAGAGAAAATGGTGACTTAGATAAATAAAATAATTGAGTCAGATCAAGAATCTAGGAAAAACAGCATTTCATCAAATGAGTCTGAGCAAATTTTAGATTCGAACCAAATTCAATATACTCATTCAAAAAATCACAAACGATCATATTTGCGAACCGAGAGTGACAGCAGCAAATAACTCCTAAGTGAATAAAATTGTGCATGTATTCATTTAGATGTGTATAGGTTTTTTTTTAGAAAAAAAGGTGCTGGAACTCATTTTATGTGAAGCTTTTTACTGAATAAAACTATATTCAAATTTCATTCAAATAAAATTTAAAGCAGATCTCTTACTATGCCATAAAGCACACAAAAAAAAAATGTAAAAAAAAATACTATGAAAAAAGGTGATGGAACGCCGCCTTATTTGGAAAAAAGGCTCTACATGTGTATCTGTTGCTCATTATATTTTCATAATCAATGAACATTTTTATACGATATTTCGATTTTTGGAATTAATTTATCAGATTATATGAAATTAATGGTTTTTTATGGTATTAAAGTCCAAAGATTTATGTCAGTTTTCCACGACACAAACATTTATTGCTTATTGTTAAAATTTTAGGGGTGGGGCTGTGGTTATCGAACTCTTCAATCAATGTGCTCGTGGATTTTGAAGAATACTAATAAAAATGCAGCCAGTGAAGTCCCTAGCATTTCTAAAATTCAAAAGATTTTAGTGGACTTAGAAGACAAGCCTCACGATTTTATAGATTCTAAAGAATGGATTGGGAGCTTTGAGGTAGGTGTTTAATCTTATGATATTAATAATTAGTTACTAATCGCTCTTCCCGAGCATTATCAACTGATAAATCATGAGCGAAATCGGTCCTGATTATATATATATACAATATATATTGTGGAAATAATACTAGAATTTTTTTTTTATTATTTAAAGTATCCTTAAAGAGTTTTACCAATTAAATAAATTTAAAAAATTCTATAAATGTACCCTTCTTTGACAGATCATCTTACAGTATTGCACCATAGCCAATATAAATAGTGCAATTGATATTAAGTACTTTCAAGATAAAGAAAGGTTACAGGAAACACAATTGTAACGCTCAGTCTGAAGAAATCAAAGATTTTCTACAGAAGCGGAGGATGCTATTTGACTGATCCAATGTTGATTAGTGGCTAAATTATAAAGATTGGAATTTAACCAATGAAGTTTTCACCCTGCCCACTTTATTTAATGTTAAAAATATGGTTTAAACCATGAAAAAAATATCAATGCAAACAAGTCTCCTTTTATACTACCTATTGACACTGCTTTTTACTTACTGGTCACCCTTAAAAATCTTGGCAATCACACCACCATGTCTGGCTTTTAACAGATGTAATGTATTATTTGTATAGTAATAAATATGATTGTGCAATTTTGTTTCAGGTCTGTTTGGTAATTGACCAGTTGTTTGATGTCCCGTGTAAAATTATTCATATTCAACATGGCAAGGATTTGAAAAACTATATTGAAACTTTATGCGCACATTTTGAGCAGTTCCAAAGTCTAGTGATGATGGGTGGTAGCACGGATTGCTCATCAAAAGGAATCGCTGGAATACACGTTGACATGGAAAAAATACATCTGCTTGTTATTGTTAGTATCTGAAATGAATCACTACCTACTAACAATTTCTCAATGCAATCTGGCTCAAAAGACTGCTTTCATTTAAATACTGGTGACCCCAAAGTACATGGATGTGTAAATCTCTGAATACTGTTCCTTACATGAACACTTTATAGAAAAGTATTTACAGGTTGAATCAGCTTAATAGTATGTGTTCCTGTTTTCAGTCAGAAATTTTCAGATTCAGCTCCTAGCATGGCAAATTAAAAATGTTAATCCAATTTCTTAACCATTTTTTTTTTTAATTTTCAGGATCCTCATTTTGTTGGAAAGCCAAGATCGTTGTCTAAGCTACAGAATGACAACTGGATAGAATGGCGTTTGTTAAATGATTTTGATGAAAATTCTTTCTACAATATATGTTTGCCTCAAATCAAAATGTTATGAAGTTCTGGGGAAACTTTTTAAATGAAATATTTTTCTAGTATGATGTATTTGTCTAGTAATGGATTTTTTATTTATGAATAAAATCGTTTTTATACAATGTTTATTGTTTTTTATTTTATTCATCAATATCTATATTAAGGCTTCCCCTACTGTGCTAAAAAAAATACATCTGTCGCGGTGATGGACACTTAGTGACCAATTGAAAAAATATGCTTTAAATTGTAATAATGCTCAGTTGGGTTCTTTCACTAGCTGTATTTTAACATTATTATAATTTTATTATGTATATTATTCCCAATAATGCAAAAATTCATGAAAATTTATACAATAATAAAATAATCATAAGCGTTTCGAGAAGACAACCGCGAGACGTCCTCTCTGTGCATTGACTCAACGATATATATATACAACGGTAAATGGGCAGAATGCTTGTGCGCAGGGATTTGAAACATTTTGAATTAAATTTCATTAAAAGAAAGCATACAAATGTAGTTTGTACAATTATTAATTATCTTATAACATTCTACCATTTATAAAACTTTCAAATTAGGACAGTTAAAAGTTATGAAATGTACGAAAAATAATAAAAAATATACGAAAAAAAAAAAAACGTACGAAATTTTTCGATATGTATATGGTTACAGTAAAGTAAAATGTCTACTGCGTTCAGGACAAGAAATATTTGCTTGTACCCTGTGTATCAAATACACCAGTCCGTTGTAGATATTGCAAAACAATTTTGTTCTTTTTATGGAATCTTTAGAACGAAAACTACAGATTCTTCCCTTCTATGCCTCACGGGGTACAACTGAGATGTTATTTCCTGCCGTGTCAGTTAACACCTCGCCACAATACGACAACACCTTGTTGAAGGCATTTTGTAGTTGCTTGTGGTATTTGACATTTACATTCTTCGTTTTTATAATATTGGGCTTTGATAATTATAAGCTTAACTGCCTAATAAAATCCTTTTTTTTTTTCATAAAAATATAGTAAATATAAAGTAATTTTATGATACCGAAAGAAATAACATATAAAATTTAAAAAAAATATTCAAGACCCAAATTCAATGTTGACTATCACTGCCCGGCAGAACTCGCGAATGGATGGGGGAGGGACACACTTCTACATGTGCTCACACCGATACGATGAAGTACGCACACATATAAGGTGCTTCCCGATTTCATTGCGAGAGTTGATTTTTTGCGGGAATCGATAAATGGATTTATACTAAAATATTTTAATTCAAACGATAAAGGCTTAGTCGAGGAATACATATAATATGAAGATCCAGGGCTCATTAGATTAATATATATATATATATGTCTTGGACATATTATATACATATATATGTCGGGCGGCAGATGTTAATAGTCAAAGTGGAGGGGAGATTGGCAAAGTACTGATAAGTTTGTAAGGAAAAGGAATAATTGCCATGTGTAAAAAACACAAATGTCCATTTTACAATATGGGAGTCACTGAAGTGTTAGAGCATCCTTTTTTGTTTTGATGACTAGCCTTGAACTGATGTTTGAACGTTTGTAACAACATTATTTCTTTGAAATTGTTAAGGTAGGTGTGCACTAAGCTTTGTCATGCTGAGGCCCCCTGAGAGAAAAAAATATCCATGGCCCCTTTGAACAAAGAACATGTAAAAAAAAAATTCAGGCCCACTGTTTTGGAAAATACTGATTCAAAAGCTTTTTACCTTGATGTTCTTGATTTTCTATCGCATTTGTCTCAAACAATATTTGAACTGATTTTAAATTGTCCAGTCCATCGACATATATATAAGTAATTTCGGTAATAATACATGATTATTCTATAAATTGTAGTCATTTTTCAATAAGAATTAAGACAAAAAAAAATAATGAAGAATGTTACTGTATTTTTTGATTTTCATAATGTTATTATGAAATACACTTTGAAACCGTAAAAACAAACAATTTATATTTTTATAACGTCAATGTTGACATAATTATATTTGTGTAATAAAACACATTTTTTTAACTTTACTTTATTTATCGGATACAAAAACGCAAATTTTATAAAAGAATCGTCTATATTATATATCAAGTAATTTTTCATGACATGAAAATTATGTTTTATTTTATGTCTATAAGATATTTATTTACTATGAAAAAAAAACTTTTATCGCATTTAATACTTTCAGATTTCGAAAAAGTTTTGATTTTACTTTGGAGTAAGAATGTATTTACATATTTAATATTTTAAGTGGTATCAGTCACTGATTTACAATAAGTAAACAAATAAACTCTATCGGTTAAGATTTATTAAGACTTTCAAGGAGAAAAATAAAAGCCAATGTCATTTTCGAATAAAAAAATACAAATGTGAAAATATTGACATTGTGTATATTTTATACATTTAATAGTGAACAGCCATTAATACAATGAAAAATTAAGAATTTGACAACTGTCACGTTTGGCGGTCAACTAAATTATTGGCGTTTATTTTTCGTTTAAATTCAAAATGTTTGAGGCGTGTTCAATAAATGCTGATCACAAAGATCTTATTCACGATGTGGCGTACGATTTCTATGGAGAGCGTATGGCGACGTGTTCTAGTGATCAGTTTGTTAAGGTTATGTGAACTTACAAATTTTTATTCACAGCGACCGGTTGTTCAATATATGTAATTTTTGTAATCAGTCGGTACATGGTTGTTCTTAATTGCAAGGAATTAACCCAAATCAATGCCCTTTATCTGTTGAATATTTTTGTATTTAATTGTACGATGTTGTCTGACAGCTGTCATTTTTTGTTGTAGGTTTGGGATCAAGACGCTAAAGGAAGTTGGCAATTGTCAGCTAGCTGGAAAGCTCACAGCGGGTCAGTTTGGAAGGTAACGTGGGCTCACCCTGAGTTTGGGCAAGTCTTGGCCACTTGTTCATTTGATCGGACAGCCGCTGTATGGGAAGAAAGTGGTTCGTAAATTATTGTATTCTGACAGAAGCATGACAGATATTTTTCATCGTTTTTTGATTAATTTCAATAAGCACAAAGTTCTCTAGTTATCCTTAAATTCCATTTAAAAATTCGCATATATGGTCAAAAACAAGCCTTGGTTTATTTAAATGAACAAGAAATCAAAAAAATATTTTCAAAGTGTCTAGCCATGGTTCAAACTAATTTAAAAGAAATTTCATACACCAATTTAAAGAAAATGGTTTCATCACCAAAATATGCAATTGCCTACATGGATTTCAACACTGATTCCTTAATGATAAAAATATAGTTCTGATGATGGCGTGAGCTGAAATAGCTATCAACTATATTTAAAAAAATAATTTTGTAGAACTAAAATACATTGCTATTTTTTTCACCGTGTTATAAAAATTTTGGAAAAGAACATAAGACTGATTAAATTTTGAAAATATATTGCTTTTGAGCATTATTGTTATGACTCGGTATTTGGCTTTCAGTTATAGTTGTTGAAAAAACTCCAAATTAGCTCTGGACACTGAAAAATTTTAATATCAAAAATATAATGATAATACAGCTGATGTCAATGTTCAAAATATTTTAAGTTGAAAAATCATAGAAGATAAACTCAGTCAGAATTTTTGTATGCCACTCATCCATTTGAAATGACATCACACACCTATTTTCATGAGACTTAAATTTAATTTGACCTTGCGGGACCTCAGATTACCTTACCTCATCACTATAAACTTACAAGACTATATAGTCGACAGTTATAGGAAACCCAGAGATGTCATTCAGTTATTTCATGTGGGGATGAAAATTATCAACATGATATTTTTTACATTGGCAATCAAGAAGTGCCAAAAAGAATAAATAATATTTGTTCCTTCAAATTCAGTAAGAGAGTTAATACAATCCACTACCTGACCCGCCAAATGATGTCCCTGAAGAAGCCATATCAATAATAGTCCTGGGAAGTTCCTTGATGGTGATTATTTTTTTTCTGTCCAAAATCCCCGAAAATACCCAAACATTGCACCCACCATCATTAGCTACGGTTTCAAACTCTTCTTACAGGGTATTCAATTTGTGTTTCACATTTTTACTAGAAATGTACGAGGAGAAACTTTTAAGTCTTGGTTGTACTCACTGTATTGTGTAGAATATGAAGTTATAAAGAGTTTATGAAGGAGATTTCGAATATCATGTAATTTATCCTAGATGCAGGCTGACAAATCTGACTGATAATCATATAGTATTGTTTTTAAATTTATCTTCTCTTGTTTATAATTACTTTTATGTTTTCGATTTAGGTGAGGCTGCAGGAGCTGGAGAGCGTGGCAGGAAACAATGGGTCCGCCGCAATAGTCTCGTTGATTCAAGAACTTCTGTCACTGATATTAAGTTTGGACCTAAAACATTAGGACTTCTTATAGCAACATGTTCGTCTGATGGAATTATACGGTTAGTTATATGGTATATGGCTAGTTTAAGGTGTAATTTAACCCGATCGACAGTTTTTCAGACAAATAAAATCTGTCCGCGTTGCTGTTTTTCAAAATGTTCTTTTTCCACGTAGAGCTATAAATACATCAATAAAAAATAATTGGGTTGGCTTTTATGGAAGCTAGATGCATTAGGAATGTTTCACAACATTAAAAAACACAAAGAAATGTCCTATGTTGTCACAATCACCTTGACAAATATATCCCTAACAAATAACTAACTCATGAATTGCCATTACCGTGACATAACGAGGCAACCAATCAAACTCAAATGAACAATGCCATTACTGTCATGTGTCATGGAATGTCACATTGCAATGCCGCGCGATTGGTGCAAAGTTCAGTGTGAAGTTAGACGCGAGTTTAGCACGCAGTTTCAAACTGATTGGCAGGATCGGAATAAATTTGAAGGGTTTGAAAAATCGATGTTTTAAGCACTTAAACCTAATACTTTTGACAATTTTATGGAGCTAGTAGTATCAGGACGAATTGGGCGATATTTTAAAACCAAAATCAGTCCTATATGCAAAAGATTGCCTGCGTTACCGACGTTTGAATGTTCGCGTCCCAACGTCTGGGGCGCTCGCATACAGGCATTGCACATTGCCGCCCCATACGTTGGGGTGTTAGCGTGGAAGAGATTAAGCAAAATTCATTACTCTAAAAGTAACATAGTAAAACGAACCAGGTGGCAATGTATTGCATCAGTGAGACATGTTAAAGCTGGCTAAGTCATGTGCCTTGGATATCTCCCGGAGTGCCGCAACCCTGCATGTCTCTTTTTCGTTTGGTGACATTTCATCATGGATGACAATTATTTGGATACTATCCAATAAGATATAGTTAATCGAACTGAAAGATGCTGGTATGTCATGGATGATACAAAGCAATTGGCAGGTGACAGTCATAATGGTATATGTTTGATTACAAAAATCATGTTTATTGCACAAGAGACTGTCGAATAGACATAGTTTTTTTACAGTAAAGAAATTAGCCTTCCTCTAAAATAATATTTGTATCCACCGGTTTTCCAGAATCTATGAAGCTCCAGATGTAATGAACTTAGCACAGTGGACCTTACAACATGAGATTCCTACCAAAGTTCCACTTAGTTGTCTCACGTGGAATCCCTCTTTATCCAGGTTTGTAGGTTGTTCTATATTAAATTTGTTACAAGTATCAGCAATGCTTATGGAAATATTTCCTTTGTTTACATGATTGGATTGATTAACTAGAATGATTGTTTTAATAATGTTAAATATATTTTCAGAGCTCATCCACCTATGGTAGCAGCCGGTAGCTCAGAGGCTGGTCGTATAGTTCTTTTAGAGTACAATGAAGGTGCTCGGTGCTGGTCTCGTGTGGAGCCAGCGGGCACATGGCCTCAACTCACCGAGCCTGTTCACGACTTGGCCTTTGCACCTAATCTAGGGCGCTCATATCATTTGCTAGCTATAGCTACAAATGATGTACGCATACTATCATTAAAACCGTAAGTTTATACTTTTTACAATTATTGTACAATATTTTGTTGAAAATAATGTGTCAAGGAAATGGATTTTTTATGTATCATTCCTGTTATATTATTGAGCCTTAATATTCAAACCTGATATTTCTATGGCTGATAATTTTGTGCAAACATGAGAAATGACTGAATGAAAACACTGGATGAAAAAATAAGTACGAATTGCTGACAATTGGTACTTATTTTTTATATTTTCTGTATTTGAGTCCAATTTCTGCAGTTCAGTTTGATATTCATTTTTATATAGCAATACAATTAACTCAAAGTGTATCCTTACTTTGGCCAGTGTTTATTCCAAATGAATGATGTCAAATAATTTTTTTTTATATTTTTATATTTTATATTTATATATGTTAATATGTTACGGTGCAAAAGCATTGAATTAATAATTTGTAAGTTTTGTACTGTATAGTTGTAATAAATAAAATAAATAAATAAATATGATGGCTTCAAATATATTTTGTTTTTGTATGAATGATTCCAGCGAAGGCGGTGGTAGATACTTGTCGGAAGTAGCTGCCGCATTAGATCAGCACGGAGCACCTGCCTGGAGAGTATGTTGGAATGTTACCGGAACTTTGCTCGCGTCTTCAGGGGATGATGCTACAGTTCGACTATGGAAAAGTATGTTTTATTTTTAGATTTTAGTTTAGATACTGTACTATTATAATGCCAAATTATAAAAAATAATATTGGCACAGCCCTCTGACGGCTGTTCGATTCGAATGTAATAAGTATGAAAATGATTCAACGTTTGAAAATTCTGGCATATGCATACCTGCATATCATTGGCCTCTTTGTGTTTAATTATATAAACCATGTTACTATATTAGACTCTTTACTAGTATTTAAAAGTGTCCTATTTTTTTGTAATAGTGCAATATCAACGTCAGTGGATCTGTGCCGGAGTTCTACGAGGGGAGACATCTTCTACCCTTCAAGCAAACAACTTTCCAACATCCCATTCACCGGCACCGCCCCTTCCTCCTTCGGCTCCTTCATCAACTTCTACTAATACTACCGCCCGCTACTACAAACTTGGCATCATCACCAACCCTGGGCAGGTGCCATGGCACTGATTCATGTACATCCATGCCATATTTCATAAAAGTATAGACTGCAAGGTTGGTTGATTCAATTTTAATATTTTTCCTATGTTCATCCAGGGGCGTTTGGACTTTTATCATGCCACTATCGAATATTTTTAATTCACACAATTTTATAAAGAGCCTTTATCTAAGTGGTCAATATCATTCACTCAGATTACAGTGCACAGGGACTCAAACCCCAACATGGGAAGTTAATTACATTTACTTAATTATTTTATGTATTTGTGTCAGAAAAGTTAAAGATTTAAAGGTGTTTTGATTCTCTGTCATACATCCAATCTTAAAAATGAGACTTGATGATGTGATGCCGTATGGTAAACATAGCTCTGTTGATGGGTAAGCCAAAATATTAATCATAAAGTTTTTGGAGAGCTTAATGTTTTGTTATTTTTACCATATGTACCAACCATATTTACCACGTATTACCAACACAAAGTTGGCTTTATCTCTTTATGAGATCAAATTTCTATTTTTTAATTTAATTACACAAACTATTTTTTATTTGATTGAATATATGTAAATGATTTAAGATTTATTTGAATACTTGGTTTGAATTCAGCCAGGTTCCGTTGAAAAATTACAAAATTTGAAGCAATATTATAGTGATCTTAAAGTTATTCTTTCTTCATGCATCCTTTATTTTCTTGCAGGTTTCAATCGACAAGACAGCAAAGTCTTCAATATTGAAATATCTTCTTAACGGGTTCTAAGATTTTAGTAATTTTTGATACCGTTTATTTTTTCTCATACTTATTGTTAAGTTACATTTTGTAAATATAATAAAGAAGATTTTTTTAAACTGAGTCTTTTATGATTTATCTTTCGTATCTTATTAAATAAAACAGAAATCTCTTTTAAACTACAGAATTGCAGATTGAAATACTGGTATTTGGACAAATCAAAATATTAGTGAAGAAAACTGAAAAATAAATACACACAAATTCAAAATTCAAATTCTGTGAAAAAAAAATTCAAATTTAAATTCAATGACAATTTAACGAAAGGAAAAATAAAACATTATATTTAATTTGTCTTATTTTGTACGGAATGTAAATGACATTCAAACTTGGAAATATAATATTATGACCAATACAACTTGATGACTTTTTATGAGAGGTTTTCACCATAATAAATTAACATTAAATTTTAATTGGGTAATTTAATACATTGAGATACATAATTATTTTAATTGGGTTGTTATGGTGGGGTTAAATATGAAATCAAACATATTGTAAGAATTAATGTAGTCCGATTGTTGACTGATTGAATTAATCTTTCTCAAACGATATGACGAGGGAGAGTTACGGAGATTTAATTATTAGATTCAAATTTGATATTGAAGTTTTATCAAGCTCTCTTAGTTGATAGTCAATTACATATTATATATTTTAAATAATAAAAACACATCTTTAGTAGTTATTTCCACAATATATTTTTTGATCAGGAACGGTTTCACTCATCGTAAGCATTATCTACTGATAAAATACATTTCACCAACAAGTCTATTTATTCAAAATATTTGAGTAAAAGTTAGCAGATTTACAAAACCATGGGCTCAAGAACTAAGAAACAATTTACAGGAAATCATACAATATTACTAGAAATAATGTAAATTAGTATAAAAATTAAATGTTCACAATCACTTATTAAAAATTTTCAAAAAAAATTTAGCTAAATCAATAATCCATTAAGAGCTCTAAATAATCGAATGAGGTAAGGAGTGAGAAAATTTTAATGAAGAAAATAATCTGCACTTTTCTTTATTTATTGGAGAAAATCTGATCGTTTTTTCAATCAATTTGTGAATTTTCATTCGATGGCATGAGGGTTTGTAATGTCCGAAAATTGCCTTCTACACAACTGATACTAAAAAAATGGCGTGCAGTAAGAGTGGGCATCTTACCACTTGTCGTGTCCTAGCCTAATCCCTTCATCCATACACGATTTCAGAAAAAAACAATTGTCAATTGTTATTGATTAAAAAACAAACAAAATGTTTACAAAAACATGTAGTTTCGGGGCCACCGTTTTAGTATTGCTGAATTAAAAAATTCCTAATTTTATCCCACCGGGCATCCATAATTCTCATCAATAATATAAAACCGTTTCTTAAACCATTATATAGGCTAACAACACATCAGTAGCGAGGAATTTACTCTTCGGAGACCATATGCTCCACATTAGGAACAGTCAAGGATAGACATGTAATCACCAAAGCATATACTCTCTCCAATAGTTGATTTTTTTTATTGCAATACTTGAAACAATTTTGAGTAGCATCTGGAAAGAGTTGAATCTCGAAATTGTAAGAAATATGATTTCAAACAAATTGATGCTTAAAAAGGTTTGTTTCGTTAATTTTTCACTTTACGTGCCAGGTATTCAGGTATAATACTTCTGACGATGGCGTGAGCCGAAATAACTATCAACTATATTTTATGAAAAATAAAATTGTAGAACTAAAATACGCTATTTTTTCACCGTGTTATATATTTATAATTAATGATTGAGAGAGTGTCGAAAAGTGGCAAAATTGTTGCATAGGTATCCGTTTGATGCATTATTCACCCCCGACCACCTCCCTTATATTTTGAAGGCCTCCCCTTTGATTTATGTGCGACTCCGGCCGCGCGGCAACAAATCTGCGGTCGCCGCCACAAATTATCTGCAAGCCGCCACTGAGATTTATCGCATTCACCCTAGACCCTCCCCTCGTGGCGTTCTGCTGTGCCCTTTCGCACGCACTGCACTGCCTCGAATATCGACGGAATAAAAATTGGGCTTCGGGAATATTGACAATCTCACTTCGTAAAATAATCCTTTATTACTCCTTACAAACAATTTCGATGATTTATTTGGTTAACCAAAGCGATGTTTATCTGATTAGGACCAGAGTTCTTCAACATACAAAAACAAAAATATAGTTAGTTATTTCATTGCTGTATGGCCGACCAAAAATTTTATAACATTGCCATCAACAGTCATTTCTTGCAAACATATAAAATGATTAATTCTCTATGCCAGGTTTGACACACGGTTTTTCAACAGATCATCATGAAAACATCTTTCTCAACTGTGTTTTAATTCTGTTCATCGAAGTGATTTTGGGTACAGAATTTTTTTCTCCTTCCGTCTGCGTACACGAAAAAGTCAGAAAGTTTAAGGACGCGTGAGCAGGCCACATAACTGTCTATATGAGAAGCATATCAACATCGTCCAGTGTATCAGTTGGTAGTGAAACCGGTCTTGATCTAATGGTTGAATTAATTCAGAAACCTTCACGAGCATGTGCAAAACCACTATTTTTTTTATCGCAATTAGATGAAACAGATAATGTTCACGGTGAATGAAACCGGTCCAGAACTAACGATTGTATTGATTCAGAAAATTTTGAGGGTGTGTGCACAACAACTCACCAAAGTATAATTATAATCGGATGAATAGTGTACGAACTCATACGAGGCAAAAAAAAAACAAACATTCATTTTTAATTTCAATTTTTAAAACACCAATAGTTCTTGATCAGATTCAAAGTATTCTAATTGGGTGAGTACTCAAAAAATCATTCAGTTAACGAGTATATTCGAAAATTAAATTTAGTTTAAGAACAATCGTTGATTTGCAAACTGCCATTAGAAATTCATATCTTGAAAGTGTGACAGTTTAGAAAATATAGTACATAGGTACCCGTTTAAAATACCAATTGTTCTTGATTAGATTCAAAGTAATTTAACTGGGTGAGTAATTTAAAAAAAAACAGTTTTTAACCAATGGAAAATCAAATTTAGTTTATGAACAATTGATAGTATATAAAATGTCATGCTCAAAGTGCGACATAGTTGAAAGTATCGTAAGAGTTTTTGAAATGGTTAAAAAAATCAGATGGGTTGTGATGTAGTTATAGTAATCTAAAAAGATTCGTGAGGGTTGAAAAAAGATATTTTGTAAGTTTCAAACATTTCCTATCCTCAATACAGTAATTCATAAAGGACATACACACAAACAAACATCCATTTTATATACACCCAGTCCTTTTTTACGCGAATTCGATTATACGCGATTTTTTTGGACGGCAGTGCTATATCTTTTTACGCGCTTCACTCGTTGTTACGCATTTTTTCCCCCAAATTTGTTGTAAAGAAGACATTTATATACGATGCTAGGCATGTACGTTTCATTATTTTTTAAATAAAAAAAATATGTATTTTTAAAACTTGATTTTGTAAAGCATTCCATTTTTTAAATACACATACAATTGCCAAATGTTGACAAGTGTATTGGATATTATGCGAATTTATGTTTTAGGGTGTGTAAAGAAATATAATGCAATTGCGTGAAATAATTTTTTTTCCGCGATTTTTTTTACGCGCCTTTTTCTGGAACCAATGTATCGCGTAAAAAAAGGACTGGGTGTATATAGATTACAATTTAGTATAAGAAAATCTTACTATTTTATTTGTAAACTATTACTTCAAAATCTGTTCTGAGTTTATTAAAAGTACTAAGCATTCAGATAAAATCATTTTGATTATATTAACTTTTTTATCAGATACAACAAACAGCCGACTACTTTATATTGTGTTTTGAAAAAATATGAATATAATTAAAATGTAGCTTTCTGTATTTCCAATCACTTAATAGTTTTTTGTTGTTGCTTTTTAGAAACAAATTATTTATCCCGTAATTAATTACACCTAATGGCCGAGCAAGTTGCGCTGGAAAGTTGAAAACTTGATGTTTTGTTTGTAGATGGAATGTTTTAAGTTTGTAGACATCCACGACAAGGTGATTAATGATATTCCAATAAGGAGTTTGATAAAGAGCTCTGAACTGCAGTCTAGTAATTAGCGTAATGCAAGTCTTGTAAGGGTATCGCAGCGAAGCCTTCGTAGGTATTAAATCGCCCGGTGGAACTTTGACGAGAGTCTAGCGTTCCAGCATAACGAAGATTGATTTGAACCGCCCCGGAATTGCGAGATGCAGTTTTAAGAGTTAGATTATGCTAAAACTATTCTTAGTTTCGGAAATGTGAAAAATTAATCAATACACAAAGCAAGTGGTATTGTTTTTCAGTTTGATTTAACCTAATCGATAAGTTTATATATAACATTAATTACATACACTGTTCAAAGTATCCTCATTTTGATTATCGAGTCGGCTGTATTTTGGAAAAACTGTAATAAAAAGGTAAAAAAAAATATAATGCTTAAGACTTTAGTCCTTTTTCGGATTAAATCCGACAAAACTCGATTAATTTATAAATGTATTCAAAATAACATTTTTTTTAAATATTAAGCCAACGACTTTTAGAAAGTTTTTATTTATTCACTGAATTGATTGATTGAATTGACATTTACTTGGAAGAAATCCATTATAACACAACGAAAAAATAGCAATGTATTTTAGTTCTAAAAATGTTATAAGATATATAGTTGACAGCTATTTCGGCTTAGTTCTGATGAAGGTAGGCCGAAATAGCTATTAAGAATATATCTTATAAACTTTGTAGAACTAAAATACATTGCTATTTTTCACCGTATTACTGAATTGACTTTAACTTTATTGAATGCATTAGTTTTTGCATGCATTTTTATTTGCGAAGTAAAACGTGAAAATATAATAGTATTACTATAAAATTGTATACTATTTATTATTTTTGATATGTAGCTATTTTCTCTTCCTACAACCTCCATTTAACCATAATTTCTCATTTTTTTTATCCTTATCATCGGTATTCTTTTTAAGCTATCATAAAATTTAAATAATTATTGATTTAGTCGGTTTTCTGCAAGTAAACAATTAATAATACGAGTAATTTTATGTTTAATAAATAAACGTTCAAAAGAAAAAATAGTCTTGGTAGATAATGTGGATTAATTGCTAAAGAATATTGTTGTTGGTAAGTCTAGAATAACGGGGATTTTTTTCAAACAATTCAAAAATAGAATTGGTAGAAATATTTAATAGGCGGAAATTTTTCTTATTATTTTAATCTTCTTTGATATATTGCATCAATCGTTTATTTTTTTCATTATCTCCCACAGCGGTGCATGAAATGCTTAATATTGCATTTGCATTATAATTCCTGCCTAATTTGAATGAAACGGAAATAATTCACGCTGAAACAGGGGACTGCCTAAATTTTTCTGATGACGCTTTTTCTAAGATGGCGGTCGGGTTCAGCTCATTGTCTTGATAAATTATTTCGTAATTAAGTAATTTGATTAATATACCTTGCTGTGTTTCATACTAAAATGAAAAATGCGTTGCCTAGCACATGTATAAAGACCGGGTCTCTTTGGAAAAGTACTTAAATTTATCGTCGTAAATATTACCTCTGTGGTCTAATGAGTTTTAACACATCCAATCCATAAGGTGGACCGTGTTCATATCCCGGTCAGATCAATTACCACCTAAACAATTTTTATTTCATCTTGTGCTCTTGAACAACGATATTGGCTAATCTTGTATGATTTTCCGATTTCAAGTATTCGGAGCATATATGCTAAGTATGTATAATTGATAATTTATTGGCCAACTTGTGTTACTGAGTATTGCAACACGTGTTTCGCTTTTCACACCACAGAATTATTATACAAATGAATGTATTGTGTTACCATTATAAGTATTCAATGTAATGTCTTACATATTGAATCAATGATGACTGTAAATAAACAAGAGAACATGGGAAAATTATACAAACATAAAAAAACAATCTTTTCAATAACT
Source organism: Himalopsyche japonica (assembly GCA_028555115.1). Classification (NCBI taxonomy): domain Eukaryota; kingdom Metazoa; phylum Arthropoda; class Insecta; order Trichoptera; family Rhyacophilidae; genus Himalopsyche; species Himalopsyche japonica. The sequence continues at coordinate 517,772 of JAHFWJ010000578.1, read as the reverse complement.
AACCCATCCCCGTTGAGCCGCGTAAAGGATATTCGAACACTTAATACTAAAAGAATTAACTCGATAGTGTTCTAGAATGTAAGAAGATTGTTATGACGAATTCAGTTAAAAAATCAACTCATACACGCAAGTTTGAACACTGTTAACACCCTTTTATTTTTTAGTATCAGCAACCAACATACCGCAACATGTTGTAATCAATAGTTTTTTTGGATTTATTTGATGTATTACCAGATGTGACACGAATTTCTCTTCTTTGGGAAGTATCTTCAGACTAACCGTATCGTAATGTTATTCATTGCTAAGGATAAAATAGAACCTATCATTAATAATGATTAGTAGGGTGAGACTTTTCCCTTATTACTGAATATGTGGAGGGGGTTTTAATCAATCAGTGATAATACTAACAATCATCACTCTATTGATAAAAAAATCACTTTTACTGTGAGAACTTTCACTTAATGGAAAAGCATTATATTTTGTAATTATTAACTCAAAATTAAGTAGCCTTATTTTAATTTGTACCGTATCAGTTGATTTTGCGTGCGACGGGCAAAACCGGTTGATTTGAATATTATAAAATTGTATAATTGTTATAATTGAAAAAGCATTACTGTTTTCAAAATTTTTACGGCATGAAAAACAAATAAACTTTCGTAACTTAAATTGTTATAGATTCACTATTAGTGTGTATATGTTAGATGAATTTCCACAGAGGTACCGCTAAAACCATCGAAAATATACAGGATAATATTTTTTATTCAAAATTTTTTATTTTACGTTTTATGTTTACGACCTATGTTTGATAAACTTGAATTTGTCAAAAAACATAACTGTGTTTGACAAAGACCAGTAATCACAAAAACTTTTGTTTCAAGGAAAACGTTTTTAGTTGTAATTATAAAAACACTGACGAGACGTACGTATTGAAATTTCCGTTGCGAATAGTAAAAAAGAAGCAGAAAAAACAAAATATGAAAGAACAATCCTTCTGGAACAGAGGAACGCGACTTTTCTTAAATACCCTGAAGATAAATGTTTAAAAATGTGATGCGGGTGGTGAAAAAAATAAGACGCAAGGCCCGCGGTCCATCGTCGGTCGTAAACATTCATTTAGTTGGCCCCGAGTGAGATAGAACGGTCGTGGGGGGGAGGGGGGTTTCGAGGGGGCAAAGGGGGCTCTAAATTAATAAATGCCGCCTTCCACCGGCTAAATTAATAAGAGCCTCGAGAACACGGACGCAAAAATTAACCCTTTGCAAAAGGGATATTTTTTTATAATTTATTGTGCAAAGCTTGAAAGGGATTTTAAATTAATAAATTAAAATTGACTTAGCTTAATTCAGGAGATTTTCTCATATGAATTAACCACTACCTTTAATCTCAATATTTCTCCAAAAAAAAAAAATAAAAAAAAAATGAAGATTGTGTCTAACAAACAATTGATTATTTACATTTCAAATAAGATGTACATATTTTGTATATTTTATAAATATAAATATATTTTCACTATTGTCTCAGTGCAATTTCATTTTCATCATATCTTATAACGTTATCATCAGTTGAAATTATGTTTTAAAATATACTATCTAGTGATCTTAACTTTCTTTCAGAACTTTCATTGAATCCATAGGTAATATTAAGATGCTATCAATGTCAAGTTATATATATTTTTTCGATACAACAATTTTTAGTGAAAATATATGAAGCCTCCAAAACGTATCACATTGTCACTCGTAAGAAACAACGTCAAAGACCACGACTTCGCTGAAAGATGCAGTGTTACCAGACCAACGAGTATTGAGGATCAGCGATTGATGTGGAATGGTAGACGACTCTTAAAAGTGGAGGAGATGATTGATAAGGCCAAGGTCCAATACGAGCTATAAAAGAAACGGTAAATAATACATTTTTGCTGTTGATTATATTAGTGAAATGATAATAAATGGTCTTATGAATGACAATAATTCTTGAAGTGTTGTGTCTTGGTCATAATATGCTGCGTGAATAAAAAAATAAGAAAAATATATTACATGGGATAGGCAAAACGAAAAATTAGATAACATTGCAAAGTGAGTGATCGGTCAACGAACAGTTCGTAATGCGAACATATTGGTCAACAGTCATTAACACGAAAGATTTTTGACACTCGGATAACGAACTAAAACGATCATTCTAATTCATTTATTTCATCTGTAAAACAAAGTTGCTTGGTAAACGAACAATTCGGATAACGAACATAGTCTTAGATCAGATTATGTTCCTTCACCGATCACCCATTGAATAAAGACGATTCATTTCTTTATTTATTAAAATATAACTTAAAATGTAATAACATGGCAACAACGTTTGTAAGAATATTTTTGATGGGTTTTTAGAAGTTCATTTCAACTATCAATTAAAAGTGATAAGTTTTTTATACAAATTGATATGTAACTTGATATTTTAAGGCTCTTAAATATTAATAAGCCACTAACAACAGTATTTTTTTTTGTAAATAACATTATTAATAGAATAGTAGTGAACCGACATTAATATAAATGAACACTAAACACAAGAAAGAAATTTGTTTTATTATATTTAAATAATAAAACATAATGGTCATCATCAGAACCGGTTTTGCTTATCGCGAGCATTATCAACAGACAACGTCATTTTTTTAAAGCCTATTAATTATTGACTTTAAAATTTTGTGTTGTATTAAAAGTCTTCAGATCAGGGACGCCATTTGGAGGCTCTGAGGAGGTAAATTGCTACCATTGAATTTGAAAAAAAAAACACAATTATCCGTTTTTTAAATAAATTATCCACTTCAAAACCAAAAGTCAACATTTTCCGCCCCCTTACAAAAATAACAAAACTGAAATTACGCTTGCGACGATTGAAATCGGTCCTGATCATTATATTAAAAAAAAAACTGTGTAGTACTAAGCGACAGTTAACATCTTAAATGTGAATTTGTCATCAATGAAAATTGATAATTAGTGCCAGTATTGTGAAAATTTTTACATTCTCACCACGTCCAGTAAAAATAATTTCATATCCATTTTAAGCATGACAATAAGATTCGTTGTTTACCTTAGTAACGAATAACCTTACGATACAGTCAGGCTGACGTGAATATGCTTCTCAAAGAAGTGGAATAGCAAAGTAATCAAGTTTAATTTTTGTTTTACGTTAATATTGACTGGTATTTGATAAGAAAACAATAATTATAAACAAAATAGTTCTCGCGGCAAAAACGTGATTATTAGAAGTAGCAACTCAATTAAATTATTGAAGGCTTGCACAATAAAGGGGTTAGTCTATGGTCGTTGCGGATAGAGACGGGGTGGGAATTAAAAATGTGTCGACTCGTTGCGGATGGCAGATATGCAAACAGGGCGGAGTAGAATTTTATTTAAAATAATATATTTGATTCGTTTCCGGTAAAATGAAATGCTAATAAATTTGAAAACTTATTTATATGCGGATGAAATTGAAACAAATGCTGTTTAATTTTGAATCGTCAAAACTCTGTACAATTCGACTCGTTTCAAAATTCAGCAAGTATAATATTTAAAAAAATATTGATACAGTTAACACGTTAAAAAAAAACAATGTATTTTGGTTCTATAAAATATTTTTTTTTAAGATATAGTTGGTAGCTATTTCGGCTCACGCCAACGTCAGAACTATTCTTAAACTAACATTTACTTATCTATATATAGCTGTGTAGAAAAGGTACACAATATATATTCTCTCCTGTCTTAACAGGCTAGCTTGTTACTTTCTAACAAAAAAATTATAATTGAAACTAAAACGGCGGCTATATAAATAAGTTTACATATGGCACCGACAGCTATATGTAGATGAGCGGATGTTCGTTTGGGCATAGTTCTGACGATGGTAAGCCGAAATAGCTATCAACTATATCTTAAAAGTAGTAATTTTGTAGAACTAAAATACATTGCTATTTTTTTCACCGTGTTATAATGGAGTTCTACCAAATGAATGCCAATTCAATCGATAAATTGATACAGTTTCTACTCAAATTTCCACAAATTTATATTTATAAGATTAGACCTGGTTTCCCTCAGAGCGAGCATTATTATTATCGGGCTATATATAAAATAAATTCAGTGAATAATTGCCAGGTATAAAAAAACAATGGATGAAAAACTGAAAAAAATATTTACAGACAATCATGCAATTAATAAGATTTAAAAAAATCAGGACTGTTATAGCTTATCGGGAACATAACAATTTATCTCTGCTCTGAATGCTTGCGGTGAGCGAAACCAGTACTGATCTTGAAAATTTTAGTTGTGGTAATGTTATAAAACATTTTGTTTTTCATTTAAATAAAATGCTTTTCCACCAAGAAAGGAAACTCATGAAAGTTTTGTGATTAATGTGTTTAAAAAAAACAAGAGTTTTGTAATAAATTAATACTAAGAAAAAAGCTTTCATGAATCGATGATCGTTGTAAATAACTGTTTTTGGAAACATGATAAAATAATATATATAACGTGCGAGATATAATCTACACCCCATCGATCATGCGACGCCGTCTCGGTGGTGGCTGGAATTGGTAGGAGAAACTCACCCCTCTTTGTTTTATTGAGATAAAGACTCTAAGCAAGAAGATATAAAAAATAACATAAAACCCATAGACAAACACAGTTTTCGTTCTGGTTCAGTATCGTTGCAGTACCGCCGAAGGCTTAAATTATGTAAATAGAATCTCATCTGCTTTGAGGTAAGCCATTTTGATGCCTGCATACTTATGTCATATCCTATTTTATGTGAAAATGTATTTTGAAAGTACAATGGAAAGTTTTATTCAAGAGACACCATAACATAAATGATTTAAATAAACTTAATGTTGTCATGAAATCAGTAAAGTCTACTATGTAATAATTTTAGTTTCTGTTTACGAGCTTTTATTAAACGCAATGTGCTTCGAATGGAACATAGCTTTTTTATCGAAGGTGATTTGATTCTTGTTGGATTATTATTTTGTAATACTGTAGAATGACATTTATGTTTTCAGGCTGCAATACATACAAAATATCGTCTATAAATGTTCCATTCATTTTCAAATACCGCACACTTTGAAAACTATTAGAATTTTCAAGCATCATTTGTTTTCATATACCTCCGTAATGATATTAATTGATTATTGTTGCTAAAAATGAATTGATTTTTATAAAATATAATATGGGCAAACTGGTTAAATAAACCAAATAATGAAAAAAAATATCAGATTGAACTTTTATGTAGGTGGCCATATTTGTTTTTTAACGTCATACATAATATATGTTTGTACAAATCAAATGGTAGAACATGTGCTCAGGTTTATTAATAAAACGCGGTAATAATGATCTTGAATAATAGGAGATATAAATCAGCATAAGGTATAAGGTAAAATGAAAAATCAATGATAGAGACTAGTTTAAAAAATGACAGTGGTGCATTCTGAGTTCTCCAATTTGCGATATTTCTTTTGCCATACTCGACTAAGGTATTCGAAATTCACAATTTCGCTAGCTCCGCCTGGAGTGAGTAATTGAAGAGGTAGGATATTGTAAAAGATTCCCAATCTGTTTATCAAATGTAAACACGTCAGACGAAATCTTATCGACGCAAAATGCTTAACGGCAAGAAAAAAGGGAGTAATATATGGTAATATTATATTTTATCACTGAAGTAGGGAAAAATATCTTACACCTAGTAACACAATCAGTGGAATAACAAACATGTCAAATTTGGCCCATGGAGTAATGCGTGCTTACCTTCTGAATTACTAACGTCATAACCGCAAAAATAAAGAGTTAAAATTTGTAAAAAAGTTTTAAAAGAGCTAATATTTTTAGTAATATATAGTCTGATATTTTTCCCGGTCATTTCAAAAAGCATGTTTGGTACCATAAGAATTGAATTAATTTTTGAAACATTCAAGGATAGAACATTTTTACTTAGATCGGTAAATTGCTGACGATATGTGATTTATAATAATATTCGTAAAATAAATATTTTTTATTTTAAATAAAGCCTGACATGTCATGATATTATTCATAAGCTTGCTTAACACCGACATTACTGATGAGTTAAATTAGTATTTCATGATAATTACTTACCTCTTAATTAAATTATAATCTGGTACTATTTTTGATTACAAAACAATTATTGTTAAATCTGTAGAGTTCCTTACAATTTTATTATTCACAAAATTATTTTACTTATTTTTCGGATAATAGTCCATAAACTATTTTCTTAATTATAGAACCATTTATTTTTTAAAACTGGTAATTATAAGCTCAATATCTGACCTTATTTTAATTGATATTGTATTAATTGATAATGATCACGATGAGTGAAAACGGCTATGATCTTTATAATATAAATGTCTTGAAATAGTAATAAACATTGAATTTTATATATTTCAATAAAAATGAGTTGATTGAATTAAATATTTAACATTTATAGAAACACAATCTTACTATGATATTACAAATTAGTAGTTGTCTCCAGTTTCTATCGGTTTTCCGAAGTTGACATGACTTTTAAGGATACAATTTGAGAAACTGCGGATCAAGTGATGTCTCTGGTAGATATATGGTATTTGTGAGTGCAACGGAGAAATTGTGAAATGCTTACTGCAATCAGCGAATTGCATCAAGCGAGGAAGCGCGACGATTATGAGGCAAATGAGACTTTCCCTTCACCATCTCTAACTCCGCGCCTCATCAAGTTTAACCAAGGTTTTATGTTAGTATGAAAAGAAAAATATAGTATTAAATTAGTGGAGAAATGAAATAGTCATACCTTGGTATAATGCAACAGGATATAATGAAATAATCTTTGAACTAATCTTTAATGTGTTAACTTTCACTTCTTTGTGTACGTTAAATAATACAACACAATGTTTAGTACGTGACGTACGTTTTCCACAACTCTAAATGATTAAGATTAGGAACGGTTTCCCTAGTTCCGGTTGTATCAGTTAATAATGTTAGCAATACAACGATAGATAGATAGCGAAACCTGTTTTTATCATTCTTCTTTTGCATAAGCGTATTAAACTGATTTCTAACTGTTAGTTCTATTGCATTCGTGAGATAGAATGATTAACGATGCCGAAAAGGGAAACCATGGTTGTGAGTGAAAAATCTTGTAGTATTGTTTTTTTTTGAACAAATTATTAAAGTCCCCTTCCGTAGGTATCATAAATTATTGATTACAGTAGAGTTAAAATAAATAAAGGACCCATATAAACCCAAAGTTAGGGATCTAAAATTGTACACAGTTTGAACGATTCAAATTTTATATGATATTTAAATTCCACCAAGCAATTCTTCAGTCGATTATTAAATTGATTACATGAATTCTTATTGTCTATGCTTAAAATAATTCAGACAAGAAAAAAACGGAGTCCCCAACTCTACTAAGATGCTATTGTAAAATTCACCGTGTTAATTCAATTTGGAATCATAAAGAGTAGACTATAAATAATTAAATAATTAACTCACTGACTGTTAACGTGTCAGCTGTTGATACGGCTGATTGTTGATAGATGATATTCAAAAGTATATGAGTAAAAACTTTCGTATATAAGTTAATTTAAATAAAGTATTCCAAAAAATTAAAGCTAATTTAATTTCGTATATAAGCTAATTTAAGTAAAGTATTCCGAATGGATTATCATATGAGCAACTCGGCAAAGAATTGATTAAAATAAATTGCATATATAGTAAATGCAGATAGTTATAAAAATCTTTTTTAGTAAAAAGTAAGTGGTTAATTTTGATGGAGAGGGTAAGAAAAGTAAAACGAAGAAAATTTCCTTTCTTGGGGATTTCCCGCGGACGAAAGCAGTGCTCGCTGACTGCGACGAGTAAAAGTAATGGAAACTCTAAACGTTTTTCCGATAGTTTCCCTATTGAAAAGTTTAAGAGAAGTTTTCCCTCTTGCGCTGGGAGTAAAAACAGATTTGATGGCCGGAGGAGAGGACACTGATATTCCACGTGTTTTCACGATAAATACCTGACCAGTACCGGACGTACAAAATATATTTTTGTAATATTTATATATATTTTTTTTAAATTGGTAGACTATTTTATACTGATATGGTCCGCAATGTAAATTTCTTATAACATTTGAAACATGCTACAATATTTTTGTAATTATCATTTCTTCTTCGTTCATTTTTTTGAATCTTAAAAGATGCACTCAAACTTCATTCATTTGTACACTTTAATTGTTGATTCTGAAAATAATAAAGCGAGATCCTCAATCTATATTTTTCAAGAGATCAAGAAAAAATAAAAATTATTAATGCAAGAAAACATGCGAATATTTTTTTAATTAACAATTTACAACGTGATTATCCTTCATACTAAGTTGTTTTATTCTAAAAGTTTATTCTCAAGTCTTCTTACATCAAGAAGTGATAGTTAACTTTTACTTGAAAGGCATTCATTCTCAAGTCATCTTCCATCAAGAAGTGATAGTTAACTTTTACTTGAAAGGCATTCTATTTAATAACTAAAATGAATATTAGCGACGAATGAAATCGATCCTGATACAAACTTGTGGAAATAGTGGTAAATATTGTGTTTCACTTTTTAAATATAACGCTTCCTTCTTAAAAGTGGCATAATACATTAAATGCATATTTTATTACCACGTGGATAAACGTCTGATGAGGAAAATGTGGTTACTTTTAGAATTATTCAATACAGGTGGAGCTGTAAAAAATACATTCTATATTGCAATTTAAGATTTTGTTATAGAGGGATATTGCAAGAGTTTTTCTTTTAAATGCCTCCATGTCAGCAATATACTCTGCAAAATCTAATAAACTTTTGAGAAAATGAATTTCATGTGACGAGTGACTTCGTTTGAAATATATTATTTCCTAAGTCCAGTCCTGCGATTGAGATTTCTCAGATGAAGCGGACTTTCGGACTTTTAGTTGAGAATTGCTCTCCAGATCCGTGTGAGACACTTGCATATTATTACGATCAGGTGAGAATTATATCACCGGGTTGCGAGAAAAGTTTGGAATTTTTAATGCCCCACTTGGCGAATATGCGCTTCGTTTTATAGCACTTAACGTTGACGTTGCTCATACTGTGGATTCGCATTACTTTAAACGAAGAAAATACAGTAACAGACACAATGATTAGGTAATTAAGGGTATGGGTTTCTTTGGCAGAGCGGCTTACAACCAAAATGTCTCTAAGAAAAAAAAAATCGCGTCTATCTTCTATTGATTAAATAATGAAAAATTGTAAAAAAATTGAATTGAATGTTATGTTTTCTTATTTAAATTATGTTATATATATAATATAAGAATACATAATTAATTTAGATTGAATAATATAAAGCAATAATATTTTTTAAATGATAATTTTTCACATTAAACCTAAAAAAAAAATGTGTTTTTCTCTTTACCCATTATCTGCGAACGTCGTAACTGCTAAGACGGAAGATTGTAATAACACAAATATATTAACGGGTTTTTTTTGTTGATGTTAACTGTCACTTCTTGATGGAAAGGAATAAATTGAATTTTAAATAATAAAAGCACAATTTTTCTTATTATTTCAACAATTTATTTTATGATCATGATTACTGATGGTATTAAAACATGTTTAGAGTGCTTTAATTTTTGTGTACATGCAAATTTACGTACCAAAATATAGCCAGATTTGTTTCGATATTAAATTACGTAAACGTAATAATTCATGACAAGACCGAATATTTTGTTGAGAAGTTTTAAGACTGAGTTAAAGCTATAAGTCTATCTCTTCTTTTAAATCAATCTTCAAAGTATAGATTTGCTTAAAATACGGCATTAATTGTTTCAAAAGGAGCCGAGAAAGTGTAGAGAGCTAGCTGTTAACGAGAATCATTTACTGAAGAAGCGAAGCGGAGTTTAAAAAGAAGAATTAAAATTAAAGCACAAGTCGTAATCAAGCAAACGAACTCATTTTGTAATCATCTTTATCGCTTCGAATGGGGGAAAATTTTTGCGAGGGGAGCGATCGGAAAATATTATTATTGTGGATGGCAACACAAAAGAAGAGTAAATTTTTAAGATTGGAATATTTGTAACACATATCAATGAAACACGGAATAAATATTTTTCTTTGTCTATGGTTGGTATGATCATATGTTATATACCGGGTGGTTTTAGTGATTTAAATATGAGATACATACATATTTTTCGTAGGTAAATTTGTGGGTATATTATCAGGTTACATTTTGATTTTTTTAAATTTAAATAATAAAACAGTATATTTATTGCAATACGTAATAAGATATAATACAAACCTAAAACGAGGTTATTTATTATATTATCATAGTATTTCAAAATTATTCCCTAACGAATAGTGTATTTTTAGTTTCGTTTTATTTATGCTTACTATGAAATAGAACAGTTTTAACTTGTCAACTGTGACTTTTTGATGGAAAGGCATGATATTTTAAATAATCAAACACATTTTTAGTACCTATTTTCAGAATACATTTTATGATTTGTACCGGTTTCGCTCATTGTGAGCATTATCAATCATATTTAATTCATATTCAAGATGTTTTCAACATTTTATTAGTAATATATAATATTTTAATTCTTAATATGTACTGTACGATTAATCGTAAAACATTTGCTTAGATTTTGAATTATTATTTTTATTTACCTGGTATATATTTACTAAAAAATCTTTGATATTTAAGTATAGTCTCTTTCCATCAATAAGTGACAGGTAACACCTTAAATCGTTATTAAAAGCATTACATTTGACTATTTTAAAAAATTTATAATTTGTCGCTTAAAAAAGGCATTTTAATATTATATGAAGAGATTTTAGAATAACCGAAAACTTATCGTGCAATGAGATATTTTGAAAATGCCGATTGGCCACCGAAAAATATGTTTAGGGTCGTAAATTTTTTGAACGTATACTTAATGAAACAGTGATACTACAAATCACACTTTTTATAGGAGTAAATATTAATTTACCGAGGAAGCTCGAGTGCGTTCCATTCTCGAATAATTTTGAATTTTAAAAATAAATCGTAATTGGTGTTTCATCGGCCATTTTTCCATACGGCCAATCCTTACGACAGAGAACATTTGCGTGTTTAAAATTCGAAACGTTTTAAAGCTGCCTCTTTAGGCAAAGCAATGAACCTTAATGGTAGGAATAAAAGAAACGGGTGCTCACGGAAATAAAGCACGAGGAATTCAAAACAATGCTTTAATTACTGCAAGAGTTCGCTTATATTAAATTAATGTGTTAATCACTGCTCTCAAGCGCAGTAGAGAGTATAATGAGGTTAGATTAAAAGCCGGCGCTTGAAGGGTTAATGTACAGGGTGACCAGATGTAACAAAAGAAAATGAAACAATTATACACAAGGGAACGATAATGTCTTTATATTACAACAATGAATTCATATTTAATGGCAGAGTTAATTTTTAGATTCCATGTTGGGCTGGGATAAGGTAGAAATTTATTCATAAATAAAATGTAGAAGCTGCATAAGGATAAAATATGATATAAATAAATAGAACCAAAAGTATTTCATCTTATTAAGATTCGATACTTCATATATTAATATAATTAATTATTACTGATACTTTCAACGTCTCTTTTCAGGACTAATTTGTGATTTTTTTCAGGACCTTAATAACGCGTTGAGGTTTCTAGATGGTGTTAACACCGATCAATGATACAATAATCTCGAACCTTTTTTGGAAACATGATTTGGCTGTCAACTTCTTCTTTCTTCTGCTGGTTCTGTTCTACGCTAAGCACCAGCTAGGTGGCTCTGTTAGGATTTAGGGGGGGGGGGGGGGTTGGTAGTGAGTTAAAGATTTTTGACGAGCAGAAATCTCCAAGGGCTTATGAAGTCTGTGGGGATATGCTCAGGAAAGACGTCAAGGTATGTTCTTATAGAGTTTTGGGAATGTTTTTTACGTCACTGTAGAATTTCATCTACAGCTTTACCACCGGGGTCGTTCAGCAAATAATCACTCATTTATAGATGTATTTGCAAGCCTTTGAGACTACCAAAAATCGTATTAAATTATTTAATATATACATTTCTTAAAATAATGAAACAGAATGTAAAATACTATTTCTATAACGTAATATTATTATTTATGATTTTGCTCTTCGCAAGAATTATGAATTTATAATCATTCAATTGATAATGATGGCGATTAGGAAAACTGGTCTTGATCTAAAAAAAAACGTTTTTTTATAATTTATAAAAATAATGCTGTTTCACCAAGAAGTGATAGTTAACACATTAAAGCTGTTTGATTTAATCGGTTAACAGCCAACTCTTCAATGAAAGACTGCAAATCATGTTTAAATATTGTGAATTGGTAACATAACGCACTGTACAATTGTTGAAATTAACAGTTTGTACTTTTTGATAAATTCTAAGAATATACGTTTTTTCAGTTAAATATAAGATATATTTATCAATGTTGGTTTTAAATTGTAAATTATATATATTTATATTCTTGAAGGCTTAACAACTTATTGAAGCTATTGAAGGTTTTATAGAGAAATAATTCACAACAACTTCAAGCTATTCACCAATTTACGCTGTAAGCACTTGATATACCAACGCGCCCGCAAATAGTAACCGCTAGCCGGATAACATTGTTAGCCCTAAGCTCTACCAATCGGATACGGTGATCAAAATACAATCACTATTTACATTCTAAAAAATGATAGATTAAACGTTTAACTATCGCACACTTCATAAATAATAAGAAACAATGGTTACAGATTTATTTTTAATTTGTTGATATGGAAAGGAATTTTATTAAAATAATATAAAGAAATTTTTGTACTACAATATTTCCACAGTTTTATTTTCTTCATATCAGGACAATATTAAGCGTCAATAACTGTAATATTTTGTTTGAATTGTTTAATTTTTTCCGTATTATAATAAAGTTTAAATAATTTATTGCTAATTTAAGAAACAAATTTTAGTCTTAACAAAATTATTTATTGAAACGTTCGGTTATTAAAGATATTTCTGAATTATTAAAAGCAAGGTATTTTTAGCTAAATAGTTGTAAAATATGTTATATTTGATACCTATTCGACATTTTTTGCAATCAAAGCTAGAAGATAGAATTATTTTCCAAAATAATTATTTACTATTACGGCCTGTATCAGTTTTCGACTGTTCGTTTTTTATTGATCTTTTATTTTTTGCGCCGTTAAATATATTGTAGTAAAGCTGTTTCCATATCTCTGATATAAATTGCGTGTTTTGTTTTTCTTGTACCGTTATCTTGATAAGATAACTGCTTACCTTTGAAGTTCATTCTATTGACCAGGAAAACAAACACTCGGTATTCTGACGAGGGAAAAAATAGTCTTAAAAAAAGACGAAGATACAGGGGCTCAGTTAGTTAAGAGGCAAAGATAGGACCAGTGGGAGGGTTGTAATTGTCTCTAATTGAGTGACGGCAGCTGCTGTTGACAACTCACATTTTCTTTACCACCCCTTGCCACTAACTCCCTGCCTACCCTAATATCGCAAAATAGTAATTATTCCACTGCAGATATTACTTATTTTTTTTTTCTTTTAAAATATTCTCAAATTTTCATCACCAATTTCGCCCATTGTTATTTATTTATTTATAACTACACGGTACAAAACTTACAAATTATCAATTCATTGCTTTTGCAACGTTAACATATTTAAATATAAAGTATTAGAAATTCAATACATGCACAGTAAAACAATCAAAAAGATTGCAAAAAAGTCAACCAAGTAAGCTCATGAAATACCTACTTTAACTGAAAAAAATTGCATTCGTCTGAACTCACTTGTGGTTTAGCAATGGAAGATTTTCTGTAGCGGATATCGTCACACGAAAGCAACAGTGAAATAAACCGATTTTAATGTGTTAACTCGTAAATGATATATATATATAGTCTATTGTTAACGTTAAAAATGATATTCTCATATAATAATTCGTTCTGAATTAGTTAGACGAACAAAAGTATACCAGCGAGTCCTCGTTATACAATATTATTGTTATGGATCTCTAGCAAGTAAGGAAGTAAAAAAGTATAAAGTTTGATTCAAATTTACATAATATGGTACGCACCCTGTGAAACGCCTCTTGAAAAGAATCGCCATATAACATTCAAATATTTTATTGTCTCTGATAGAACACGATATTTTTTCTTAATATGTAACAATATATTCATAAATGCAATAAATCATTATATACGAAACAAAGAGCTATTCCAAATAAATCGACCTGATATGTCATGCTAATGATAGAATTGATTGGCTAGTTTATTTTTATTTCTGGTAATATTTAGTTTTCCAAAAGTCTTGTGACAGTTTCATAATAGCATGATCGCTTATTCAGATTGCGCTGGATTGTTCCACTTTTATGATTCGTTCGAGGAACAAAAACTGGCGTATTGAATTATTATAGGTTGTTTGCGTAACTACGGAAGAAAACTTTCATGCTGATTAGAAAACTTTTATTATCGCAAGAAAGGCGTAAATATTTTGCGTACATTATATTTATTGAGATACACTGTGCCGTTGTTTATTCAAAATAATGTAGAACAATGTAACACATGATTACAATAAAAGAAGTAATGGCACAAAAACGTAACTTTTAAAATATATGCAGAGATTTAAATTTTACTTTTTAAATACTTTTTGATAAATTAATAGAACGTTTTTAGTCAAATATCACGACACTAAGATATTTCAACTATGCTTATTACTACGGAAACGCAACATGACAAATCGTAACAGTGGCTGTTCAGAACAACGATAAATAGACAAAGCAACAATTCAACACACTCGAACTTAGAGCATTAAAAATTCAACACGGGAGAAAAATAAAGCACATAGATGCTTATTTCGAGGTATTCATTTACAAATTAAAAAAATACTGTGTCCACGAAAAAACGATCTTGTATGATTTATAAAGATTATTTCAATTTGAATCTCACCTAAAAATAAGACCCTGTACAAAATACACTACGAAAGGGTTGTATAACGGTGCTCGAATGACATAATTTTTGTGTTTGAGTAATTTATGGCCAATTGAATAAAAAAAAGTGATAACTACGAGCATGATAAGATATTTAGAGTTTCATATTATTAAAATCAGGACCAGTTTCACTCATCGCGAATATTATCAACCGATGCTGATATCTAATGCTTTCGATAAGCGACAATTTATATTATATTATAAAATCTTCGAAATACTGCTACACATTGTTTTTTGCTACATTTTGTTATTTGAATATAATGCCTTTAAACTGAAAAGTGATAAATAACACATTGAAATGAGCGTGAATTATCAGTTTGCATCCAGACATACGACTTGATTTTGTCTTTTTGGAAGCTTATGAGAAAAAAAGCTCCAGTGCGACTTTTCGAGTTAGAAAAACATAACTAAAAATGTAAAATATAATATATATACAAGTTTTGTAGATAAAACATCTACCTAATTAATATATTGCGCGAGAAAGTCTCGTTAAGAAGCTTCGCAAATATAATTATTTTTATTTCTGACTTATAGCTGTTGAAGCAATGACGAAGAAAATATGTACTTAAGATCATATTGCAATTGTAAAAACATAATAATTTTGGTTAACAATGATGACATGTTTAAAACAAAAAAAAATGTTGAAACAAAGACCGTTCTGAATTTGGGTGTGCTTATTGATCACTGTTCTAAACTGTCCCTGTTCTGTTTTGACACGTACGCAGTCATTATGTCTTGATTTTTCCTATTATCTTAGGAACACTCCAAGATATAACATATATATCTTACAAAGATTTGCTCGTTTTTTGTACAATTATAATTATATCAGTTATTTAGTCTTGCTCATAAAACTCAATGAATCGCTATGCATAAAAAATAATGTTTGTGAAATAAGGAAAATGATATAAAAAAATCTGACGAAAAATTACCACTGATGTAGAACAATCCATATAGTTAATTTTATTACATAGTTGAGATAAAGAGAAAACATTTCATATGCATGTACTGTAACAAAGATGTGAAAAAAATTATACCAATTTTACCAACATAACCTTATCTTTCGCTTTTATAGAATAAAAAATATATATGTTTCTAGTACGAGTCTAATAGTGGCTTTATTTAAATTTTGTGTTTTTTTATTAGAAAAATTTCTAATATTAGTGGGAAATTATACAATATCAGGATACATATCAGTTTTTATGACCAGTTTGCGTTTTGGAGCCGACGTTTTGTGAACTGAGTGATTTTCCACGAATTTTTGGATATAGTCTGTATTTTTAAGCTTTATTTGAATTTCAAAATAAGAACGTCGTTTCAAATAGAACAAATCGGTATTTTTTTAATTAGTCTGAACAATGTTGTATTCAAAAAACATTCTGCGAAACTAAAAAAAGGTTATTTTGAACATTTTTTTTTTACAATTGTTTGAGCACGCTTCTGGGAATTTGTCAAAACTATGGTTATTTAACTGTTGTATATTATTATTTAAATTTATTTACGTTTGATTTTTCACCATACCAAGCTAAATAAGACTGTCAAGCGATGGAAAACTTGTAATAATATGATTTGAAGTTGTATGAAATAACCGTAAAAATAATGTAACACTAAGCATCTATGTAAATTTTATGGAAATAATGATTTAAAAAAATGGCACTGAATATCATAAAAATAAATTAATTTCCGAACTTTTATTTTAACTTTTAATAAGCTAGTTGTTAGTCAGCGGAAAAGCATGAAATTCGAGTAAAAGAAAAAAATATAACCGGACTTTTATAATCGAATAATCATGTCTGATACAATACTCCGAAATTATGCCAAGTTCTTTAACCATTTGCTCATTATATCTGATAATATTAAGTATTGATTTACATAAATATATCAGTTTTCATTATTAAGGTACCGGTTAATAATGCTCATGTTGAGTAAAAGTAATAATAATTGGTATGTTATAAATTTTAAAAAATGGTGAATAATTGTATTTCATTTATTTAAATAAAATCTTCATGGTTATTAAAATCATTTTTTAATGAGCAGATATTCTGAATAGTGGTGAACATTAATATGTTGAACATATAATTTTTTTAATTTATTTTATTTATTTTTGAAATTTAGATTTAACATTGCTATGTCATGTCATTCGGTTTGAAAGATAAACTACTTGATAAAGTTTTTATTGTTGATAGTAAATTTTTATTGTTGAAACTTTATGGCCCCGGATTCGTTTATTAGCATCTTCAGGTTATCTATCACAATTTTGTCAGTTATTTTGCATATTGATTTCGTCAGTTCCATTGCATCCGTGTTATAAATGCCTGAAGAAGTCAAAAAGCGAAACCAAAGTCAAAAGTGACAAAACACGTGAAAATGTACAATAATTTATATACGATATTGAAATTACACCAAGCACCCTCAGTTAATATCGTAAATTAAGTTTATACTGAGTTATACTGACAATAAAACCAATGAATCGATTATCTCACAATGAATGCTTAAGTCATGTATACTTGATTGGCGGAAAGCAAATTGCTTTCAATAGCGTCTGTGCTACCAACTGTATTGATTGTCGTTGAACTATATAATTCTGATGTTGGTAGCTATGGATCTAAGCTACACAAGAAACCTTATAAAAATAAACAGAAGGTTTACATATAAATTACACGACAAAGAAAATAGCCAGGCATACAATTTCACGCAGGTATCGTTTGCTATATGAAAATGATTTCGACGAAAAAGCACCGCAGAAACTAACCACTGAAGGAATATTCTATTACCTAATAGAATTGGCGTACTTGATTTTGTGAAAAGCTTTGGGTAAAATATCACGAGATAATGCTTTGAAAATAATGACACAAAACTAAAACGACTGTACAAAAAAATGAAGCATTTTGTTAACAGTAACCATGTTGCCAAATTTAATTGATTTTTTCATTCAATAATATGTAATTTTACTAGAAGAGAATATATCATCAAATCTTACGCCGAAAGTCAAAAGTATTTTTTTAAATCTGAATTATATCAACATTGAAAGAACTTAGATATCTGATCGTCAGGATAAAACTTTTCGCAATGAAACTTTAACCCCTTCAACTATGAAAATAGCATTATAATGAAAAAATATTAATTAATATTTTGGTAAGGATAACCGATCTCAAATAACAAAAAAAAATAATCAAGAACCAATATAAGATTATAGTATAAAAATTTAATCGCTTCACAAACCATCATGACCCTAGCACTTGAGCCAATCGTCTTTACCAGATGTAGAGAA
Source organism: Himalopsyche japonica (assembly GCA_028555115.1). Taxonomy (NCBI): domain Eukaryota; kingdom Metazoa; phylum Arthropoda; class Insecta; order Trichoptera; family Rhyacophilidae; genus Himalopsyche; species Himalopsyche japonica. Next base: position 499,450 of record JAHFWJ010000578.1, on the reverse strand, counting down.
TATGAGGTAATTTGATCTATGCACCTTAATAATTCTTAATATACTTGATTTTTTAAAACATATTTCATAGAATATACAAGATACTTTAATATTTAAAATATACAAGATATTTTTGTGTACTTAATTTACGAAATCATTATGAAGTATAAAGTAGTTTCATATTTTATTTAACACATATAAAGCTAGAATCTTTCTTTCAGAAGTTTTATATGGTGAAAAAAACAGCAATGAACTTTAATTATATTCAGACCGCGTTTTTCATGTCTGAAATTTTCACCTGCAAGCACAAGTAATATTTTTGTTATTTGTGTATTTTTTTAATCCAATATTTTTCTTCATTTTTAAATAAAGAATTTGTTAATATGAAGATGTTTCTAAAAGAAGTGAAACACGTATCACATCTAGTAAAACAACAAAATATTAATTTTAAATTTTAATTGTTGAAACTTTGAACCCTTCCACACGTTTCATCTCTCACGACCCGAGCTTCGCGTTTTGGTGTTTTCCGGCATCAAACGGATCCAATAGAACAGACACATATGACTAATTGTGTGTTCTATTGCATCCGTATGATATGATCCCTGAAGATTCTAAAAAGAGAAATTCGCAATGTGAGTTACAAAACATGTGGATATATACAAAGTTTCAGCAATTTGAATCCGAATTTGATATTAAAGTTCCAACAAGCACCCTCAGTCGATAACGTAAATTACATATACTGATTTTAATTTAATATTTATGATAAAGGTATTCGTTGAAAAAATACGTTTATAGATATTTTGTCATCCTGTTTGGCTTTTGAGTACATTTGAAATAACTTGATGGGAACGACATATGCAGAATCTATCGTGAGACATAGACTTAGACGAAGAGCAGTATTTGTTTCTCTGAAAAAATATGGAAACATAAATAACGTGGCAACATCTAGATGGCGCCAGCGAGCTCGCTCAACGAGAAATTAATAACAAACGCCCTGAAATGAGTATAGGCGAGAAAGAGTCCTGATACGCTCCTGGAACATACCCCACCACCCACACGCACTGAGATAATATTGAGATGTTGGAATATCGTTTTGTACATAGAGACAAGATGCCTCAGAAATATATGGCCAATGATTTTTTCTTTGCGTGGCTTTTTAGGCCGTAAAATAAACTTGAAAACAGTACCCTCAAATAGTAAATAAATCTCTGGAATATTGCTCTAATATATAAATTGTATATTTTTTTAAATTCTTGAAATTTTGGTTTTGTATATTTGGTAATTATTAACTCAATATTTTGTTTAAAAAGACTTTACATTAGTCGTTAATGCTCATAATGTGTGAAACCGTTTCTGACCTGGGTAATAAAAATGTGGATATATTACTGTAGTTGCGTTTCATTATGAAAATGTATTTTTATCTTATTTCAATTGAGTTTTACCATGTAAGAGTTAACCCAATTAAGAAAGAAACAATTTTTATAATCGTATTTAATATTTATGCATTCGTCTGTTACTAGGCTAATTGTTTAAGGGGTTTCGACATCACGGTGTTAGAGGTTAATTTTGATCATCAAATCAATTAAATACATTTACCTCTATATAAATATAATATATACATTGTATGTTTGAGATACTCGATTTGAATAATTCCGAAAATCATGTTCTTCTTATCATTATATGAAATTTTATAAAATATTTTTTTGATAATTTTTTGAACAGCTCTGCATTTTTTTTGTATTCGTAAATAAGTATAGTTTATTCACGCAATATGACTATTTGTTCGTGATAAGGTAATAATTTATGGAAACATTCTTAGCATATTAATAATAATGCCACAAAAAAACAAAAGAGATGTACAGAAAAATATATTTTCGACACTGTCTTTTGTGTGGTAGATAGATTCTTCAAAAGCATATTATTTTTTCTATGATTATTGTAAATTATCAAATGGCAGATATGCATGAAGTTAAGAAAGAAGTACCTTGTTGTACAATCGTGATATATTTTTAACATAATAAAGATCCAAAAAAATAATTTAAAACTCAAGCCAAAGTGATCACTCGTTGTATGACGGCATGCAATTAATTGCACAACTGAAATGATGAAATGCGTCTGTTGCAACTATAAATACACACATATATAACGTCTAATGTTTTTATTTGTTAATTCAATTCAAAAATGATTCATAAAACCACGAGTTTTTGCTTTGACCTGTTTATAAAATAATTTTACATATAAAATACTACTCCGAAAAGAAGCCCTAGTGAAGTACTCGGGTGCGAAATTAACATATCTAATTTTTCCAATCTAATTTTCAAAGATATAATATGAGCTTTATTTTAGAATAGACCCAACTGATCACCAAAGTACTGCTATTCATAAAAATATTATAAGAAAAAACACGAAAGAGATGAAATCTTACGATTTTAAGATTTTAATGAAGTTTAAATTGTATTACAGTAAAGTGTTGATATTTCAATTAGATTAAATTTGATATGTCTAAAAGAAGCATAATTTTTTAGTCTTAAATAAGATTGTAATCGTGTTTAAATGAGGTTTGAATTAAGTTTTCATGAGATTATCACTAGGGCTTAACATGATTTGAATTTGGTTTATGGAGATTTTATTATGTATTTTTAAAAGAAGCGACATGTAACACAAGATATAAATTAGGCTTAAGTAAGATTTAAATGGTGTTTTAATGGGACTTTTATTTGGTTATAATGAGATTTTTATTAGGTGAGAATGAAAATGAACGAAAGAAAAATATATCATAATACGCAAGATTTAAAAAAAAAATGATATTTGTTTCACTAAAAAACGTCTAGAAATAAAATAATAGAAGATTGATTTTGGTATTATTAAATTGAAACTATGAATATTTATGATGAAAATAAACTTATATACCACAATATTTTTATGGTCTTTTTTTTAATTTAGAATATATGACTAACGTGTGAATGATAATATTTGAAGTTGCACTTCATAATACAACGTCGACCATAGACAAAATTCAAATATTCTCTTCTGTTTTTTTACATTTACTCCTATAAATGTGAATGGAGAAACTATGTCATATTTGCAATGCCTGAGGGCTTAACAGGGTTTGCAGTCCAAAGCAAAGGCTAGATGGTCTGATAGGATTGAAATCGACATTCGCCCAATGGACAGCATCCGATGAAAAGCGTACAACTTTGCACAAAAGTTATAAAAATATCGTCAAAATGGATGTTTAGTTATCTTAAAAATTTCAGATGTTATCGATCACTGTTGAATATTTGATATTTATATTACTTCAATTGGTTATGTTTGTGAATTTATCTCTTCGTTTGTTAATTCAAGATACATGTTATTTTTGACCGAATATCATTTTCAAATTAGAATTTTTCGAACTGTGTACATTTCCAAAGGTTGTGTCATTCACAACCTGGATTTTCCTTTTGGCATCTTTACTTATTATATCAAACGGATGTACGAGAATATGACTTTAGAATTAAAGAGCCTCTAACCTTACAAAATATGATAAATATTATCAGTTATTACGTATAACGCGCGTTCAGATGCAAATAACAAATGTGACACGATTAATTTACATTCGCGAATCAGATACTCATTTATGATTTCGAGTGATTTTACTATGAAAAAAATCCTCACAGATTGATTGTTCAACGTCTCGACTCGTACATTGACTTCAAATATCAGATATTTTCATGGTTATTCAACGATGTTTGTTAGTTCATTGATATGATTTTTGTTTAATGGTGGCTAACTCGAAAATTAAATTTCATTTACATTTGTTAAGTTATTTTTCAGTTCAGTAATGCAACGGTAAAAAACGATAGTTTAATTTGTAATATCGAAACATAGATAAACATCACGTCATCATCATAGTGTTAGTATTTCGAAACACTCATTGAGTTTCTGAGAAGTTTGTTGTGTGAATAAAGTTTTCTTTACACCAAAAAAGAAAGTTTGAGTTAGCGACCTTGCTATCGTTGGCTTTGTTAATATTGATTTGGCATAAAATTGCATTAAAACACTTTGAATATAGAACACCACAGAGTGTCAGGGTGAAAAAAGGAAAAATAAAAGATGTCATGCAAAAATTTTCGTGTAAAATACGAATAAAACAGGCAAATTTCTTTCATAAACTAATCCCGAGGCACGCATGTTGACATTTGAAAAACACACTTAAAGAGTATTCAAGTTTGTTTTTTTTGTTATTGATCAAATCAAAAACAAATCTGGCGCGATATAAAAATGATATGAAAACATTTTCGTTTCGACGACTGCATGATAATAATAGCTACGGAGCCATACAAGGACACTAAAAGGATCAAGCTAGACTTAGAAGGTTATCGGTATAGCTAATCAGATGGCAAAATATTTTGTTGTCTAAATTAAAAAAAAAAATTGGAGATTAATATCCATAAAGCATGACAAGTAAATATAAGAATAGAGTTAAAGGTGAATAGAAAGGGTTTACGAGTTTCAATATTCTTTCAAACTTTCATGATATCAATAAAAAACAGTCTATATTAGAAATGTCGATATGCCATTTCTAAAAACTATGTAACTGCTTAAAATATCTATATTTTTTTGAAAACTGTAAATTAGTTGACTTAAGATGCTATATCAAATCGATAATGATAAAAAAAACCGTATTGCGTCTCTATTATAAAGTGCTAATATTGTATTTTTTTTTTTAATATTTGCTTCTTAAATGTGCATTTTAAGCCAATAAATCAGTAAATGTGGTGATTATACTTCCTATTAATATTTGGATGACGTTATAGGAATCCTACATAGTGGACTTGGCACTCATACGAAATTTGAGGTTAGGTTCTTTCAATTATATTTTGTAAAGTTTTACCCATTTTTTTAGTAAAATTATTCAGCATTTGTCCTTGACCTTGAATACTACTCAGCTACTGATAAATAGTTTTCTATTAAAGTATATGAAAATAAATATTTATGAATTTTATAATATTACCTTGAAAATTTTGTGTTTTGGAAAAAAACTACTTTAAAAGGGGTCCGATGTACAGGGTTTTAGTGTGTTTTAATCACACGTGACATTCAAAATACAGTTATTTTTTTACTGATCGGGCCAGATTACTGTATAATAATCCGGATCATAAAAGCTTGCGTCCTTCTGCGTGAGGTTTTACAGTAGTAAAAAGAAGTAGCTTCGAGTTCGAGTCGAGAGATAGCGGCAAAATAAAAGCGGAAATCTAAATAAAAAATCTCCAGCTGATGTGGGGGCGCTGCGCTCGTCGGCCGTTATATTTTGACGACTCAAAAAGGTCGTAAAAGTGAGACCGGGGTAGTTTGTGCTTAGCAACACGTGAAATGGGAAAACCTGCCTCGGGGAAGTCCGCCGTATTCAACGTCGCGCAAAAAGAGCGGGAAACTCGAAAGGGTGCGGCGGGAAAAATTCAAACGGCGAGAATTTTAAATGCAGACATCCGGGTATATTTAATAAGGCTGTGGCCGAAATTATACCGCTGTATCCAGACGGTAAACACAGCAACTGATATCCGAATTATATAGGATTATCATTTAAAGAATTAAGTGTTTTTATGAAGCGTGATAAGCTTATTTCACGTAGTAAAATTTTATTTGAAATAATAAAATTAAGTTTTTATTGAAATGTTTTGCAATGTGGATGTTTTGGATTATTTAATTTGTTTCAATAAAAAAATCTATTATAGAATATAGTATAACCAAAGTCCTCAATATCAAATGTATTTATTTTATCTAATTATGTTATTTATTGACAAACTCAAAATCGATCAACTGTCTGAGCCGGTACCTATTTCAAATTATTACCTTTCTATTACTATTTGAAAAAGAGTTTTACTTACTTTCAAATAAAAATTAAATCAACTAACAAGGTTTCACGACAAGAATGTACAGAAAAAATATCACGACAATGAGTTGATAAATCAATATGAAACACATGATAAGTCTGGTATATGATTTTTAACTATAATATTATATAAGGCATTCAACATTGCCTACAGTAGTATTAAAACGTTATACGTATTTGATTATTTTTTGCCAGAAATTTCTGAAGAGTAATTCCTTAAGACTTAGCTGTGTTATTCTAATTTTAATAAATAATAAACTAGAGCAAAACATTGTGAAACAGCACAAAGGGATTGAGTTCTATTTTTGAAACAAATTCTTTGAATGTTTTGTGATTTGTCAGAGATGTAACCAACCCGGTATTACCGACGGGCCGACAGATCGACTGATCGTCGTATCGTCTTGTATAATTTTCCCGCTATTTGTCCCTATCTGGATATTTTCAAAGAATGTAATCAGCATGCTGAATATTACTTATAAAGCTATCACGGAATAGACTAGTGTCGAAATCATAAGTTGAAGATTCGGTCATATTCATAATTTGAATATTAAAAGAATTTGAAATTCGAATTTCAGAATATAAGCATTAAAAAAAAATGATCATTGAGAGTGAACATTTACAGCAGACAATTACACATTAAGTCGAATTTAGAAATTATAATCTTAATTACAAAGATGAGTAACCGCTATTAGCTTTGTTAAATGTCTTCAAATATAATATTTTGCCACAAAGAAATACTGTGAATCATATAAGGAAGAACATTTAATGGATTTGTTATATATGTAATTTTATTTGTTCGCTAGAAGTAATTTTTCTTGACACATTTTTGTATTATGAATCATCAATGAACAGATCTCGAGATGTAATGAAAATAAACAAAAGAGTTTAAATGAAAAAAGAAAATAAATAAAACAGAAACTATTTACAAAATGAACGGTGGCCTGCCAAATATTTTAAATTTGAAAATTATCCATTTGACAAAAAAGTTTGTGAACAATTTAAAATTTAAAATAACTTTGATTATTCCACGTATTGTGCTACTAACTGTGACACGTGTTTCGCCTCTTTCAGAGGCACCTTCAGACTTACTATCGCAAAGTTTGCTTAAGTAATGAGAAGTTTGTGAACCCCTGATTTAGAAAGCTTTGCAGTTTTTTTAACTTCCAAGTTCAAAGCTTTATGTATAATATAAAATTGCATTATATTATATTAAAAATGAAATATATCATAAATAAATAAATTGGTAGTCATTTTTTAAAATAGTAAACATTATTTTTTATTCAAATATTGTTCCATCATTACATAACCATAGAGTTTAAAAAACGTTACGGTGTATACGATAACGTATAATATAACCACACTTGATATGAGTAACAACTTTTATGTATGAAATAATCATAGTTTTCTTCAGTCGTTGGGGTAATATTTCAATAGAGTTACTTTCATGATTGTGTTCCAAGCTTTACCGCCAGGGGCTCTGCCTGACTTACAACGTTATTCACTTTCATTATACAAAAGATGCGCGGAGTTTTTCATTCCTTTGGAGAGAAAAAACCTTACCCGCAAGAACGTTTTTTATCTTTATGGCACCATTGGAACATCTGTGCGCCCGCTTTATTTATAACGTGTAAATTTCCCGCCATTTTCCCTCGGCCGTTATCCATTTTTGCGCCAAAGATGGGTCCCATAGATAAAGACGCAACCAGAGACTAAGCATCCTGTGACTATGGAGAATACACTTAAGTCCGGTTATTACCTACGGGCGCGAAAATTGGAAAAATTTTTAGTGCCGCGGTGAGGCCCGGTACTAAAAAGTGACTCCAAATAAAATGGTCAATAAATTTAATCCGCAGTGCTTCTGACCGCTTATGGTCTGTGGATATCACCGAAAGCAATGGTTCTAAAATTTTAACAGCTGACCAAACATGCTCAATTATATTGTTTCTATACATTTGAAAAATCTTGTTTTATAACACATAAAAAAATACGTCCGGAAAATTTTTGTGATTTTCTAAACAATACTTTCATCTTATCACTCGATATGTGACTTCCTTCATTGTGTAGTCAAATTTAAATGGCTTAAAAAATATTTTTAACCCAAAAACATTTCGCTAAATAAACTGGTTAAATATAAAATTATTAAAGATTATCATAAATAAATCATCACAAAATTGCTCCTACAAATCTATGTATAATAAATATAAAGTTGTTAACGATACTTTATTAAACTGTTGGAACTGTGTAAAAATTAATATATATTGTCACTCACGACTTGGTTTCTCTTTCGCAATCTTCTGGAATTCTATCACACTAATTAAAAATAAATGATAGACAGTTAACAGTTTGCATCGTTTATATACAATAGAAATTGAGTAAACAATAAATACTATAAGGTAAAGATATAAATATACACGTGCCATAATCTTAAAATCTATTGATTTGATTTTAATGTTATTAATAAAGCCTAAAGACGTTGTGATTAGACGCCTTTCTCAATAATCAACTACCATCTGATTTTTATTACGTAATTTAATTCTTAAGGATGTTTACTTATTTTAAATGAGTGAATTATGGTCAAATTGAATATTAAATGACCAGGTATAAATTATAGGTAGGTAAAATAAAATTGAAAAGTTTTGGCGATACTGGTGCAGAGGGCAGGGCGGTTATAATATCCGCTTCCTTTGCGCGCGTCGTGGAAAATATTATTTATTTATTTATTTACGCTTGGAAGAGATGACTGTTTGCGATATGAATGCAAATAAAAATTATGGATGGTTTTACGACGGACATGTTTATGTTTATTGAGATTTATTTTTCTCAATAACAACTATGCTTTCGGTATGTTCCCAATTTATGCTTTATATCTTTGCGGAAAGTGTCTACTATCAAGTATCGGAAAATCATTTTAATACTGTACATAATTCGCTTCAGAATCGATAAAAATAAAACTTAATAATTGAAAATTGTTAAGTGAAACGATACGATTGAAAATAATGAGAAGATTAACATGTATATTAAATTAAATACATTTTTCACTTTTAAGGTGTTAACGGTCACTTCTTGATGGAAAGGCATGATATTTTAAATAATAAAAACACATTTTTTTTAGTACTTATTTCCACAATATATTTTTTGGTCAGGACCGGTTTCGCTCATCGCGAACATTATCAACTGATAGAATACCTAATACCGAATAGAAGTCTATTTATACAAAACAAAAAAATAATTTGAGTTAAAGGTAGCATGTGTACAAAACCATGGGTTCAAGAACTAGGAAACAATTAATAAAAAATAGAATTTTGAAAATTTAGTGTCATTGTGTTAAAGTAACAAGCTAGGCCGTTGGAACAGGAAAGAGGATGTGTTGTGTGCCTTTTCTGCTATATATAGATAAGCGAATGTTAGTTTAAGCACAGTTCTGACGATGGCGTGAGCCGAAATAGCTATGAACTATATTTGTTAAAAATAAATTTGTAGAACTAAAATACATTGCTATTTTTTCACCGTGTTATAATGGAGTTCTACCAAGTGAATGCCAATTCAATCAAAACATTTATTTTTTTGTTTGTATTTATCATTAATTGTTGAAACAATATTTTCCCCAGTACAACAGTTATTATCGATAATTTTAATTCCTCAGCGAACCAAAAAATAGACGATTTTCAGGATTGAAACTTTTAGAAAATGCAGTATTGTCTAGTTTAATCTAATATTTTAAAAATAAAATATGAAATTTCAATTTGGATTAAAGTCGAATTTACAAAAACGTCTTGTTATCTTGATTGCAATGTTTTGAAATGGTGTTATAATAATTGTTGAATTGATTATTTTCAAGTAAGTATTTAGTATTAATCTTGTGATATTTGATGGGAATAACCGAATCGAAATGTTCTAATAATATTGATTTGATAAAAGAAGGGTTTAAATGTTTTCTATTGGCAGGGCAGGTTCCCTTTATAAAATATAAAAAATAGTTTCATCATTTGATCGTAAAAATCAGCCATTATGTAATACTGAGATTACCAACCAATAATCTCATAAAATATATATTGGAAATTGTACTAAAGATGTGTTTTTATTATTTAAAATAAAACTTAATAAGCATTTGTGTTCACATAATTAATTTCATCAAATTATCTCATACAATATTTAACATATAAAAATGTCAATAAATATTTAAGTAAAAATTAATCTGATTAAGTTTTCTTATTAATTCGAGAATACTAAACAATTAAATAATTAGAACAAGACATTGGATTTAAAAATAAATACAGTGTCTTTCAAATTAAAAATTATTGTTACCAGTAAAACTATAGTTCATGTAGTAAAGCTGTCAAAAATAAAATCATAATGTTGTTTGCAGTTTCAATGAAAGTTCTGAAAAGAATGTAGTATCACCGTAGAGTGTTTGTAAAAATATATTTTTGCTTGCGGAAGTATTCATTTCTTAACTGATGACAATATGATTTACAATATCGATTTGAAAAGCTTGACGGATTGAGTTGAAACTGTGCACAATTCCACAAGTTTTGTTACTTACGATCACGTGTCGTCAGTGACATTTTTTAATTGTTATTATGATGAGGACGTGTTGTGATGTGATTTCACTGGAAAGCTAGTGGTTATGCATTGTTTTTGTTTGTTTTAACGGAAAACGGAACTATGACAAAACTTATATAAAACAAGTGTCTTTTGTTGAATTGTGACATAAAATAAAAATGTCAAATGTTGTTTTTATATTGAAATACCTACTACTATTGTGAACGACAATGAGGTTTTTCACGTCCATGTAAAGATTTTCTATCGCGCAGTATAATTTATCACAGGGGGATGGTTTCGCAAGCATGTTACAACTTGCATTCTAGAATTGGGGGAAAATAAAATAATTTTTCCGATTCTATAATCATTAATCAATTAGTTGGAAGGAGGTGCGGGCGAGTCATTGCCTTCCGGATACAGGAAATAGATAATATATTACGCAGTCTGTGTGGGAATCCCATTAAATATTAGGACTGATATTATGTTGTAGCATCATAAGCAAGAAGGCAGTTATCATATTTCGGCGGCTTAGTGTTATAAACGCAGTTTTTTTTGTATTTTTTGTCCCTACATGGCAGTCGAAAAGAAATTTGTGAAACAAATCACGTAATAGCACAATTGATAAATGTACATAGATAACATCTGTATATGAAAACTAAACTTTAATTATTGTTTGAAGAAGTGAAACCTGTATAACAAATTAAGAAAACACAGTTTTAGTGACTAATTTTAGAAAGCGAGAGGGTTTTTGAATGTGACTTAAAACACAAGAGTTAAAAACTTAGAAAAAATAAGTTCAACCTTCCATTATTCGATTACATATTATTTGATACTTACAGGCTATAAACAGCCTTCATTGAAAATAAAAAAAAATATCTACTAAATATAAAGAATTATTCTTACAATTTATGATATCAACCTAAAGTGTTTGATGGAATTACAATATTCTGTGAATAATGACCTGTGTTTCACCTTTTGGTATCGTCATGCATTTTATCATATAGTGTTTTTGTGAGGTGGTACAAAATGTACACCTAATGGTACAAAATTTCAACAATTCAAATTTGAATTATTCTTAATTTTATGTTTATTTAATGTGAATTTAGCCTTGTAATTAGATTTGTAGATATTTATTTGTCAGAGTTTTTAAACTATTCGTTTTTATACCTGGTTAATTATTACCACTTAATTTCGTATTAAAAGTATGGTTATGAATTATGTTTTATCATTGATAATGCACGTATAATCTTAACAGGTCTTTAATATTATAATATAAAATTTTGATGAAATATGTGTTTTTCAAATTATGTTTTATTTATAAAAATTGATTACATATAATTGAACAAAAAGTGGAAAAAGTAATGTTTTGATGTTAATGAGACAGCAGAAAATTTATTGGCCGCATTTTAATATTTATTCTAAAATAATGGAAATTTCATAAATAAAATAACCTCGCTACTTTTCAGTCCCTCTTCATGTTGCATATACGTAGGCATTAAGTTGTACAAAACGTATTCAGCAATATATTGCATTCAGATAAATCGTAGGGCAGTGGCGCCCGGTTATGTGAATATAATGCGCGGGGGACACTTCATATATCATCTGCTGAGCAAATACGAGAAATCGATGCATTATTATTATTTGCCCTAGATTTATGGCTAAACAAAATGGAATATTTATGTCCTACACTGGCTCCACAGCGTTTTACATATGAAGAGCTGAAAGTGTTCGCTCGAAATTATAAACTATGCTTTGAAAGCCATTGTTTATTGTCGTCATAAAACGTTCAAATATGAAAGACGTTAGTTTAATTAATCGTAAAACAATTAATATCTTTGAACCAAATACTTTATTCGTCGACTGGTAAAAATTGTTGGTGATCAAAATCCTAGCTCATGAGAGTAAAATAATATATAATAGAGAAAGGTGAATAAGACAAAAGATAACGTTGATCTAGCAGTACATTGACGTAACATAAAATTGAGAGAATAAATGCAAACTATTTATTTTATGGTATGTTTAAAATTTTGGGAATACCTTAAAAAATTAACAAGTTAAATATTTAAACCACTTGTTTTACGTTTTGATTATTTTACATGGTGGCAAAATAAAACAGGATTCGTTTCTATTGGCTTAAAGATTATTCTGTTGAAGTCGTTAATTCTTTGGTAAAATATAAATGACTATATATCTGTTAATTGTCACTTGTTGTTCGTAAGGCATTATATTTATTTAAACAATAAAACACGATGCTTAGTACTATGCTTACAATTTAATATTTTTCAGACCAATATCGGTTTCACTCCTTGCTCATCAATAGATTCAACTCCGATTAAAACTATTATAAATACAATTTTAAGTAAATTAAAATTATCTAATAATTAAAAAAGTCTGGTGTTACGGCTGTTAGCCAAGACACCAGATATTTGTAAAACGCATAAGATCAGAAATTATAACTTTTGTTACATCAGTCAAGATAAACTCGACGAGAAAAAATACATATATCCAATTTATCATTGACTTTGTCCGAACACGAATTCAGAGCTACGGTTTCTTTAAAGTAGTTAAAGTTTTTACTTTACAGTCTAGAGTCTATACCATAGAGGCTGATAGTTTACGCCGTAGAAAAGCATGCAATATTTTTCTACAACAGAAAATGCACATCAATAAATATTATAATGCCCTACCCGGCCAGCACTTTTCGGGCCCTGTCTCTAATTCCCGCTTGGTGAAAAATTGTCTAAAGTCAAAGTTTGATGGAAATATTAATTGTAAATAATGCGCAGTAATTCGTCAACCGTCCACGCCCACATTGGTATTTTTTATTTCATCGAAACAGTGGTCACCAAAATTGCTCTTAAACACTGAATGTTTTTGTATTTTAATGGTCATTTTTCTTCATCTGAGAAATTTTATACGTTTAGACTGCTTTTTTATACCAACTGTGTTTAACGCTTATTGAAATGAATTGAAGTTTAATGATTGATTTGCGTTAATATCTGACAAATTTATATCATATAATATACATTTTATATAATCAAAATAACAGTCAATGGTTAAATATTCTTCCGACGATGGCTTGGAACCATATTGTTTTTTCAAAATGAATAATCTTGACTATCTACCTCAATATATTCGGTACATACATATAGCACAACTTTAAGATTATCCACGATAATGGCGAAAAGCAGTAGTCACAACAAGAACAATTTGTATAAGGAAATTGATAGAAGTTTACCCTTTAAGATGGCATGCGATAAAATGTGTCAATACTCTGAGAAAATGTTCAAGAATAGTGCTCAATGAATTCAATCAAATTTTCATTATATCTCTGTGTGTGGAAACTCTAAATGCTGACCAAGTCAAGGCAACAAATGTGCTGCATAAATTTGATATTTTTTGTAAAAAATGTTTTTCTATTAGTTGAAATAATGATGATATATATGAAATGTATTCTTATTAATTAAAATATAATACCTTTATACCAAGTTAAAACCAAAAAAGTGGTGCTTTTAAATATCTACACTGCAATAAGCCTTCTCAACAGATGAGACGCTATGAGTCAAAAGGTTATGTTACTTATGGTAAAATATTTTTTTTATTTTAATAATAAAACACACATTTTTTGTACTTATTTCAAATAAATATTTTTTGATCAGGACCGGTTTCGCTCATCGCGAGCATTATCAACTGATCAGTTGAACAATGTGTTTTTATTATTGTATTTAAAATATCATGCCTTTCCATCAAGTAATGACAGTTAACACCTTAAAAATTTAAAATATCTTGCTAAATAAAAACAGGGGAATATTCTACCAAATCTAAATGCAATCAAATTCTCAGTGACGAGTGGTTTTCTATTATCATAGATGATCAGTCTGATTTTTGAATATATAAAACAATACGATAATAAATGAGAATTAAATTTCTGTGGTAAAAACACAATATTTCTGGTTGGCGATTCCTTATTAACGAGGAATGCGCAACGTTTGGAGAAACGACTTTGATAAATGCCGTTTGTTTCATACACGCTCTTTGTAAATGTACACTACATTTTACTAATAACACTGAATCTTATAAATAAAAAAACATAAGTGGAATATAAATATATTTAACATAAATCCGAAAATAAAATTGAAATTGAAATTTCATCAAGCACCCTCAGTCGACATGATAAATTTTATTTATCACACGGTGAAAAAATAGCAATTTATTTTAGTTCTACAAAATTTTAAAGATATAGTTGATAGCTATTTCGGCTCACGCCATCGTCAGATTTTATTTGTGTTTGACAAAAATCGCGGTATTTCTTGCAGAGTAATTTTAAAATGTCAAGCAAACAAAATATTCAATCGAATGACAAGTTTAGAATATACTATTAAGATTTACTATAAAATGTTGGGACAGAGATCGATCGATAATTTAATATTAAAAATAAATCAACCAGTATGTTCTAGCACGTGTAAAAATAAAATTAATGTCGTTAGACAACGAGGCTGTCGGGCTAGTCGAGCACATCTTACATGGCGAGTCATTTTGTGTCGTATAGCGCACGGTGTACAGCGCTGGTAAACGCTCGTTCATCGCCAGTCGTAAATCCGGCATCAAATGCAATTTTATTGAATCATCAACGTCGGCACAGTTAATGTTCCGATGTCGCGGAAAGAGGGCGTACGACTTCAACGCTGCAATATATTTCAACAAGATTGAGATGTAATTAAGGGTTGGCAAAGATTCATCATGAGCCATTTTATGATGCATTGATAATTTTGTAAAAAGAAGCATATAAAAATAATAAAATACGTGACAATTTTCTTGTACACATTATATTATACATGAATTTTATCATGCCACTAACCGAGCATAGTTTTTATTCAAATCCCTGGTAAGCCTCGTATACGATATTTCAACACGAAATATTTCAAAAACTAATTAGGAATTGTTGATTTTGAGTAATCTTTGGAGATTATCGGGACCAATCGGGATATATTTTGATAAACAAAATAGCTTTTACATGCATGTTTCCACGCTGTTGACACTCTCTTATATTTTCGAGCATCAATTATTAGCACACTGCAATCTGCCGTCTTAACAGTTGAGACATTAACAGCCAGTGGGTTAAATTGAATTTTTAACCAATGAACGGACGTGATATACTCCCTAAGATGGGATATAAATCATGTGTATCATCAAATTAATATGCTTCTAATATTAATCTATTAAAAAAATAGAGTCTGTGTAAATAAGTAAAAAACAACTTATTTAAAGTCTTTTCAGTTGATAATACTCACGATATGCGAAACCAGCCCCGGTCTTAATAAAGTAAAATTGTAGAAATAGTACAAAAAATTGAGTTGTATTATTGAAATAAAGTGACCTTCCACCAAGAACTGACAGTTAAAACATTAAAAGTTTTCGCATAAAAGAATCCGGTAATAACACGGTGAAAAAATAGCAATGTATTTTAGTTCTACAAAATTATTTTTAACAAATATATTGGATAGCTATTTCGGCTCACGCCATCGTCAGAACTAGATAGTTCTGACGATGGCGTGAGCCGAAATAGCTATCCAATATATTTGTTAAAAATAATTTTGTAGAACTAAAATATATTGCTATTTCTTCACCGTGTTATAATGGAGTTCCACCAAGTGAATGCCAATTCAATCTATAATCCGGTAATAGTTCATAATACATATGCTTTACTTTGGGATCGGGCACCGTGATAAGGTTTGTTATGCTTGTCCTTTAATTGTGATCCGTGTCTATCAATATGGAGTATTTTAATTAGAGTATATTAAAAAAAATTTACGATAGGCGCGTGTTAGTAATAAGCTTAAACTGTGCTTAAAAATGAATAGAGATACAGGATATGAGACTAGAATGAGAATTGTTAAATAACTGCTCTTGCTATTGTACTTCCATTATTAAAAATAGGATTGTTGGGAAAGAATTCTCAGATATTCATTATTTTTAACAAAAACGACGGACCGAGGATAACTGGAAATTTTATAAAGTTTAAATTATGCTCTGTAATATTTTGATCTGATGTGCTGTAATATTAGCTTTTTACATGATGAGAGGTTTCTTTATTGGCGTTCAGCATTTTATAATGTATCCAATTAAAAAGGGTATCTTTCATGAACCTCAGGGATGTATTTCACGTAAGAAAAGCTCGTCAAAATTATTTCTGTTGAGCTTTCAGGACGAGCAGTTAGTTGTGCGGGACGAGCCAGCAGTTAGTAGAGTAAACTGCGAACGTAAAAGTTTCCTTCATCACCTATCTTAATCATGATGGAGTGCTTCCTTACGAGACACTTAACTCAACTCCACTTGTACCGATACAGAATCTCGCTTAAACTTTTTACGAGAAATGCGAAACAAGTTGTATTTGCGATAAAACTTTGAACAAATGTATATCTCGATTCTTATTTCGAATAATGGAGATATTGAAAGCTTAGTGAAGTCAAAATGAACAGGGACCTTTTCCATATAGCTTTTATTTGCGATTGGGTTAGCTTTCTCAAAAATTAAGTCAGTTTTATGTGACTGAAAATAATTTAATAACATTCGAGAATATGAATTTCGAAAATGACATATATTAGTAGTTGTGTGTTACATTAAAACAAAAAAAGCTTTTTGACATAAAAAAAAGTATAATATAATGATACACTCAAACTCTGTACACTTCCAAATATTTTGTCTTACACGAACCGGGTGTAAAAGAAGAATTTAAACGAAAAACGACAACTACAGATTTGGTATTATTATGAAAATCAAATTTAGAAAAGATACTCGTACTAAGGTAAATCTCATATTAAAATTTATGTCTTAATGTGACAGAACATTCAAATGTGGAAATATAACATACAAAGTTTGAAAGATTCAAAAAATATTATATAATGTTTTTTAAGCTTACAAATATGTTGTATGTTTTATAATATATATTTTTTAAAATATTTTTTATTTATGAAACTAATGATTTTCGATGTTTTTTTTGTAAAATAACTAATTTAAAAATTTGTATGCTGATTACATAATAATTGTATTTAAAGCAACTACCCCAATTAAGCCACAAAAAATTTTCAACTAGCGACAAGTGATAAATAGTTGCTTTAAGCAATTAATATTTCATACATGGAGAATTTATTGTTTTCATAGAATATTTGGAATGTCTAAGGCGTTATTGTAACTAAGAATTTTATCATACAAAATAATATATATCACTTTTTCAGTGAAATGTTTTCGTATAAGAGGTGACGTGTAAATTATGGCTTTGGTAAATAATCTATCCTGGCAACACTTTCGCTTATAAAATAATATTTTTTGACAAAAGTTTTTGTTGACAAGTCTTCTCCGCATGCATTTTAACGATAATAATGACGCGCGTATCAGAACGTAGAATTCTATACAATCTATAGGGTAGTAAAAAAAAAATAAGTCTAAAAATTTACATGTTTTCACCAAATTTTGTAGTGTACTGCTTTCATTACGATTTTATTTATATTACAAACAAGCTGTCACAGTTTTTATTATGCACCGTTTATTAGCTACTTTCATGTCTGAAAATGATGAGTTAATTCGTATTAAAAGTTACCTGTAAAACAACGCTTGCAAAAACAAAGTGCGTCAGTTTACTTCTACCTTTGTATATATTAAATATCTAGTTATCATCAATAAAATCATAAGAACTGCGACAAAATTTTAGAAATCAATTTCGAGCTTAAAATAATCTTCAACAAAAAATTGAAGCGAATTTGACTGTAATAAATTTGAAACACTCCTTAAATTACATGTTAACAGACTTTATGAACAGTGTTATTCGTATTATCTTATATTCCTCATTAGATATTTTAACGACAAAAACTTTGATAGAATGATAGCTATCTCCAACTTATTAGAAACGGTTTAAGAGCAGTGGATTTAAATTTGTTGTTACCGTATTTTCCACGACGAAAAGAATGCACAAAAATTCAAAGTTTGATTTGCAGGTCTTCTTAGTTTTGAATACTTATGAAAAATATAACAATACTGATAAAAAGAAACAAATGTAATCATAATTTTCTTGGTTCGATACATAGCTAAGCGTATCAATCTGTAAGCCATGCGGTGCTGTGATTATCAAAGAAGAAATATGGAGAGAAAAATATTAATTGCAAAGTATTTTAGATTAAGTAATATTAAAAATCCAGTATAGCCAAATACTGATACTGTAGATTCTACTTCACGTTGAATCTAAATGAAACGTTTGTTTGAAATGTTTAGCTAAAAAAATGCGTTCAACAATGGTTCTATAGAAATTTTGGATAATAAACGTTAACGAAGAAAACCATCGCCCATGAAGTTATAATTGGATTAATAATTTCATAAAATAGTTTTCATGGTGTACTTTTCACATAATTTCGGCGTCGTGTTTCAATTAATAATGTGAGACGAGAGTTCAGCCCACTTGAAAGTCACACTGTACTCCTAAATAACAAATGGGGGTTCAATTTTCACCCCGAAGTAAATCTCTCACGTCACAAACGTATCAAAAACCTGCGCGAGGCAGCGACCTCCCCCACCGCCGCCCTCCCACAAAGCCTTCAAAGATTAGCTTCAACAACATATTGGATGGAAATTTTTTCCACAGCGAAAAAAGTCGGAGCATAAGTATGCATGATTGATCAGTTTTCACCCCAAGGGCCGGATTAGGCTTTTCCACTCTACCCTTGAATAATATACAGGCGTGTATGAAAAATGATGCCAGTTTAATAATTATATAATACAGCTTTACGGTGATAAAGAACAATTCTTCATCACACTGAGTTTTATAAAACATGTTTTGTAAGTTTTCGTGAATTTTGGATAAAAGCTGAAAATATGTCACCATGTATATTTTGAAAAATTTTGACCAGCCGCATATACCTCCTTCATCATTTTTTTAAAATTCTTGTGTTATTTTAAAAATCAAATAACTCCAAAAAAATACTAATAAATATCTTTGCAAATCCTGAAGAAAATTAAGACATTCATTATCCGATAAATTTAACAATGATAACCAAATAGCGATATATACATTTGAATTTCATTTATACTCATTTGATCTGATTAGAAAAAAATATGCTTATATTTTATAGAATATGCTTATAATTTTGTAGAACTTATATTCATTCCAATTTTTTCACCGTGTTAATATGCTTGTACTTTTTTGAATTTTAAACAAAATACAATATAAAAAATATTCTATCGCTAAAACTTATAAATTAGACATTTATAGTTTCAGTGCAAGTTTAGTGACTCAATTTACATTAATGTTAGCTAGCTTTTTTCATATAACCTACACAATTCCGAATTACCTGACACTATTTCTTTGCGATTGGTGTCCTTGCGAAAAATGACCAATATATTCTCTCGATATTAAAAGTTCATCTTCGCTGAAATCATCGACAGGTCATATAGCTCAGCTCTGTGATTTTTTCTCATTTTTTTTACCGCAAGTTATGGCGATACTGTGGATAAATAAATAAATAAAAAATCATTCATTCATATCGAAATGTCAATAATAATAAACACAAATTAATTGGCATTGTCTTGAGTGAAAAAAATATGTATTTATATTTCATATTATATTGTGTAATTACTATTTAAAAAGCATCAGACAGTCAACGATTTACTCTTTGAACATTAATATAGTTTATGACTGTATAAGCAAGTATGGCTTTGAATCATGTATATGAATATTATACAAGTGTATTTAGTATGTAATATGCTGTAAAATAATATATCGACATGATGATTATACTAGCAATATAATATATATATATATATATTGTATTTATATGAGCTTGCTTGTAGTTTCCTTCTATATCACAAGAATAATCTACCCACTGGAAGGAAGCCACGTCAAAGACTGATTGTTTAGTTGACTTTGCTTAAAGGTTTCTCAATGACGTAGAAAAAGAAAATTTTAGGGAGTAAAATAATTTGTTTACAAAAATATTTAACTTATGATGTACACTGATGGTGGTTGATGGAATTTCAAAATCAAATTTAAATTGTTGCAACCTTGTGCGATGTCACGTACTTTGTTACTAACGACCGGGTTTCTCCTTTTGGCATCTTCGGGATTTAATCAATAGTATTGAAAGTTATTTCAGTTGTATGTTTGGATCCTAGCTTTAAGATCTTTTAAGATGTGTGAAATCAATTCTTCTTGTATATAAACGATGCTAACTGTTTATTAAGTGTAAGTTCGGTTGCATTAGTGTGATAGGTTGTCTGAAGATACCGAAAGGTGGATTCTGGGCCGTTAATGACAAAACATGTAAAAATGCACAAAGCTTAAACAAATGAAATTGAAAGTTGATCTGTTTGAAATAATAAAATATATTTCTAAAAAGTGCTCGGGTAAAGTGTAATTTTTTTCTGTTTACAAAAGATACTCCAGATTTATCAACAGTAACTTTTTGGTAAAAAAGCTTTTTATGTAAATAATAAAACATATTGCTTAGTATTGTGTTCACATTTTGCATTATCCAGATCAGTAATGGTTAAGGTCATCGCGAGTATTATCGCCTAATACAATGCAAATTAAACAAGGATATTAATGATTTTTATTTTTGTTGATTATTACCAGGAATACAAAACAAAAAAATGTTTCAAGTATTAACAAAATAATTTAAGAGTAATTACACTTAATATATTATATATTTGAAGTAAAATCGTTCAAATTTTAAAGTTTTCTTAAAATGCTGATGAAAATAATGTACGCTACTGCAAAAGCGGCGGATGTTTCAGATGGGGAGGCCGTTAAGCAAAATCATCAAAAGTGAGAGAACATTATGGCATTTGTATCAAAACACGTTTCCTGTTTGTATTCACAATAGTTCAAGTGATGTTCTTACATTTTGGTTGAATAATAAACTCCTCTATATGTTTAAGTTTCAACTTTGAATTTCATTTTATGACGCGATAACGATGCCATGACACGTCTCACTGAATAGATAAAATTGCTGTGAATTATTGTCGAGATACCGCCATACTGAAATGAAATGAGAATACTGTTGGTTCCATAATAATTATTATTCGACATCAGCGTTGATTTGTCAAAAAATAGTTTCAAATATTAGCCCCTGAATATTTCAAAAAATAATTCCGTAACGTTGGTATTAGCCTAATACCAACACTACATAGATTATCAAAAAAGATTAAGCTATATTTTACTACAAAAAAGCTCTTCGCGAAAGTTTTCGAAATCTTAACTCTTTTATACTTTTGTATGTCAACTTTCGACACACTTTAATAAGCTGCCTCAACAGTTGCTACGTTGGCAGTCAGAAGACTTAAAAGTTGTGCAACTGACGTGGTAAAATTCCGAATCTTTTTAGGAAAAAAAGTAACATAATTAAAAAAAAAGAAAATTTTATAGCCATATAATGGAAGTAAGATATGAAATAGACAGTGACAAGGCCAAAAAAATGTATCTCAATATTAGGTAATTTGACTTGAATAGCACTGTTAACGATATTGCCATAAGACAATAATTTTCTTTTTCGTTGTTGATTGATTACTTGAGAGGCATCTTTTGGGCTTAGTTGTAAAGTAAAGAAAAAATTGATAAGTTATTTTTTGATCCTATGGGGCCGATTTGTAAGTCAGATGTCTGAATAAATAACAGCCCCATCTCTGCGCCATTTTTATTACGTTCATAATTGATTGAATTCTAATATAATTGATTTAAAACTTCGTTGTAACTAGTCAATAGAACCATATAAGTATACGCGTATATAACATTAAATGTAATATGATTATCTCTTCTAAAGCATCAAAGATAGATTGATATTTTCGATGGATCCGTCAGTATTTGTGTGGAATTCCATTTTTAATATAAAACTGAAGTTGGTGAATATTTAAATATGTTCTAAGATTTAATTTTATATTGATCTAAATTGAGCTTTAATCCAATATTATAACAATGACGTATCCCGTAAAAGCTTTCAGGAATCATTCAAATGATTTTTTTTACTTTATAACTAAGAAATTCTACAAAGCAAATTTTGATTCAATAATATGTATTTAAAGTTAATTACACTTTCTCGTTTTTTCCCGAAGAATTATTTAACTCAATCAACATCAACACAAAAACATGTTAAGAAAAGTTTTTTTTTTAAATCGTGAGCATTAATTATACCGAATAGATTGAGCGTCCTACACTACCAGAAACTAAAATATATGCAACAAGTATTTTATTTAATTAATATTTTCATCAAAATGACGTTGAGAATTGAGAAAATTCGATCTTGATCTTAACAATATTAAATTGTGGAAATTTTATATTACTAAATACGGTGTTTTTATAGTTTAAATATAGACCTGCTAGGTATATTGGTCAAACAGGAAGATTCTTTCATACTAGATTTAAGGAACATTTAGCTTGTGCCAAAAAAGGCGATGAGATTTCTACTTTTGGAAACCATTTGTTTCAAAATAAACATTCATGTGATTTTACTATAAACTACAAAATCCTGCATTTCAATAACAAATCACTGAAATTAGATAAACAAGAAATCCTTGAAATTAATCAATATAAATTTTTGCCTAATTCTAACCTTATAAATGAACAAACTACTTTTGCGTCGTCACCATTGTTATACTCATTAAATTAGATTAATAAATATATATTTCAAATAAATATTTTTTTTTTTCCTTTTTTTTTGAAAAATGATATTGCCTCCTTTTACTTAAATTTTTTTTTGACTGACCATATCTTCCCATCTCATCGATTCATCTTTAATCGACTTCTCATGTATTAATTTATTTTGTTCCATTAAGTAGTGATTGTGGGTTATTTTCGTCATTAAAAATTTCCCACTCCTTACTTCCTTATTGATTGTTTAGAGCTCCTAATGGATTATTGATTTATCATAATTGTAATTGTAATTCTTAATAAGTGATTGTGAACATTTAATTTTTATACTAATTTACTTTATTTGTATCAATATTGTATGATTTTATGTAAATTGTTTCCTAGTTCTTGTACCCATGATTTTGTACACCTGCTACCATTAACTCAAATTAATTTTTTGTTTTGTATAAATAGACTTGTTTGTAAATTGTATTCTATCAGTTGATAATGCTCGCGATGAGCGAAACCGGTCCTGATCAAAAAATATATTGTGGAAATAAGTACTAAAAAACTGTGTTTTTATTATTTAAAATATAATGCCTTTCCATCAAGAAGTGACAGTTAACACCTTGAAAGGATAATGCCTTTCCGCCAAGAAGTGACATTCAAAACCATAACAGTATATTTTTGTCTATTTATTTAGTTTTAAATAGGATATTATCCTAAGATTCGTTAATTCGATAATCCATACGAATAGAAATTCACGTTTCCATATTTATTTCAAGTGGAAATGGCGGCCGAGAAAAAACAGTTCAAGTGAAATTCGGCAGTACAAAGGAGTCAATACGCATGTGACGTCTCGAATAGGCCCAAGTGGATTGCCTCTGAGAAGGGTAGTCGTAGTCTCACATTCTGATTGTGAAGAGTTTGACTGTGTGGCTTGTACTGTATTAAAGTACGACTGGTTTGTATTGAGCAGTGAACACTCACGAGCGTCTATCTGCTCGCTTTGTATCGCACAGTAGCAAGTTCCCGTTGGCTTATTAGCGGACACAATAGGCTGCGAGCATTACGATCTGTCTGTAGGGTCGTCAAAAAAACCATCGCTAAAAGATTTTCATAAAATAGTATTTTTAATTTTAAATATAATTCTTGATAGGATTTTCATATCAAAATTGAATCATTCAAACACTGTCCGATTATCAATTTTTAATTATTGAAACTGTATTAAATTCCACATTTTTTGTTACTTACGACTCGAGTTTCGACTTTCGGCATATTCACGCATTCTATAAAACGTATATAATAGAGCTATCAGCTGGTAAACGTTTTGCATCTCTTGTATTAAAGAAGAATATGACAAACAATAGAATGAGATGCAAAGTGGTAAATATATATCTTAAATAATTTTAATAACTAATGATTGAACAATTATGACATATAAACAATACATCTTTTGACTTTGTAGTGTAAAGTTTTTATAACAACCAACTATAGCTGAAATATAATTTTGTAAATATAATACAGAAAGAAAAATACTTATTATAAATAGTGGGTTATGGTTGTAATAAACATAAAAAACATACTGTGAGATTTTTTTAGATTGTTGACTTATTTATATATGAGTTTATTTTTGTAACATCTCTGATAAATCATTAGTTTGTTTGTAAGAATTTTTTTAATGATAATTACATCATTCTGATGAAGGCGTAAGCTGAATAGATATCAACTGTAAATCTTTTAAATTTTGTAGAAAAAAAATACATTGCTATTTTTTCGTAGTGTCGTAATGGAGTTCTACCTAGTAAATGTTAATTCAATCAATAAATTAAATGATAATTTAAAAAAATCAGTACCTAGTTATTCAAACTACTCCAAGTATCAATTTAGGTCCTAGACTTTGTGTGTATATTTTTTGTAAATTTATGTTATATATTGTATAAACTTTGTACAATTATTTGTTGACTGTCAGCTAGAATGCATCTGTGTTATGAAATGCATTGAGGTGTTGAAAGACGAAACCTTTGTTGTGAGTGAAAAAACGTGTGGTTACATATAGATATTTATTTTAGGTTTTTGGTAACCCTGCAATGACTGAAATACAGTATTCCTCAGTTTTCCAAAACGGTTAGAGTTAACAAGGCAAGATCAAAGGGCTTGAATCTCTCTGCCCAAAGAAAGCGTAAAGGTCTCGAGTGGGCAGAAAAGGCGGCCTGTTCTCTTGTATAGAGAGAATAAAGAAAAAAACTATTTCGGTCGCTACTTGAGGTTTTCTGTTTGGGAATTGACCAATCGATATGCCTTAAAGATATTTGTAGTCAGCACAGTATTGGAAACTATATTATATTTATACGATTTAATCCTAAAATTAGTTTTCTTGGAAATGATTTTGGTCTCAATGGTAGCTATATCTTAATGGATTGATATTTGAAGGCATCAATTTGCAAAGAAAATCAGAAGATACATATATACACACCCAAATCTCTTTTTACACGGCTTCGAAATAAACTGGTTAAAAAGTAACAATTAAATTTTTACGCTGATATTTTTGTGATTATTAAAATTAATATGTACGTATATATTTATTAAAAAATGAGTCGCACTGTAGCCTATAAGTAATGTAACCTAAAAGTAAATAAAAAGATACAAATATTTAATGTTTAATAGCTTTACGTTTTAGAATCACAAGGCATGCGCTTTGCGATGCCATTTGTGAAATTTGTTCGATTACTACATATGTAAATATACGACATTTTTACATATGTATCTTGTGTAATTTATCAAAATATTAATATGTATAAAGTATAGTTATTTTTGTTTACTTTCGGCACACTAGAGTGTATGGTACCAATAATAGAAAAATCTGTCTTTTAGGTCATTCATGGAAAAAATTGAAACACGCACAACGTTGATATGATGTGAAACCGCGAGCGGTGATGGGTCCAACGTTCAGTATCATATAGAATTAAAAAGTGTTAAAACCTCTTAAAAATCTAAAAAATTAAGACTGTATAAATTACTATTCAATCTTCAGATAAAATGTTACCTGGTTTTAAAATTTCTTTTCAAAATACTCAGAAATAACTTCCGCCTGATTTTTTTCACTCTTAAGCACTTCAGATGCCTTTTTCTCAAAAGTCAAAACTTTTTGCACAAGTGCCCTTTTGCTATTGGGGCAATGGTGAAAATGTATGTGAAGATGTTTCTCTCGTTTGAGAAGAAAAGATATCATTTTTTTTTTCAAAATAAGTTCCCGAGGTGATTCCTAAGGTAAAGCAAAAACCGATATCTTAACTTGGTAAAATTTGAAGTAATCGTCGTTTTTTCGATATACGTGTTTTTTTAGTTTTTATTTCAAATTAATTAAAGTGTACGTATAATTAATAGTCAGGTAACCACTAACCGATTTCGGTAAAATCGATATTAACTTGGGCATATCGGTAGTTGATGGTAACCATTAAATTCAACGAATTCTGAATATCATTAAAATATCCACATTTTAAATAATAAAAATACACACACTGACTGACTGATGCACAACTAATACGTACATTATCAACTGCTCGCGATGAGTGAAGCCGGTTCTGATCATAAGATATATTGTGGAAATAAGTACTGAAAAGTGTTTTTATTATTTAAAATATCATGCCTTTCCATCAATAAGTGATAGTTAGCACCTTAAAAGTGATATGGAATTCATTTAATTAAATGATTTTGTTAGGGGGTTCTAAATATTTTTCATCAAGTATTGTGAAAACTGGCTTCACCCTCTAACTGCTAGCGTCGCAACTGTGAGACGGCTGATTGTAGTGTACTAATAGAAGACACTCCAAAATATAAGAGTGTTGGCAGTGTTAAAACATTAATATGAGAGCTGATTTTTGTATTGAAATATAGTGTTATTAGTTCTGGTAATTTGACAATCTCTGAAATCCATTTCTTATGACGTTAAAAGTGTGTTCAATAAATGAAAACCTCAACGCACGTTTGAAAAAAAATCAAGAGAGATCGGTATATGTATAATATGCAATATTCTCGTACGACCTTTTAAGAGTAATGCACTAATATTATTGGCAGACGACCCGTTATTCTTTTAACTATTTTTGAATTAGTTAAAAAAAATATGTCTATGAAAACCGAATGCTTCCATTAAGCCTGCAGGATTAAATATAGTTCTCGAATGATGAACTTTAAGCGGCTAAGACTGAAAAAACAACCACTGAAAGACCAACTAGAAAATTTTCGCCACGCCTCTCAGAAGTCTTCTTATTTAGAGTAACGTAGAATTTAACGTAAGAAGGATTAACATGAGTTTTGATTTTGCCATTTTGAAGAGCCTTTAAGGATTCAAGAGATTAGCGTTTTTCTTTTAAAGGATAAAAAAATACATAATTCGAGAATGAGCACAGATGAAACTTGGGTTATATTAATCTGTACAAAGAAAAAATATTTTCGAAAGACAATTATTAGATTATTCTGTCTGTGCGTTAATAGTTTTTATCAAGTCCAATGCAGAACAATTAATAAAAAAATATGACTGCCCTATTTAGGGGCGTAAAGTTACTTGCATAAATATATTTATTCATGGCTCAATTCAATACTCATTTTTGACAATCAGGACGCCCAAAGATAAATATATCAAACCACATATTAATTCTTTCAACTTATACGAAGCTAAAATGAGAATTAAAGCATTCTTGAAAAAATCAAGCTTTATATTTCTGGTTGTTTTTTGTAGGATCATAGATATGAATTGTCTGTTATTTTTCTTGTTGAGCCCTGATAATTATTAACGCAAGATGATTTTATTTGCACAGCTGCAGTTGATAATCCTCGCAATGGGCGACATCGGTCATGATCTTTATAATATAAAATTGTGGAAAAGGTGCTGAATATTATATTTTATAATTTATGATATCGATTGAGGGTGCTTGATGGAATTTCGATATAAAATTTGAATTGAATGAACTCGGGTGACAAAACATGTGGAATCGTACAAAGTTTTAACAATTCAAACTCGTATTTTATGTTTTAAACATATTAGAAGCCAAAATAATACTAAATTTAAAAAATAATTCGGGCTCGTGATGTAGTGGTCAACGCCGTTGGCTTACGATGTGAATCTCACGGACTTGAGTTGGAACAGGAAAAGCTTTTTCCAATCGATGAATGAATTTTTTCTCAAAAGTATGAGTTTTTGTGTTGTTTAAGTATTCACTTCTATAATACTCACCCGACCAAAAACAAAACAATGTCAGTGATTGAATTATCACTAGTCATGATTTGGTCTTACTTTTTTATTTACTTATTTTACAAGAAGTAATACTGAGTAGTAAGAAAACTTTT
The DNA here is from genome assembly GCA_028555115.1 of Himalopsyche japonica. Classification (NCBI taxonomy): domain Eukaryota; kingdom Metazoa; phylum Arthropoda; class Insecta; order Trichoptera; family Rhyacophilidae; genus Himalopsyche; species Himalopsyche japonica. The sequence continues at coordinate 471,101 of JAHFWJ010000578.1, read as the reverse complement.
TGGCGAACTTCTATTGTGAAAAATATGCTTCATTTTAGAGCGGACACGAAGTAATGAAATTACCAAATACGTTCGTACAATTTCTCGAGAGAAATGCCATTTAATGACAAACATCTGGACTTGTTTGCGAAAACGTGAAACGTTAGTAAAAATAAATAAAACTTTAAGCGCGCATGAGTAATTTAAATACATGAGTGGCTTCGAAACGTTCGTTCTGACTAATTGTAAACATTTATAAATTTTATTTGTTCGTCCTTTGTAATATTTCGCTCCGAGTATTTAACATGTGTGCCAATTATAACGATAACGCACGTACCAACATAATAACGAAAAACACAGAATGTCAAACTATTCATACCATAATAGTTCACAAGACACAATTTGGACGCGACATAAATCAAAGTCTAGTGAGTATATTCCATGGTCAATAAAATCTAGTAAAATAGATGAGCGAGATTAATAGTCATGATACGAAGGATATATTTATATACGTGAACTTTTTTCACTACGAATATTAAATATTGATGAAAAAGAAATTAACAATTATCAACGAGAATTTTATGTAAAAATACAGATTTAATATTTTTTAAATTGTAAATGTAATGAAACGGTTTTCAGGAGTATCACAAATTATTTTAATTTATTCTAAATCTACCAAAAATAGAGTGAATAACAATGATACCTTAACAATTAATACGGTACTAATGATTTTTATTGACACAATAATAACACATGTAAATTGCATCAAGTCATTTTTGCTTTTGAAAAATATCGAAAAAGCTTATATATTTTTGAAACCGAAGACACCAAATTGATCGCTAATTTAATAATTATACTTTGAGTCCCATACGTATAACGGTAGTAATACAAAGAGTTCTTAGATATTCATTGATAGCTATTTGAGGCCCTCGTTGGGCGCCAATTATCATAAGAATCATTACTGGTCAATGATAATATTTTAGGTGCCAATTAAAGTAGGAATGCTTATAATTCCATGATAGTTCTTTATTACCCATACATCGAGACACAATGAATAATTATGGAATACCTTAACAACTCTAGGCATAACTAGCTCCTCACTTATAAGAACTAAAGTGTTATTATTGATTGATTGAATTGGCGTTTACTTGGTAGAACTCCATTATAACACGGTGATAAAATATCATGTATTTTGTTTCTACATTTTTTCATAAGATATAGTTGATAGCTATTTCGGTTCACAGCATCGTCAGAATTATGGTTACTATAGTTACTATAACGTATATACGAATCTGTAAAAAAGTTCAAGCTGTAACTGGCATCCAACATATGACTCGAAGGGTTTTTATTGAATCAGTGACGCATTATAGTTAAATTACAACATTTCTCAGCGTTGCTTAAAAATATAATTTATTCGTCTTACTGTTTTCGGTTTCAAATATAATTTACTTCGATTATGATATTCTCAGAAAAAATGACTTAATTCAAACGACAGCCTATCGTAACTTTTATATCTTCTTAAATATTAAGATATATGCTATAAAATGGAATTGAAAGTTGCAATAGAAAAAAAAACTATCTCACATCAATAACGATAAAAGTTTTCTATTGTTCGACATAATTTAAAATATTAGTTTCAAAAGCACTGCAGGTTAAAGCACGACAAGGACACGCGAGCTCCGTGCGAGTTAGTCACGCTGCCCTTAGTCAGCACCGTGTTATTATACTTAAATTTGTATATATTAACAACTCTTTATTAAAATATTTAATGTGTTAACCTACTTGCAGTGATTTACATAACACGACAGTTATAAAGCGAATGCTAGATACAAAATACCACTTGACGCAAACAGTACAATGAGTTTTTGAGTTGACAAGTGTCATTTCAATAATTTTGATTGACTTGAATGCATTGTCTATATCCTCATATTGGGCATATCTCAATGGATAATTTTTATACGATAACTGTTCGATACTCAGTTGAAAAAGCTCTAATTTCAGAGAATAGGGTCAAGTTTTTATTGTTTAGATTACAATTGTCATCTATTGGTGATTTGTAATGTTTCCAATTCTCAATACCGATATATCATCAGTTAGGTAAGGATTTATTTGGTATTTAGAACATACAACAGTGTATTAACTATCTTCAAAAAGAGATGTTAAGGAAACGTTTTTATATTAGTGTCACCTTTCGGCTTTGTGTGAGCGCGGCCGCGCAGTAGTTTCAGAGCCCTCGCATTCATCTCAGCTTGACGCGCACTCCAATATAAAATATTAAAAATATAAGAACGTTTTATTGGCGTAGAATACAATTTGACGCGTCTTTAAGTATAAGTGTGTTTTATAATTTATGGACGGTATTATCATTAATGCTAAAAAAACTACCTCATTATTCAACCACTTAATGTGTAAAATTTTTCTGGCAGTTTGTTTATTTGGAGTTATATTTATAAGACTGTTCTTCATCGATATATTCCATTTTCTTGCTATAACACTTAACATTTACTGCGTATTCATTGGTTAGGCTTGTTTAATCTCCAGACTTTTCTCGCAGAGAACATCTTTTTTTAACCTCCTGACTGCTAACATCTCAATGCTGAGACGCTATTTGCCGTGTTTGATACTTGGCACTTAAAAATATTTTGTCAAATATCTTGTAAACAGTGTCAAATACTGTTCATCATCATCATCATCAGCCGGGGTCGATCCACTGCTGGATGAAGGCCTCCCCCTGCTTTCTCCATTCTTCTCGGTCCTTATTTAGTCCTCGGTAGTTATTCGCTGCCACGTATTTCCTCCGAACTTGGTTAGCTCGTCAAACCATCGGGTCTTAGGGCGGCCCTGTGGTCGTTTAACGTTTCTTGGGTACGTATGACCGCATTCGTCCGACGGTTGTCTATTCGTCGTGCTATGTTGTCCAGCCCATTGCCATTTTATCTGTTTGGCGACATCTACTACATCACGTACCCTTGTATGCTCCCTTATCCACTGGTTTTTATTGAGATCTCGTCTCGTTATGCCCCACATGCGTCTTTCCATGCTTCGTTGTGTTACTCTTAATTTTTGGATTTCCTTTGTGTTAAGGGTCCATGTTTCAGATGCATACGTCAGCACTGGTAGTACACATTAGTTGAAGACTTTTCGCTTTAGGCATAGTGGCAGGTCGCTTTTGAATACTGATACAAATACTTTTAATAAGACATAATTTTTGAACTGAAATATTGTCTGATTTGTTTACATAACCTCCATAAGTTTAGTTCACACCGACACTGTTGAATTAATTTTTGAAATAATTGGTGCTTAAATATCCTTTATTGGATCAGCAAGAAGTGGCTTAAAAATTTGCTTCGGAAGCGTGGAAAAAAATAAACACTGATAATACTGTAACGTGCAGTACATCATTTAATGAGTATACATACCGCTTTGATTTAAAGTTAGTATAATGTTGTGCAACCAAGAGATTATATAGGGTCCGCCATCTAAAGTTTTTTTTTCAACTAGTGCTTATTTCGTGAATGGTAACACTTAGCTCATGTCTGATTTGACAGATAATTAGTTTTATCCTTCCGCTGAACGAATATGGTTGTGTATACGCTTGAACAACGCTGGGAAATATTGCGACATTACTTTGAAAATCATGGTAATGTTGCAGAATGTGCGAAAATTGCGTACGGATTTTGGAAGAGAAGCACCGTCAGCTCCGTATGTTCGTTATCTTGTGAAAAAAGTGAAAGAAACTGGCATCCTCATCGATAAACCAAAGCGTGAAAAGCCAAAAACAGTGCGTACACCCGAGAATATTGATGCTGTGGCAGAAAGTTTGCGTGAAGCGCCATCAACATCAATTCACCGTCGTTCTCAACAATTGAACATTTCGGAGACATCATTGAGACGAATTTTGCATAAAGACCTTGGTATGACGCCATACAAAGTCCAATTGGTTCAGGAGTTGAAGCCAACTGACCATCCAATGCGTTTTCGCTTCGCTGAGTGGGCCTGCGATCGACTTACAGAAGATGCCGATTTTGCCAAAAAAATCATCTTTTCGGATGAAGCTCATTTTGATCTTGGCGGGTATGTAAACAAGCAAAATTGTCGCATTTGGGGCACAGAAAACCCGCACGCATACATTGAAAAGCCGGTACACCCAAAACGAGTCACTGTTTGGTGCGGATTTTGGTCCAGAGGCATAATTGGGCCATTTTCTTCGAAAATGAGCAAGGAGTGGCCGTTACAGTCAATGGCGATCGTTATCGGACCATGCTGAACGAATTTTTGTTCACAAAAATTGAAGAGGAGGATATTGGCAACATTTGGTTTCAACAGGACGGCGCTACGTGCCACACAGCTGAAGCTACACTCGATGTTTTGCGCCCTGTTTTTGAAGATCGCATTATCAGCCGCAGAGCTGATGTCGTTTGGCCACCTCGGAGCTGCGATTTGACACCGTTGGACTATTATTTGTGGGGTGCCCTCAAAGATAAGTGTTACGCCGACAAGCCAGAGACAATTGACGCTTTAAAGGACAATATTCGTGAAGCCATTGGTGAAATACAGCTGCACACAATCGATAATGTGCTTAAAAATTAGACCGATCGTGTAGGCTACTGCATGGCCAGCCGAGGCAGCCATTTGAATGAAGTTATTTTCCATTATTAACCGGAAGGATTGTACTTTCAAATAAAAAAAGAAATTTGAGAAAATATTAGTAGTTTTTTTTATAGCATTTTCAAAAAAAAAAGTTATTTGGCGGACCCTTTATTATTATTAAAAATATGCCATAATTTTATTAGTGTATTAAGAATATAAAAAGAAGTGAACTATAGTGCCCCCAGGCTGTGAGCACAGAAACACTGTCAAATTTGTATTTAGCTTCTATTTTGTACTGTGAATATATCTCTATTTTAACAGAGAGATAATTCTGGTCGTAATTATCTGACAAGCTTTTAATTTTCTACGCGTTGCGGGAGATTTATTACAAAAACAAACTACAAAATTAATACAGTCTTTGACCGTCATACTTTCTGCACGTGTTCAACGCGATGCCGTCAACTCTGCGAAAATTCATAATTTATCATTTATTATAAATATTTTTACGCGAAGTTTGACTCATCCGGAATTTTCTTTTGTGTACTCATTTAATCACAATAAAACGCCGCCATTTAAAATGCTGTCTGAAATTATTGCCATTTTGACTTCGCATGGCAGGTCAGTGGCGGAGTGGTCAATGTATTGTAGTTGGCTTCAGTAGAGAAATAAATTTATATTGATATGGCTGTTTCAAATTTTAAGTAGTAACCTGTCACTTTTATTGTGCTAATTGCCACTTTTAGATAGAAAAGCATTATATTTAATTGCACTATTGATTCCGTACATATTTTTATGAAAAAAAGGACGGTCAAGCGACTAAGTATCATTAAAATTTGTTGAAAAACTCATATTGAGATAAATTTGTAAAAATGTCACATTTTTTTTGATGCCCAGATGTCTGTTAATGATAAAAAACGAAGTTTTTATGTAGCTGTGTAAGTTTTTATGCTTACGTACGATGTTTTACTGATTACTGAATGCTAAAAACAATTTTTATACTAATTGGAGTGCTCTTCAAAATTATCAAAACTGTATGAAACAAAATACTTCCTAGTGTGTTCTTCAATTGCTTCATTGTAATTCATGAAATAATAAACAAACATAGATCGAATGATACAAATCGTGTTTAGAGGCCAAAAAAAATTCATTGTATCGTGAAATAGACAAAACGACATGATGATATATTCTGACAAGTAAACTTATCAGGATATTTTATCTAAATAATAGACACTAGCTTCTTAAATGAATGCTTTCACTTCTTGAATGTGCTAGAAAGAACTAAGGAGACAATTTTGAAATTCCATCAAGCACCTTCAGTCGATATCATAAATTAAGGAGACAATGTTGGCTCTAAAGGAAATATTATGAAATCGGAAGCAAAAACTGGTCAACGACAATAAAATTTATAAATATATTTTTTTAGTTCAAGCGTGATTGATATAAAAAATGGTATTTTAGATTGCAGTTCAATTCTAAAAATATTGTTAAGCTTTAGTAAAAAAATATTTATTCAACATAATTAAATTTTCTTATGTAATATCCATCCGAAGTAAATTTGATTTTAAAATCATTTGGTAAAACTAGGTAGTGGTTGTGATATGATATACACGCTGCTTTTCCTGGACTTATAGGCAGTGCTAAAAAAATACTGGGGAAAATATTTTTGTATAATTTCGTTGCCAAAAACAAATCGCAAAACATGAATAAATTTGTGGCATGACAACATGTTTATTCTTGTTATAAAGAGTATTTAAAAAATGCTTCAAGGTGGAATATGATTCCACATAATTTTTCCAAAAAAAAATGAAGGAAAAATCAGACAATATTTTGGTACAAAAATTTAATTTATCAAAAAAGTTTTGACTTTGTTAACTGTCTTATATAATATTGATAACAGTGTAAATTATCAGTACACTGAAATCAGATGTCATAACGGTTGAGATATTAGCAGACAGAAGGGAAAATTAATCTTTTTTTATAAAAAGGGACTAGTGAGTCGAATATTTTTTTGAGCCTTTCATCTATACCGAGAGAGAGCAAATGTCTATAAATATTAGTGGTAAGTTCAACTCTTTGTTACAATTCAAAATTGTTCAAATAAAAAATAAAAAAGTTAGTATTTTTGATATGGCAAGACTTCTTTATTTTCATTTATAAAAATTTGTAAATAGAAAACAATGCTCGTTGATAAAAAAACAAGTTATCTCAGTGGTACGTTGAACTTTTGTTTTCTCTCGATGTGAAATATCTTTTGTTTCGGCCGAGAAAACGACAGCATTATAATATAAAATAAATAAAAATCAAGACGAGAGAAACAATTCGGGGCGCGTGTTTTAGATCTACGCTTATTACCCGAATGCCCGGATATTATATTTTCCTGACATTTTAATATTTTCATTTTGAATTCATGTCACCCGTCAAACAAAATTAATTTCCTCTCGGGACGAAAAGGTAAGATATAATAGATTTCTGAAAATGTAAACAAAAAGGGGAATACAGCGAACGTCTTCACGCGGACTCTCTCAAACGATGGAATATTTCGACACCATTTTTGACAAAGGCTAACACTCTGATCCTAAAATTGTTTACTAAATAAATTTCATACAAAAAAGTCTCTAAAAGGGCTATCTCAAAACAGATTTTTTTACGAAAATTTCTCGTTACTCGGATACTCAATATCTTTTTTGAAGAATGAGAGGAAAGTAGCTATGAAGCTGATATAAGACTAATACTTACCTAATCACTCTCGCTGTGTCATATTTTCATTATTTGATTGATATAAGGAAGTTTCAGTATAAAGTAAACAAACATACATCCGAAAAGAAGCCCATTAATCTGTTGATAAAAGCTGTTTTTTTCTGGTACTCGAACGTAAGAATTCCGTAACAAAAGTCAACGACTTAAATAACAATTCAATAGACTAATTTATTGCATCCAGATTATATACATTCCAAAAAAGAGCGCATGCTTACATATGCTTACACATACATATCAACAAAAATTGTTCACCTAAAACAGCTTTTTTATTAGTAGGTAAACCTTTCGTTGTTGAGGGAGGGTAATAGCAGAAATAAGGATTATTAGTTAGTTTATCGCTATTCAAAAATGATCAGGTAATGTAGATTTATGTTTGTGATGAACAAGCAGGATTCTGATATCAATAAAGATATGGAATTACTCCTGAACATAGTAAATATAATAATTTTTCAAATTCAAGTTAACAACCCATTTATATTAGTGTGTTAGAAAAAATGTTACTTCATGATCTCAGCTTTCACGACAAAAAATATTTTATTTTCCAGAATGTTCATCCATGAAAGGCTAGCTTTGGGGTCCGCGTTCCGGGAATTCCCCCAAAATTGGCCGGCCGTCTCTTTACATATTTTATCAATATTGTTTTAGACTCGACTCAGTTATGCGAGGTATGAGCTAGGTATAAAGTAGACGCGAGATAGCTATAGCAAAAGCCCTCAAAATGTGGCTTGTCGTCAGGGCCGACGAGAACTTTTGCGGGGCCGGATTTCAAAATTGTGCCGGGCCATTTTTTATAATAAACGTGTCTTATTATTGTCTACAACAATAAATTGAATCGACCTTTGTAGTTTTAAAGTAATATCAGTTAAATTAATTTAATTATAACTATACATGCGTCCAGATTAATTATATCGCGATCAATTCACAAAGCTGGCCAAAAAACTTTAGTAAACAATTTTCATATACAATATATTATATATGCAATGTAACTTGTAATGAAATAATGAAAACTATTGTCGGCTTATCTAAGTCATAACTGATAACATATAAATGAAGCCATGAAAAGAATAATGTGTAAGTGGGGACTATTTAAAACCATAGGGCCCGATTGCGGTGGATACCCTGGTAGCGCCAGCCTTACTTGCCGTCTCCCAAAGGACATCATGATACGGTGTAACATACAAAAACTTTTAGAACGTTTTTCGTGGATACTTTCAAAGTCAATGAATTGTCTGAAATGTTTACCCAGGTGCCTTTTTGTTTTACGTATTCCTGGAGTTTTTTTAGCATCAAAATAATGCATGGAGCTTCGATTTTTTCAAAACTATTTCATATCGGATTGAATGGCGCTATACAACAAAAGATATGAAATATATTTGGACCGAAGAAATAATTATAACTGTGAAACTGAAATTGACGTTGTTTGCTTGGTGCTGGGGATATCAGCATCTTCAACGTGTATCTCATTGTGCTGCATAAAAATTCACACACTTTGTATAATAAATATACAATATGATAGCAGAACTGAAATATTATATTTAAAATATTCTATCTCATTCTTTGAGAAATTGAAAATATATGAATAATTAATTACAATTTATTTTTGCAAACAAAAGTATTCTAATTCTATGGAAATGAAAGTTGACAGTAAAAATCAAAAACACTCTAGTAAGTACAATATTTCTAAAATATATCCAGGTGATATTATTTTCCTTGATCTAAATATATTTAGTTTTTTAAATACGCAACATTGATTTTTATTCTATTATATGCTGTATGCTAATGAAATAAAAAGACAGTTAAAATGGATAATGGATGGAGGACCTAGTTTTGAAATAATTGAACAACTGCGTATTCGACGCCAATATCTAATAATATGTGGACATGTTAAGCAAATATGCAAAACAGAGAAAATTAACAGGACCCGCTGTTGCTGGGTCTAGTGAAATAAATGGTGTATTTGAACTTTACTTTTTGGCCTGTCAGAATTAACTGACAGTTTGCTTGCAGTATTATTGTCAGTCAGCATCCTTCCATTCGCAAATTTTCAATTCGTAAATGTCAAATAGCTGTAGCCTAACAGTACGCCATCGGTGCAAAAAACGATAAATGTAAATGAAGAGAGAACATTATAAATTGGTATAAATTTAAAGAAACACATGTGAAACGATCCCGTATTCACATATTGAGCATATGCTCCTAATGAGGGTATTTCATCTGAGGTTTTGTTTATAACATTATTGTTTAGTATCTCTTGTTATCGAATAACGTATTTTTAAGGAAGCGTAATGATAAATTAAAAGCTGTTTATCGTTCTTGATTTAAGGATGAAATCGGTGGAAATATTATTAAAAATATATTATAGAAATCCATAAATTGATCCATGAATCAATTTATATGACACTGATCCATATTGAAAATAATAATAAATATAGTGTTACAATCTTCAACGGGCAAAAATTGTTCAATTGTTCAATTTTTTAGCTTTCAAGACACGCTCAATTTAATTATAGGCTTAACTTGTATACTATAATCGATTAAGAACTAATAATGCACGGCTTGTTACAGTTAATCGATTGTTTATCGGTTATTTAGAATAAGACATCGTCAACAATTTCAGAAAGTACAATTTATGAGTCCTTGCTTCAGTGGTTAGCTTCGTTGACTATGAATAGTTCTGTATATTTAAAAAATGGATATTGATAACTATTTCGGCTTGCGTCATCTTCAGAACTATTAAACATAAATAAAACCAAGCTTTATAAATAAAACTTTAATTATTGAACGCATAACTTTGATGGAAGTCTAATATCAAATAAGCATCGTTCAAAACTTATACATTTTCAAAATATTTGTGACTCACGACCCGGGTTTCGCTATTCGACATCTTCCGGCGTCTTCAAAGAATTGACTGTCTGGAAACAGTTTATGTCGCTTATATGCAATAAGAATTATGAATAATTTGAAGCCTAATATAGTATAAGGTTATTTGAGAAGAAAAAGATAATGTATAGCATCATTAAATTTACATTAATCATAATTTTGTCGATGCAGAAGCCAAAATAGATATCAATAACTACGTATAATAATTTGTAGAGCTAATTATTATATTATTTTTACCCTGTAAAATATGAAATACTTTATTTTCCTGGAATGTGTAAGATTTCGAAAAAAATGCGCTATTTTATTTATATATTTTGTATTATTGGTTATTGCTTAATGGCGTGCAAGCCCTCTAGTCTGCGCAAAAACATTATATGCGAATCAATTTATTAGAGTGCATGGAGCGCAAAGTATTCGCAAAGAGCGCGCGATGACATTTGTATCGTTGGCTGTCACCAGATTCCTGATCCTCCATTGTTTGGCAGCTGCTTGAAGACACAGGGAAGTCCCCGCGTTCGCCTGAAGTCTCTCTTGGCAGAAGGCCAGATCTGCGCTCTCGGTATTTGGCTCGCGCAAAAAGGACAACAAAGCTACGCGAGGGTTTGTTTACAAACACTGGCAGGTGATTTGGCACTGAAGAGCTTTCATTTTGTTTTTACTATTATTTCATAGGTCGCGTTTCCATAATGTTATGTAGACACTGCAATACTTCGATGCTTGAGAAAAATAATAATGAATCGGATCTAACATATTGTCAACATTTAGACTAAAATTTAAATCCCTTAATTATAACTGTTTTACAATGTACAAACTCTTATATCAAACTAACCTCCATAGTCCAAAAGTTATGATATTATTCGGTTAATTTTTATTTGGCATATAAAAAGCATAATTACTTTATTCATATTTCTTTTTTAAAGTTAAGTTTTTGGATTACTTCGAAGTTTTGTTCTAAAGACAATACTATAATAATTTAAGAAATTTAGAAATTTTTAAGAATAATAAGAAACGCTATGTAGTATAGTTGATAAAACGATAACTTTAACATTCTTAAAATATTTAATCGTGATAACTAATTCATCGATTTCTGTCATTATATCGTCAACAAAAATTGTTGTAGCAATTCTCGTTATTTTCACAAACAACGATATTTCGTTGTTTATCAGTCAAAGGGTTAAGGAGGATTTGCATGCATTAAATCAAATGCATATCGCCGTGCAGTTGGCGCCCATACGACCTGAAAGCACATTGTGAAAACCATCAAAAATTTTGTGGGCTTTCGTAAATATGCAAAGTATAATTGTATCGCCAGAATGATTCACGCAATATTATTCAAACGCGGAATCCATTTGAATAGCGCATTTAATGACTGCCGTACAATACGATTGTTTATAATCTTAACGAAAAGTTTATTTACCCAAACACATTTCGGCCAAATTAAGCGTTTCAGCTATCGCCAGAAGATGCAGTTAACTTCTCTTTGCAGAATCGCAATTTGATTTGCGACGTATTTAAGAATTTGACTATCGAAATAATGATAAATAAATGTGTGTATTGGCAACCTATCTTTATAAATAATAAAAGTTATAACTAACAACATCAACTTAATGACTCGTAGGTGAGTGGTCAACATCGTCTGTTTCGGTTTTATAATAAACCAACGGCTTCTAACCTGGGAGATGTCAAAACATTTGAGCAAAAAAAATTTTGTTCCATAATATTAAAAAAAAAATTGGTAATTATTTAACTTAGCAAAACCATGTTGTAATTTTGTTAATCGTAGTAATCTGTATTTGTAAATATTATTATATTGATTGTATTTTTATCTATCAAAAAATAAAAGGTAGGGAGGGGCGAATTTTTTTAGGAAGATGAAGGACAGTTTCATAAATTGATTTTTCAATGGATTTATGTGCGGTATTGAAATCACAAGTTAGTTGTCCCATCTTCAACAGTTATGTGTATGCAGTCACTGTTCACCGCCGTTTTTCATAACGCAATATTAAAAGAAACGAATCTGTTATTCATTTACTTAGTCCGATATATAGCTGCACCGATAGATCGGAAAGTTGGCAATGGTTGCGATCAAGTGAGTGTGGTCCATTGTGTCCGTATGAGGACGAACCAAAGCAAACAGCTCTGTTTGTTTAAAACTTATTTCAAGACAGTTCCACAGAACGTTATTACGTCCTGATGGTTGTTATGATAAAGAGAGAAGTAACACCGTACGATTCATTTTAATATTGATAATTAAATTCACTATTCACTGCCTTACCTAAGTAATGAATAATCTTACAATACGGTCAGTCTGAAGACGCTTTTCAAATAACCGAAAGACGTGTCACATTTAGTAGCACACTTAATGGAATAATAAAGCAATCAATTGTAATCCAGTGTAGCTTATTTTATATTTCGTTGGTAGGTCAGTGAGGTTGGGTTAAGTACTTCGCTGGCAAAACATTCCTGATTAAAATGCCCAATAAAAGCCGGCAAAAACATTTTGCACTTCACTCTAATTACGCGGAATTCATCTGCCCAGCATATCTCACAAAGAACTTTGTTTCGGATAATTGTTTGCTGCTCTTTTACACGTTTGCGTGGAATTTTTGAGAATTTTGTACAGTTGGGTGGAATTGTATAATCCTTTTCGCTTTGCTGCATCAAACACTTTGAATCGATTGGGAATAATCTTTTCAGTTTATTAAACGAGTATTAAAGATTCGGAATACATTTTTTTTTTCACAAAATATCCGGATTGAAAACGTCGGAATTGTATAAAATCATTTGATTACTTTGTTTTACGCTGTAACTGATACAATCTGTGAAATAATACTCTTAATGCAGAGCTTCAACAGAAAATAAAATAAGAGTTATTATTGTATGTTCAAGTCGTGCAGTATTTTCCATTTTGAAAAGTCGGTTAGTAAAATTACACTTTCACAAGTCATATTGATGCAGACGGTTCCTATTACCTAAAGATTAAAAAAAAGAACAACTAATTTGCTTCCCATTATCCTTGCCTTCCCATCATATTTATTCATGAGAAAAATTTAACAGGTTATATCGATTGTATCTAAAATTATTGAAAGTTTTATGCCTTTTAATTAAAACCAATTTTGGCCATTTTTTTGACCAAGTTTTTAAAACAATTTTTTAACATTTGTGTATATGAGTCTACTTGCTTTAATTTAAAAAATCTATAAATATTACTTAATTGCTTAAAATTATAAAATTTTAAATAATTTTTGTAAGGACTGTAGAATTATTAATATAAATATATTTGTACTCATTAGAGTTTTTTTTATATATATAGTAAAATACATATAAGTAATTGAATCTTATAAAAATTTACTTTTATTTCTTTTGAATGAATGCCTGCTACTAGGAAAACTATGATTTATTGGTTACTAGCGTGTACCCTGCATGCGTTGAAATGCCACTAAAAAAAAAGAAACCGCGACTTTATGGAATCGCTTCGTCGGGAGCCTCTCGCCTTCCGATAGGATAAGTCAGACTTGAGGCGAGGCCGGAGCCAATTAGAAACGATAAGCTTAGGTTATGTTTTTCTTACCGAAATTTGACAGTGGCGGCCGTATGTGTTTTTATTTATTCGAGTGCTTTTGGATACACAATGGTTTTTGTTTTTCTATCTGGTGCGTACACAAATAAATCAGAAGGTTTTCCAACACGTGAGCAGGCCACATACATTTGTTCATGTGAGAAGCATGGATATTCTAAATTTAGTCAACACACTTGTAACGACTGTTCTTGTGCCTGATTGATGGCCATTGCAAAGGCGACTCGCACTGGAAACTACAGACGTTTAAATTCAAATGGCATATCTGTCGGAATCATTGGGATGCGTGGCAACATTACATCTTCTCCTTTGAATTTTCGATTTAAAATTGTAGCTTCAATAATTCATCACTTTTCTTACTGAAAGCCTGGTACCGTCGCAAAGTCGTGAGGAATTTATGTTTCGAAGAAGAATGATAGGGGGACGCCAATTTTCAATGCTAAAACATGCGGCGGCGTGCGTGACAAATCAAGTGAATTCAAGAATTCTGTTGGATAATTGACGGCTTCGTCTTGTACCGTTATAGTATCGATGGACTTATACGTTATCGCTTCTCCTGGTATTTTATTTAGTATGCTGAAATTGATTGCATTAACATCTTTGTTTATGGCTGCTAATATAGCATGTGCACTGAGCCATTGATGACTTTTATGATTGTGTGCAATATTTGGAAAAACTTTGTGAATCAATTCGTCTATGGTTGCGGTTATTTTACAGAAATTCGCTGCCAATGTGATACATTGTGTGGATTCCTCTATTGCCATTTTCCCATTTCCTATATCCAACAATTGTTTCACGAAACGTTGTGAAACAAAGTGCTTCCGATGATTTTTTGTGTGCCATAGTACATTCATCGCATACAATGATTTTACATGATGTGAGTAGTTTGCCCGTTTAAGAATTTTTGTTGATATTGCATGTTGGTGTCTCAATTATTAGCATATTCAATGGTAGTTTCAGTGCTGAATGCGCTGTTCGGCCACCATCCAAAAGAGTTGCTGCAATTCCAGATGATGCGATTGCTAGTGCAATGTTTTTTCGTGATCGTGTGGCTGCCAAAATGAGTGAAATGAGGAAGGTTTTACCTGTGCCTCCGTGTGCATATATGAAATAAAATCTACCACTTTGACTTGTAATTGCATCCATAATTGTGTCATACACTATACGTTGATCTGGAACCAATTTCGGAAGATTCGTTTGAACAAATTTACCCAATTCATCCACATCAAAGCGTGTTTCTCGTTGGAAATCACGACCACGTCAGTCGTTTTCATATTGATTCAGCGCAGCCATTCCCAATTGTATCAATGATTTGTTAGGTGGATTTTTAATTGTTTCACGCAAACTATGTAAAATATCTTCACTCATGTAGCCTTTGTATTTTTTCCAAAGATCTTTTGGATTGGATGGAAAGCAAATTGTTAATATTACTGCAAATAACGCATGTGTTTGTTGTGGGTCAGCAGTATTCGATGAATCAGCGAGTGAAGTGTCTTAATGTGCATTGTTTTCTAGAAGATTTAATTTGAGGCAAGCTTCACGATAAATGAAACATATTCGACCGTTTACTGTTCTCAATTCTTGGAAGGATGTCGGTCCACGTATGTTGATTAACAGTAATCGCAAGTAAACGCATTCTGCATTATTTGGTTGAACAGTGTACAGACGGCCTAATGCGCGGGTTGAATATACATTGTAATATCCTTCAATTGCTTTACCTTGTTAGCGACGTTGACTTTTTTCTGATGCATTCCATCTGCAAAATGTTGGCACTTCAGAGTAAGGTAGCGTCTTTGCAAACATATCATCCCTACACAATAAGAAAAATGCAGTTAACGTTGTTGGCTGTGGTGACAATGCTCTTACACGTGCATTTTCTGTTGTGAAGAACACTCGCTGTCCATTTTCAAGGTGAACTGCCAAATGAGTAACAGGTGGATGCCGTTCATGAATTGGAAATGATAAAATGCGCCATATTGCTTCATTGCTACTAATATAGCGTCCCAGTTGATATTGGTTGATTTCATCGATAGATGCAGTTGAATTTCCCACTCCAAAAACTGCCATATCGCTTCATTTGTTGACATACTTACAAATGTATTTGATGGATTTCACTGAATTTCAATACTCGACGTTGATGTGTGCTTTGTACGTTTTCGAGAGAAGCTGTGAATACGGTACAATCCAACGATTATCAACTCCAACCTCATTGTTTCACCCTTTTCTTTCGTGCTTGAGTTGTACTCTGACATATTCCTTTTCGTTTGGGTGGCATAATTGATTTCACAGTGAATGTTACGTTTTGAAATTCACTTTTGAAAAAAAAAAAAAAAAAATAATTGATATATTGAATAAATTCTTTCTATATCACACACGATTTATACGTAATATTTATTTCAATTCGTTCTGTCATGCGACATAAAACCAAAACAAAAAAGTCGGTAAAAAATAGAACATTTAAATACTTTTTTCGAAAATCGAACTTTGTTTCAAAATATCCAGTACCTTACGTAAGTACCTACAGGTGAGTGAATGTGACAAATTTGCGTCGTTCTTGTTTTCGGCGTTGCTATGGATACAATGTGTCATTCTGTATTACAATAGTCTTGTATGAAAACATGTTTTTCGTAAATATTCAATTAATTTTTGTTATCAAATTCTAAGTATCCTATCTTTTGCCCGGTAGTCTAAGCAATAATTCGACAAAGTTTTATCGCAATTGGATTAATGGTGTAGGAGCTTATAAAGGACAGACAGACAGACAGACATTCATTTATATATGTATATAGATTACCGTGTTTCAATACCATTATTATCAGTTAAGTTAAGGATAGTACAGCGGTAGTTGAATTGGAATAAAAAGCTCGCTATTAATTCAAGCTAATGATTGAAAATCAAAATGGATCAAATGATCACAACATGTGTCATCGAAGAATATGTAAATAAAAAAATAATTTCTTTTTGATGTTATATAACATTGATTGAATATTCAAACAATGAATATAAACAGTTGATTTGTTTAACCGTCACCACTGAAATTTAGTCATAAACTGCTGAATTAAACTTCAGGTACACTCGAGATAGGTCATTGATTTTTTGTTTTTATTTAACGACTATACTTGAAAGAAAAATACATCTTCAAATGAACGCCATAAAATGAAGTAATAAAATGCTTACACCAAAAAAACATGCACCACTTTAAAATTAAATTGACTCAGCTTGTGTTAAAATCATGAAATTAACACAAGCTGGCAGCTAAGAAATTTTTATTTTCACCCCATTTAAACAATTGCTCAAGTGTTTAATTTGAGACATAATTGAAGAAAATAATAATAATAAATCTCTGGTAAAAGAACTAATGAGGATAACTTTTGGTTATTTTACGATAAGTGCTGCAAATATTAATATACTGGTACAACGACAAAGTTGTGAATAGTCCACACAAATTCATATAATTATACGATCTAATTAAATTTGTAGAGCTTTATATATATTTATGGTTGTGTACTTATATGTATGTATGTATATATATATAAATAAATAAATTTGACTGTTTGTGTTAAATATATCAAACTAACTTTTTCGGCTTTGATTATTTTTTAAATATGTAAATGATCTTATTAATCCATCTAAACAATGAATGCTACATAAAATAAATGGGTTAACGAGAATAGTTTGATACTTTTACAAAACTACTGATTTTTTTTTTATTCGGTGTTTGAGTGCTAGTGCTCTGCAACCGATGTGCCGCGAGAGGATGCTAAGTGCGCCGTTGCTGAATGCAATAAAATAGTATAAATCCACTCACTCACTAAGATGTTAAATATATTTAGGAATTCCTATATAACTTCTTTCCCATACATTGACAAAATTAATTTTGATTTAAACAAAAAAATATTATCAGACAGAAATAACTGTCCAGTAAGCATCCAGACAATAATTATTTGTAGCCGTTGTCATAAATGATTTTTCGAATCTTTTGTGAAAATTTAATATAAATTATACTACTAGAATATGTAACGATGTAAAAGGGATGCATTGGTAAAATTAAAAAAGATTTTTGTTTTAAAGATACTCAAAGTTAAATCGTTAAGAAATTAGCAACAACAAATTTTAAAAATATTTTATTGATTCACACTTGCCTGTGGCGTGTCGCGAAATTCTGAAGATTTATTATGTATATTGATTGAATTGGCATTCACTTGGTAGAACTCCATTATGACACGGTGAAAAAAATAGCATTGTATTTTAGTTTTACAAAATTATTTTTTTTAAATATAGTTGATAGCTATTTCGGCTCACCATCGTCAGAACTATGCCTAAAGGAATATTTGCTTATCTATATATAGCTGTGTAGAAAACGTACACAATACATCTTCTCTCCTGTTTTAACGACCTAGCTTGTTTCTTGCTCGCAATAAAATTTAAAATTGTCAATGAAACTAAAAAGGCAACTATATCAATAAGTTTACATATGGCACGGAAATGGTCTATTACGGAATCAAAAAAAAAACCCCGCAGAGGGTTAAGCAATGGTGATTGACATATATAAGTTTGTTCGTTTTTTCAATTGTTCTTAAAAAAATAATTTTGTAGAACTAAAATACATTGCTATTTTTTTCACCGTGTTATTCATTATGTGTGTTGTTGGTGACAAAAGGTTGCAGAGCACTGCTTCACGCGACTCAGCAGAGATTGGGTTAAAAATGAGCTTCCACACAGTTAATCCGTCTAAAATGAGTGTTGATGATGCCTTTTGAGTTCGCCATTCCATTAGGATGGCAGGTTTACGCAATACGCGAGACGTTGATCTAGTATGCGGTGGCTTTGTTGCTTACCAAATATTGAAATAGTGCCAACAGCCACGCGCATGTTACAACAAGTTGGGAAGAGTCAATATACTCGTAACAAGTGGCGACATCAAATGTAAGCAGTCCTCATATGAATTAATGTTGGATGTAAACAAAGCTCCAACTGCGGTCTTTTTGAAATTCTCCGCATAACTAAACACAATTTTATGGGCGGGAGATTCAAATTAAGATCGCAATTACGGTAGCGAGAATTTTTTGGTTTGTTTGAAAAAATCTAAAAATGACACATTTCTTTGATTGGGAATTTTATTAAAGTATTGTTCAAACATGAAAGAAGTAACAAAATAAATACAAGCAATATTTATTTATAAGAAATAAATATAATAAAAACATTATGCTATGTAATGTTTCCACAATTTTATATATTTTCAGATTACATTATAATGATTCTGATGAGAGAAATCGGCCCTGATCTTGATATACAAAATTGTGGACAGAGAACTTAACATTTCAATGACAAAATTGGTGAATCATCATTCTGATAGAATTAATCATTGTTTTTTTTTTTTTTTAATATAATGCCTTTCCACCAAGAAATTATAGTGGTAACTTCAAAAATAGTATACGATATTATCATTGTCACTTTGGAAACTATAAAAAAACAAATAATAATACTCATTATTTTGTGCTATTGCAACAATTTTAAATTATCCAGATTACTACCGGCTTCGCTCATTGCTAACATAATCAATAGATACAACACAAAATATAGCAGCGAACTTATATTTCATATAATACATATTATACAAGTATTGCAAGAATCCAAAAATATGATGAAAACAAAATCAATACGAAGTAAAATAGTTTACAATTAAAATGACACCTAAAAGTTAAATAACTACCATGTCATTAGTTAAAAAATAGTTATGTAATAAATACTCTTTAACAAGATAATTTTAGGAAACATTTAGAATCAAATAATGATTGAAGATAGGTAGTACGAATAGAAAAAAAATGATATTATTTTTATGAATACATAGATTAATCAAGTGAATATAACAATGGTGACGACGAGAAAGTTTATCCGCTTAATTGCAGATTATTTTTGCTTTGAATCGCAAGTGAAAATGGTTAAAAAAAAATCAAATATTTTTTTTATTCATATTTTTGAGTCAAATTATATACTTAATAATTTGTAATCTGCATGTCTCAAATGAATTTATAGACATGCAAAAATGCTTTTCTAAAATTCTACAAAAAGGAAACATCAAAGCAGTTTTTGAAACGATTGTATTCGTGACTGTTGTTATTTGTCGGATAATTGAAAACTTGCAATTATCCAAAGTGCAATGAAAGTCTGTTTATGATACAAAGCTGCAATTTGGACGATTATTTTTATTGCTAGAGCAACAGATCAAAGTTAAATCCCTCTGTTTATTTAGATTGCCGAGAGTGTCGATGTTGGAAGGAAAATGTAGCCGATTTGAAGATAAATATAAAATCAGAGTCATCGGGATTTTGCGTCCACAATTTACGCCAGGCCACAGGCGCACAGGCAGGGGATTAGTCAAGTTTTTCGTATGGAGTCGCAAATATAATGTTAAAAAAAGTTAAATGAAGGTATATTTAGGAACATAGGGCAACATATAATAGAGGATATGGATTACTTTGATAAGTCAAACGTATTTATTAGTAGTTGAAACATTTTTTACATATTTAAAGGCACTTACAAAATAAGACCTGTAATAAAAATATAAATAAAAAATGGATTATCCTAGAGATAAATTCGTCCATAAATTTTGTAATCCATTTTAGTTTAACTAAAAATATATATAAACATATAATTGCCCAGCCCATATTCAATATATTATATTGAATATTTTTATATCGAACAAACCGTGATTTATAATTTCCCATTCATTAGAAAAAAGCTTTGAACGCGTCAACATAGAAGGCAAACGTTGTCTCTGAATATGTCAAAGACTAATTATTGTTTGTGCCAAATAGCAAAACAAATATATTACATATATAACGATGGATGTATATTCATCGTATTGTTTTTTTTGTTGTTGTTTCTAACTGTCTGACTGTTTCATTTAAAGCGTCAAAGATTTTTTTTTATATAAGGGTATGACAAATTTTAACAACGATATGGAGCAAGCAACTCAAAAAAATATGTTAATTATTATGTCACAAAATTTTCATAACTTTAAAATGATTAGTCGTTAAGAGCCACCTCAGCCTATGCAATAAATAGACTGAAAGTTTATGGACAATTATGATTCATTACGAGCTCAATAACTTTATTATTATTTAAGATAAATATAATATATATATAATTTCATTCTTATACAACTGAATCAATACAAACTCATTAACAAGTCAATATAATAGAACATGATTTACCATTTAGGTATGGCAAAAAAAATATTATATGATTTTATTACAGCAAAATTTTAAGCGGAAGCAGTAGTAATGTTTTATTTTTGATGTTCACGAACTATTTGCTAATAGGAGCACTGTACAATTTAAAACTTATAATTGTCTTTGGTTTTTATGGATAGGCAGGCTGGCTCTTAGTCATTCATATTTTTAGCAACATATTCTTCCTCATTGTAAAAGATACATTTTTTAAAATAGTATAATAGGTAAAGGCGAAGATTAGGCTACTTTGATATAACAAATGGGACTCGCGACTAAGGATTCCAACTCAGATATCCGGATATTTGGGGAAATATCCGGATAGTATTGGTTGTAATTTTTAATGAAATATTTTACAGAACATTTTCAATACTCAAATAAATAACATATGAGGTCATTTCTTTAGCACAAAGTATTAGTAAGAGAATTCACCCAAATTTGTTATTTAGTAATGGTTAAATCTCTCAGGACTCTGATGTAGAAATAGCACCACTCTTTTTTTGACTTCCGAATTGCACCATGAAATGCGTAATTATATTTTATTTCTCGCGGAAACTGATGACAATACAAATAATCTGAAAAAAGAAGTTTTTAATACTTAGATTTAAAAAATGGACTGAAAAGTTGAACGTTTAAAACACTTCTAAAAATAAAACCAACATCAACAGCAACGGAACAAGTGTTTTCAATATCAGGACAAATTGAAATAGAATTAAGATCAAATTTAAGAAATGATACATTTAATGTTCTCTTATTTTTAAAATATGAATTGTTAAAATCTGAATAAATGACTTATATTCCGAATAAACTCGTTTTTAATGTATTATTTTAATACATAAATTTTTATACTTAGTAATGTTTTGTTATTTTCATACTTACTGAAACTATCCGGATATATCCGGTTTTTACTATTCGATATCCGGATAGTTGAAAACGACGGATAGTTGGAATCCCTACTCGCGACTGAAGGTTTGTATTCCCTGCAATATGCGATTAAGTTTGCATCTCGATAATAATATAACATTGGGGACATAAAGTGCGGTCATTATTTCACACATGTGTGCATGTGGACTGACTGAAATGCTATGTGCTGATGATCAACATGTGCGATTGTCAGATCAAATTTAATTTATGATGCGAAGAGCGTTTATTTACAAAAAAAAAAACACTGTCATATTGCGTTTTTTGGTTCGACTGACTTGATACAGACGAGATTCCAACCAAACAGTGTGACATAAGAAAAAGTAAAACTGAAATATTTTTTCTCATTGTGACATTTTTAAATTGTGAAATTTATATCTTTAATGATCAAACAATATTCTCATTTTATTTATTGAATTGGCATTTAGTTGGAAGAACTCCATTATAACACGGTAAAAATAATAATTCATTTTTGTTCTATAAAATAACAACATTAGAAAAGAACTTCGTTCTGATGAAGGCATGAGCCGAAATAGCTATCAACTGTATATTACTAAAATACATTGCTATTTAACTATATATTACTAAAATTATTGCTATTTAACCCGGGTCGTTTGTGACAAAAAAATTTTTTTTTTCTGTTTATTTGTTAAATTAATGATCCTGCCGCATGTTTTGGAATTAAATTGAGGTTATAAGTAACTAACACATATGTAGAACACGAGACATTGAAAAGTCACTCACATTAACTTGCCTACTTAGCGTTTCATGTCGTTGAATATTATTGTGAAATCCGTACATTTTAAGCGTTAGTAAATTAAAAATTAATTTATGTACAGCTTTGTTGATAACAATTTCGGCGTACCCATCGTCAGAACTATAAGTTAACTAAATTAATGTTTAGCTTATTGGTGGTATGGCGTTATATTCAAATAAATAAAAAATTAAAACTATTCATTGTGTGCGGCACTAACACATATGATCGTTTGTTCAATATTTAAAAAAAGAACATAACTCTATAAGAGATTCTATTCTTTTTAACTGATTTTGAAAATCGAATTACAATTTTGTTTGTTAGATGTGAAGTATTAAGTAGGATACTAATATAAGATAAAAAAATTGAAAATAGAACCCGGAAATTTTTATTGTTAGTGTAAATATTTTGAAGCCGTAAGAAAGATGGATACTTTATCAAATAGTCAGTCATTATTCAGTCACCTTATTGATGTTGATACTACAATAGAATTATTTTTCATAACGATATATAGAATATTTGGATTTACGAGACTTATAAGTTGACGTATAAGTATAACGATATGATATCTTTGCCATGAAGTGCGTAGTATTCGTTTTCTGCTATTTGCTACTACGGTCGTGACCCGGAATAGAATTTCACATGTTGTAAATTACGCACAGCTTGCGTACGCGGGGGATTCCCGAGTCCCCCTTAATTCCGACGCTCCGATTCGCCCCGCGGTCCCCCGGCCACCCAACGAAATATCCGTGTAAGTTTGCCAAGTTTCGCGAAATCGTCGGGATTTCTGATGACTCGGAGAATAATTAACATCATCGTCTATAATGACTGCTATTATGTGATTTAATTGAAAAATTATATGTAATAGTTTACGTTTATTTTTCTAATGGCATTATAATATTTATTGATGTACATACTTTTTTGTCGCGTTTATTGTCTATGGTTCAGCGATAAAAACTTTATCCTAACGACCAAATTCGTTTTATTTCAAGTTCGGGCAAGTTCAGTGATACTGGATACAGCAATCATTTCTCGTTGAGTTAATCTTGATTGAACTTACAAAAGTTTATGCTATTTCAAAATATCGGGTAACTTGACCAACAACCCTAACGCCAGATATATTTTTGACCATAATATAACTAACTTACCATTATTGTGTTTGATATTTTAAGCGCTCTTAAAATTCTTCAATCACACGAATTAATAAAAATATTTAAGTAAGGTTATTAAGAATTTAATTTTAATTCGTCATTTTAACGTGTTAACTACGACTTCTTGGCGGAAAGGAATTATAGTTAGATAGAATAACACAATGTGTAGTATTACTTCCACAATTGTATTGTTAAGATCAGAGCTAGTTTCGTAAGTATGGAAACACTTAAAAATAATTACATACATTTTTTTAAAATGAAAATTTTTAACACTCCAAAAATTATTTTATGCTATTAAATTCATAGAATTTTTTAAATATCGTATCGTAGCTTGAAGAAAACAAAGTTTTTCAATATTTACAGTATAATTAAGATATAATATTCACAAGATATTAAAAATTATATTATATTTATTTAATACATAATATTCGTGGCAGTAATATTAACATAAGAAAAACAGATAAAATTATTTTTTAATTTTAATTAAGAATAGTTTTAATGGGTCAAAAACAGATGTCTCTGCATGCACTGTTTTCATGAAAAGTTTTCATGTGCTGTGTAGTGCGAGCAACAAACCGTTTTAAATGGCGACAATTTTTAAAGAAAATATATTACATTTACATACTATTAGTACTCATGTATTTTAAGTAAAAATATATTTTCAGTGACGTTTCAGTGAAATCACACTTCGGCATACTCTTAACAAATCTAATCATATTATCACCGGTTGAAACATACATTGGACTTATGAAAAAATATTTTTACTGATACTTTACAGTGATATTAAATACGAATTAGAACAATGATTAAAACCATTGATAGCATTATGAGACTTTCGTTGACAGGTTTCTCTCATTTTCACTGTCTTAATTGGTCAACCTTACCTTTCACTAGTTAAAATAAATTTACCCTAAAAATAGACTTTCACAGTTTTTGATAAAATAAATATGGGAATGTAAGTAATCTGAAATTTAATCTCACCATTACACACAAATTAAAAATAAGTAGGCATCTCTTGTGTTAATAAGTGTTAAATTTCACAATAATGTTTTAATGGTAGTTCGTTATTGTAAAAAGTCTAAATAATTAGACTGTGTTGGTTTTATGATTATCTTTTAGATAATTGAATTCCATTATGACCGAATTAGCTGTTGTTAAATTATTTTCGATGTATATTAAGCTACTAACCTTAGGGTTAATTTGGAGGATTTTTTGTAATTCTTCTTGTATATAAACGATGAAAACTGTTTACTGTCTGTTAGTTTTATTGCATCCATGTGAAAAAATGCCTAAAGATGCTTAGAGGCGGAATCCGATTCGTGAGTGATAAAAATGTGGAATTGAACACAGTGTTAGTTCAAATGTAGTATTCCATCAAGATTTATAACTTATAATTTATGATATCGACTGAAGGTGCTTGATGGAACTTCAATATCAAATTTGAATTGTTGCAACTCTATACGATTCCACATATCTTGTCACAAACGACCCGGGTTTCTCAGGTATCTTCAGATCTTCAGGTATTCCATCACACGGATGCAACTGACGTAAAATAAACGGTTAGCATCGTATATATAATATATTAAAGTCATTATTTACAGGAATCTACTAACCAATAGGCAAGCAAAAAAATTGCAGCTGAAACAAATGTAACAATATTAATCCAATAATAATCAACTATAACAACTTTCATTAACGATCTTGCTAATGAGTGGTCGTTATTGAATGGGGGTTTTATTATTATTATTATTACTTATAAGTAGGTTCAACGAGATTCAGAAAAACTGTATAATAAAAATATAGAAGAGATACTTCGGAGTATGAAATTCCGTCAAGTCGATATCGTAAATGATTTTAATTGCAGCTTAAGAAGATTTACATTTACGAGGAAGTTCACACAATACTTGAAATGGCTGGCAAACTGTTGCAAACATCTTGTTGCTATTTCTTATATGTCACAATTGAAATAATGCCTTTTCTAGACTAAGATAAAATAGGCATAAAAAAACTTCAAAAAACCTCGAGCAGCCGTGGTACCCTGATTAAATATAGTCTCTTTTAAGTGCATTTTCTGCTTTCCTCTTTTACCTGTACGTAACCTACTTTCTCTCTTCGATGTACGATGTACGGTGTGGTATATAAACTTATCAACAATCACATTATTTCTCCACTGTCTCGTCGTAGCGCGTGCTCCTCTTCTCGAAAACGAAAAAAATCTCGACTAATACATTTGTGTTCACTTTGTGGTCGGCATGAAAAGGAAATTCGCAAATGCGAACTGCGAAAGATACAATATTAACATGCATAGCTACAAACCCGAGTAACTGGCATTTGTAACAAATCTTACATAACGTTATTGATGACTTTTGAGGTTTTGTATCACCTCTCGACGGAAAGGCATTATATTGTATTTAAATGATACTAAAAAATTTTAAGCAGTATTTATATGATATTGAATTATTAGGATTAGGACTGGTTTCGCTCATCTCGAGCATTTACATAATACTCACTAATATAAGGCAATTTATACATTTATGAAAATAATTTACTGGTTTTATTGATTGTATTGGCATTCACTTGGAGAACTCCATTATAACACGGTGAAAAAAATAGCAATGTATTTTAGTTCTACAATTTTTTTTTTTAGATATAGTTGATAGCTATTTCGGCTCACGCCATCGTCAGAACTATGGGTTAATTTACTGGTAATTTAATATGAAAAAAAAAAATTTTTTTAAGCCATTCAATTTCTACATTTTTATCTTTTACGATCAGAGTTCTGACTGAAGTTTTTGGTCAGTTAAGTCTATTATTGTGATATATACCTGATATTACAGAGAGTGAAACTCTGGTCGTCAGTGACAAGACATTCGGAAATTGGCAAAAGAGATTTTATGACTGTTTGTGGATATCGTAAATGAGTCAAACGTCGTTTGTATGTAAAAATATTAGTTGGGGTTCTGGAGCTATTACTATTGAAAAATACGAGGAAAATTGTACGACACGAGAGAAACGAAAGCACTGGCGAAGAAGAATGAAGAGTACGGGGAAGAGTTTCTCTCGCCAAACTTTCACACAAATGAAAAGTGCATTAAATCAACACACATACAGAGGGTGTCGAGGGTGGTGGTAGTTTAACGAATAGTGCTCTTTGACTGTTAGTTATGGTAAAAATAAATTAGATATATCTTTATTTTAAGTAATTTACTGAACTGGTATATGCAGTATAACTACTCATAGGAAAAATATTAAAATAAATACTTTTCAATAATATCCCAAAATAATGGCTATTGTAGAGTTTTTGTAATGTAACGACAATTATATAGTAGAATAGAGTTTTTATAAGGTAAAAATAAAAAACATCAGCAGTAATGTATATTTGTTATGTACGTAATTACGGTTGTTATTTCGATTTCCGCCATCGTCAGAAAATAGAATCTTTGTTTAATATGCTGACTAACTCGTTCCCGGTGAGCCGTATAAGAATATTTCAACAATTAGTATTTAAAAAAATAGAAACGTTGGTATTAGATAAATATACAGAGACAATCGTAACCAATTTGGTTATATTTCAATAAAGTAAATAGATCTTACTTGATACTTCTAACACTGTTAATACGCAGTCGAATATTAACACACTGTATACAGCAATCCAAATATACCCAAAAAATGAGACATTAGCGGTCAGAAGGTTAAGGATACGTAAAAAAATATAGTATATATCTAATTTATCGTAGATTTTATTTATATACATATATTTTTGCTATTTACTGACTTTGAATTAAATAATAATTTTGAGGCTAATATTTATAAAGGTTGCTTCAAGCTCACGAGTAAAAGAAAAATAACAAATTTTTGGTGAAAAAATTCTATACAAATGGTGTTATTCATTTATATATAATTTTTTCGACTGAGGTAATTAATAAGCTGGAAAAATATATCTTCCGCTAAGGTTGTTTCCGAATGATAACATGTTATTTAAAAATAAAGATATTTTAAGGGATAATTCTTCATATGTATGAATAGAAAAATAACAAAAACTTTGATAAAAACAAACTTTATTTTAATTCTACTTCGGGTTCTTGGTGCAATAGTAAACGTCTTTAGCCTCCGTTACCTTTTAGTCAGTTGGTTCCATTCTAAGTGCGAACAGATCTTAAATGTGAAATTGCATTTGTGTCTGTTAAAAATTCGCTTTTACCAACCTAATCCTTAGTAGGAAAATGCAACGGCGAATAAACAGTCATACTTTCCTTCCTTCTGTTTCTTTCATATTATTTAAGTCAAAATATGTAAATTGCAAGGATCAGTAAATGTAGCTCTGTATTGCGCCAACATAATTAAGAGTGTACTTTGTTTATCAATATTGTCTTACAGAAATTGGCTGCAAACATATAACGGGTGGAGGTACCTATTGTATCAATATTGGAAAAGTTTGCGAGAAATTATTATTTTAATATTACAATGAATTTTTCTCTTTAAGTAGGTTATTTTATTCGTACATTAAAAGCAGTTATTATACATTATGGATTATAAAATAATGTTCTCAAAATATATAATATCACTATAAAATTGGATTTGCGTAGCAATTTTTTTCCAAAAATTCATTTAACATTTTGACATTTTTCCGTTGCTTCAAAAATATTATGAGAGAAGCAGCGGGTATACGAAATAAATAAATTATTCAATGGACGCGTATTACAGCGGCCAATAAATATGGAAGCTTTTCCGAATAGTAAGTTTTTTGCAAATCTAACTTGACATTAGTTTATGATCGTTTTGTAATAAAACTAACAGTTTTTCCTCTAAGCATAAATTCCATATGAAAAAAAGTGTATAAAAATATCGTAAACTCTAGTTGGATGGTGAGACAGCAACGTATATGTTAGAACGACCATGATGTAAATTTTTAATACGGTGAAAAAAATAGCAATGTATTTTAGTTCTACAAAATTATTTAAAAAAAAATATGGTTGATAGCTATTTTTTTCACCGTGTTGTAATGGAGTTCTACCAAGTGAATGCCAATTCAATAAATAAATTTTAAATATTTTTTCAATTATCTTTGGAGAGATCACGGCATACAAATTTTATATAAACTGGCCAAAACGTCATTGTGGCAGTTTTTGGAACTAAAATTTCCTTTCATTCCATCACATCACATTTTTTCTCATGGCGATTTCATTCTGTAATTAATGGAATATTATTGTTCACTCACTCGCTATATTTCAGTATATCACTTATTGATCTGGCGTTATTATTGAAAAATGAAGCCATTCATATTTGAAAATTTGAAGGGTGCAAAGTGAAATGAAATAAACGATCATTGTATACTTACTTATTCAAACTGTAATTGTTACATTTGTACGATTTCACATGTTTTGTCATTAACGACCCGGGTTTCGCCTTTCAGCATTCTATCACACTAACAGAACTAACGCACAATAAACTGTTAGCATCGTCTATATACCAAGTTATTAATTACAGGAGAACACAAACCCCATGGCAAGAACTAAATTGCAGCTAAAACAAATTTATCAATAATGATATTATAATAATTAACACAATTGCCTGTGATAATTTTCATTAGCGATTAATTTTGTTAATGAGCCACATTCTTTTTTATATATTATTTATTCATTTGTTGTGTTCATCTGTTTTAATTTTATTTAGATTATTGAATCGTAAAAATAGTCTTTAACTTATATATACTATCATCATCATCATCAGCCGGGGTCGATCCACTGCTGGATGAAGGCCTCCCCCTGTTTTTTTTATTTTTTTTTATTTTCAGGGGGGGTTTGGACATAGCAACACCACGCTGCCCAGGCGGGTTGGTCTTCGGTTTTCTGTCTGGGTTTTCCTTCCCATAGCCAAGAGAACACGGCACTCGGTGTTCCCGAGCGGTCACCCATCCAAGCACTGTCCGCGCCCAATGTTGCTTAACTTCGGTGATCGCATGAGAGCCGGCACTTACAACGTGGTACGGTCGTTGGCTATATATATATTCTATATATACTATACTAATCTAAAAAAGAAAGAAACAGTTATTGATGATCGACTCTCATTGAGATAAGCTCCTCATTGCTAGAGGATATGGTTAGAGTGATCAAAATTATCACCTCGATTATGGAATGTTCTCATTGTAAGAACAATAATATACGCTAAAATTCAAGGCTCAAGTAAAAATATTTATGCTGAAGAGTTAGTTAATAACGTTCGTCATGAGCGAAACCGGCCAAGATCTGGATAGTATAAAAATGTGGAAATAGTAATTTTCTGAAAACTTTATATGAAAACTCTGGTTAGTTTAACTGTTTATTTATTAATCATGTACAATTATTCTCTGTTAATATCTCAGGTAAATTTAATTGTGTCTTCAAGTAACATAATTCGTCGTAAGTTATTTTGAGCGAAAAGGAAGACGTATTTGAAATAGTGTTAGTTTTATTTTTGTAGAAATTTATGTTGCCTCGTCATTACTTTATGTTTTAAATGAGTCAGTAAGGTCCAAGCCAGCCGTCTCAAAACCAAATAAAATTAAGTGATGGTATATTTTTTTGTATGACGCTCTTTTATTAGCCAGAAGTTTCTATACATAAAATTGTAAATATTAGTAGTGCTGTATTTATTTAGTATACAAATTTTCCTGATATTTTTAAAGCCATATCCAAAGGAAACTGACTACAAGTGAATACTCTTTTGATAAGATAATGAAGATTTTTATTCTCGTTTCAGTTGTATAAGCATAAAATATATTTGTTATATGAACAATAAAAATCCTTGAGCTCGAAATAAGCTGTCAACTATGAGTAAATTTTTATCAGTTCAATATAATTATTGCTAGCTTGGATTTTAGAAATTCATAGTAGAAGCTGAATAAACTGTCACCCTATTTATTCTCTGTGCGTACATGACACGTCTTACAAAACAGACTTCAGTATGAAGTGAGGTGACATTAGGCATACGTTAGATAATTCGATATTACCTAAATATGGATACTTTAATACGTTACTATGGAATCGATACTTTAAGTATACGTATCGTCATCAGCAGTCATTTATATCTGTGTTTATCTTATACACAATATATACACAGTTGTTAGGATATTCCAATCTGAGGCCAGAATTTAATTCTAGTAATACTTTACTTTGCATATCCTCAATCATTACAACCACTGTTTTGTCTAGAGCTTCAATTATACAAGAATCATAAACAATTTTTTTGAATTGTCAAATAACAATAGTCTCTATACTTAATATGAGGCCTCGCAAAATCATATCCATCGGATATTAGTTTTAAGATAGCCCTAGAGTATTTTACCACAGCATAAAATTGCTGCTAATATTTTTTTATATCTCTATGCATCTGTCCTCATATAACCATACTAAAATCTTTATACTTATTAAAACATAATCAAATTTTACGTCTTGCGTAAAAAAGACTTATATAACAGCTCCAAAATTAATTCGCAATTATATACTTGAGTATGGGAAAGCTATGATAATCGTTACACTATCGTCATTTTCGATATAACATATATTTTCAGATTGCACATCTCTATTTACTATTAATTCCGTCATATAATCTCTCAGTCTCTATTTCCAGTTTCCCTCTCGTCGCATAAAAATCATTTCCATCAAAGCAACGTTAGTCGGTGGACTTCCACAAAATAACTCCTGCTGCATTAATTCGTCATTTTTTACACTGACAACACTTTTAGGTTATGCCAACACTAGATAGAATGGTGTAGTTCATGACCTAGATTTGAATAAAAATATTTTGAAATACATTTGTCACACGATTAAGAAGCTTTGCTAATTACCCCACACATGCAATTCAGATGATGAATTGGTGTTATCCTGAGAGAATTTCATTAAAATAAAATAAACATGACAATATGCTCTACATTTAATTAGTATTTTGTCTACTTCTATCGTAAGAACGATGTGTATATTAAATTTAACTATTATCTGGATTGTAATGATTGATTCCTTTATTAAAGCATACTGGACACTTGCATTCTTGTAATTATATTCAATTGGGGTAACTTTTTAGAATGATTAGATACAAAATATATTTATTTGTCATGAAAAATTAAGTTATTTTTCATATTTAACGTTACCATTTATAATGCCAATAAAGAGAAAATTCTCTTTGCTGAATTTTTTTAACAATGAATATTTAATTGAGAAATGTGTAAATTTTCCAATTGAATAATTGTAAATAAACCAATTGAATAAATATTTAACGTGCCAGCATTTAACCACTTAGGTGGGGTTTTTATATATTTTTACTATCGCTTCGTAGTCGAAAAGCATTATATTTTAATAATAAAACAAAACACCATCACGGGCATTATCAACTGATATCAAAATCACCTTTAAGGTGTTAAGGTGTCACTTCTTGATGGAAAGGCATGACATTTTAAATATCGAATATGTTTTTTAATCAGGACCAGTTTTGCTCAAAGCAAGCATTATCATGTAAATAATGAGTTGACAATGTTGTGTAAATAAGTACTAAAAAATGTGTTTTTATTATTAAAAAAAAAATGATACCACATTGTCGATCACAATGAAATTATGGTCAGAGTCCAGTTAACGTTATTTGGCAGAATACACAGAATAAAAAATTACTTATATATGAAAACAAAAGTAGAAAACATTTTGAAATCATTCCAACGATTTTTTTTTTATTTAGCAACATATTTTCTCATTCTTTGTGAAAATTTCAATAGAAGAAAATCCACCACTGTTCACATTCATTTGGGTAAAAAACTGTATTTGCATATTGCTTTTTTGTGTGGAGTTTTTCGAGCGCAACCGGAATGTGTGCGCGTACATATTTATTGCAATTGTATGTAGGATCGTAATTTTTCAGATTTGCCTCTGTTTTACACACTTAAAAAAAGCACGATATTTCTGGCAGAATTTTAGCACATTTATTTGATGTTTCCGAAAAATTGCTACATATTTACTGAAGAATAAAGGCTCTGATAAATGTGTAATATTCAAATAAATATTCACGCACATATTAAACAATATCAAGGCAAAATGGTGACGTATTTAGGAATGTAAAACAGAACTGTCTTTTAGTTGATTATCCTGGCGATGAGCGAAAAATGTGGCATGGTTAATTGAACATCATCATCATCATCAGCCGGGGTCGATCCACTGCTGGATGAAGGCCTCTCCCTGCTTTTTTTTTCAGGGGGGTTGTTTGGACATGGCAACACCACGCTGCCCAGGCGAGTTGGTGTTCGGTTTTCTGTCTGGGTTTTCCTTCCCATAGCCAAGAGAACACGGCACGCGGTGTTCCCGAGCGGTCACCCATCCAAGCACTATCCGCGTCCAATGCTGCTTAACTTCGTTGATCGCACGAGAGCCGGTGCTTTCAACGTGGTATGGTCGTGGCTAATTGAACATATGTGTGTATATTTCTTTTTTTTATTTCAATTTTAAAAGTTTTATAATATCTAAAATATTTTTAAAATAATCACCACCAGTTGATTATACTCGCGATGAGCAAAACCGGTCATGATCTCGATGCTATAATATTGTGGAAATAGTAGTGAGAATTGTAAAATTTGAATTGTTGAAGTTGTGTACAATTCCACAAGTACTGTCTTTGATGACAAGGGTATTTACTTTCGACGTCTTCGGATATACTACTACACGGCTTCAATAGAACTCACAGTTTGTATTGATTGTATACAAGAGGAATGACACTAAATATCACTCTTTTTTGTGTTTTTTCTTTTGTAAGCTGTTTGCTGATAGACCCTAACGCTATCTTGAGACCCTGGCTGTGAGTGAAAAACTTGAGGAAGTGTCAGCGTTTGAAAATTTTAATTTTGAATGAAAATTCCATCAACAAACGTTAGTCGATAACGTTTGTTATTTAGCATTGTGCTTAATTTATTGACTGAATTGGCATTTACTTAGTAGAACTCCATTATAACACGGTGAAAAATTAGCAATGTATTTTATTTCTTCGATTTGTAAATCGGTCGCTGCTTCTCAGACCATTGCGAGGGGCTATTACCTACCCGTAAAAAACCATAACAACTATCTCGTCCAATATGTAAGCTCATTGAAATTGCCGCCTGCTTATTTTCATTTACATTTTCAAAACTCTTGGTTTTGTTGCTAGCAGGAAATAAGCTAGGTCATTAAAACAGAAGAGAAGATATGTTGTGTACCTTTTCTACACAGCTATTGTATATATAGTTAGCAAATGTACGTTTAAACATGGTTCTGACGATGGCGTGAGCCGGAAAAGCTATCAACTATATCTTATAAAAAAAATTGTAGAACTAAAATACATTGCTATTTTTTCACCGCGTTATTGTGTTTAATCATTTAAATATAATAAAATGCTCGCGATAAGCGAAACCAGCCCTGATCTGGAGAATATTAATTTGTGCATATAGTACTAAAATTTGTCTTTTATTATTGAAAAAAAAATGTTAAAATCAAGTTTGAAAAATATTCTTGACATAAAAAAATCAGTCCTGGTTAAAATTAGTGAAATCTTTATCATTTAGATAAAAAAATCGCGATTTATTCTTCGCTTATACGACTTTATGACTGGCGGCCTGCTATTGGTGAATGAAGGATTCTGAAAATATATTTTATGACCGAAAAAAGTGAATTGAACTTTTTGGTAAGGTGCAGGATGATTGTTTGTTTTAACTAACATCGTTACAGTCTTTATTACCTTAATTTTAATTAATGCCGAACAAAATGTTTATTACACATTTAAGTATCACAATGGCGACTGTATCGAGTGAGGCCGTTTTGCGGAAATTCGATCGAGTCAAAGGATTTCGTTTCGAAAATTAATTAACCTTATTTATGACAAAATAAAAGCAGTGGCGGGGGAGGTTTATGGAGAGGGAGGAGCAATCTGGGATACTCTTTGAAGCAAATTTCATTGTTTTGTCAGGAGGCCTTCAGAACAACTTGTCAATTCGAAATTGAAATTAAAACGTAGCACAGTACAGTGAAGATGAACATTTTCATAACACTGCCACGAGACAAAAAGAAATTAAATTCTACAAACGTCGTAATTTGTTGACTAGTTAAAAATGCCAGTTATGTTATGCGTTACCTATTTTCTTTACCGTAAAACCACATTTATTGTTTTAATCCTTTGACTGTTAAAGTCTCAACTGTAAAGATGTCTGCTTGCAGTGTTTCGATAGTTGTGAACATTGTGAAATCTTGCATATAAGAACTAGTTTTTTGTACTCAAGTATAGCCTGATTGATCCCGATAATTTCCATAAATTTGTATACCACCAAACTGAACAAATTTTTGTAAAAATCGCATTTATTACTAAAACACATAGTAAATGGAGCTATAAGTTATAATCGTCGTTGGAATTATTCGCAGAATTTACACGTACGCATTTAAGATCGATTTAGATATTTCAATTGTTTCTCAAAAATTGCACTGTAAAACTAGGGTGAAAATGTCAATCATTTATCCACTTCAAGGTATATTATTTTTTACTCACTCAATATGAAATAAAAAGGCTTAGTCTGTATGTAACAAACAGTTCTCGATGACGGATTCATATTGAGATATACTCCAAATTGGTAGCGGATGTGGTAAGAGATTTGCTAAGTGGTACATTTCGGAGTTTTAAGATCAATAATACACTTTGGAATTCATGGCTTAAGTCAAATTTATTATATGCATAAATCAGATGATATTGATCGCAATTAGTGAAAACTGTTCCGACCTTAATAATATAACATTGAGTAGATATTACTTTGAAGTACAAGATTAAATTGATTTTAATATATTTTCTTTCCATCAAGAAAAAAAGTGCAAAAATAAAATCAAATGCGTAAGTTAATACAACCCGGTGAAACAGAATTTTAAATCGTCGAATTGCCACCACTGTATCCGGGCTACCTGGTTGAAAGTGCCAAAATAAAGCCAGTAATTAATCGAGGAGTAAAACATGAAATAAAAACGGATTTCGAAATAAGGGAAAGAACCCTACGCCATTTTGGAATTGATGCCTGCCAGAATGTTTCCCTCAAAATGGAAGTCATTGACGTTTATCGCCTTCCGGCTTAGCAAAGCGTCCTAGTCTTTGGTAATTTGAAACGGTTTATGCGGAAAAAGTGACGATTGAATCTTGCCGTAATAATATTACCGCTTGAAACCGGAACTCGATAGTTGTGATCAATTTGATAAATATTTTAACTCATTATAAATTGTTCAGTGGGTTTTGTGGGTAAATTGATATTTTATTAGACTAAGCTTTGATGTCAATTTATTACTTTATTACAAAATATAACGAATATTATTATACGGTGAAAAAAATAGCAATGTATTTTAGCTCTACTAAATTATTTAAAAAAAAATAGTTGATAGCTATTTCGGCTCACGCCATCGTCAGAACTATGCTTAAACTAACATTCGCTTATCTTTATATAGCTGTGGAGAAAAGGCACACAACACATCCTCTCTCCCGTTTCAACGGCCTAGCTTGTTACTTTCACACAATAACACAAAATTTTCAAAAATTACAAATGAAACAATAGATGGCTATGACAATAAGTTTGCATGTAGGACGGAAGTGGTCATTACGGAAGCAAATCAGACCACCCCTTTGTAATAGGGTTGGACTAGTGGGGATACTATTATATTAGTTTTTTCGTGAAGAATCCTTTGTGATAATTGATCTCAATTGATTTTCAGCTGTTCCAAAGCCGTCATTCTGCGACCCTTACTACAAAGATGCAAACATTTAGGGGCTGAGTTTGAGTTTATATTATGTGATTCCTTAATAACGTGATTAGCGAATTGTGAATCTGTTTTTTTACTGTTGAATGATCTTACATGTTCCTTAGCTCGAGTAGATATAATTCTACCCGTCTGTCCGATATAAACGGATAAACATGAGCCACAGGACATTTAATAAATACCGCATCTGTTCACAGCACAGTTTGTTCCCTTAAAAAAAAACGATTTTTCACGAACTTTGGATCGTAAGCAATCTAGCCAAGCGCTCTACTTCTATGCTATATTTTCTACAGAGGTACGCTTTCATAGCACGAAAGGAAAACTTATTATTTTTCTATCCCACTATAAAGAAAATACATCAGGTAGAAATGAACACCAAACAGGGGTGGACTGGGGAGAAAAGTATACAATTTAATAAGAGGCCTACGTCATTTCCGCTTGCGTTCTTTGATATTGTTTATATTAGTGTGCTAACAGTTCGCCTTAAACGTTATTAACGAATTAATATATATATATATATATTCATATTAGTTCTGATAAGGGCGTAAGCCGAAATAGCTATGTATATGTCTTTTAAAATTGGTAGAATTAAAATACATTGTTATTTTTTCATTGTGTTATAATGCAGTTCAACCAATTATTTGTCAATTCAATCAAAAATAAATAAATATTTAAATTTATTGTTATATAAAATATGATTTGTTAGAAAGCATTGCTATATATACACTCAAGTATAAATCAATTAAGTATAATATATTGAATTCAGATATAATAGACTGCGTTGGTTTCTTCATGTTGGGTTCTGTACGAGTAAAAAAAATAATGAACTATACCCGGTTTGTTTTTCTTAGGTATGTTCTGTAAAATGACATTATACTTGCACCCTGAGTCTGAGCTAAAGTCCAGATGAAGTTTTGGTCCGAAAAAGCTTGTCCTTCTTGAATTTAAGATTAGTAAGACTAATAGACGAAACTAAAGATTGTAATAATTTTATGATTGATTTCCAGAAAGCTAGCACATGAAATTGTGGCAGTCACTATCCGAACTAAGTCCGAAATATTTTTTTATGACAATTAAATTCCATATCCGAGCCCAAATTTCAATTCTATGAGTCGGGTAAGGCAAAAGTCTATGGGCGAAAAATTAAAACTCATAAATTTTATAAAATATTTTATCTATTTCTTATAAATTATAATTCAAAATTTTGAAAGTATTGTATAAACATGTCATTATGTGTCAAAAGTAAGCATCATAAAATATACAAAAAATATCAGTGTCAAAAAATAAATTTTTCAACTAAAATATGTTAGGCTTGAAGCTAAGTTTAAAGTGATTCTGGAATCAATTTCGGTTTTTTTAAGTTTATTGACAAACCTTTTTATATTTCAACAGTAACGTCATCATGAATTTGCCTTAGACATAAATAATAAAACACAATTTTTGGTAGTTTTCACAATTATAACCTTTCAGAATCAAAACTGGATTTGCTTATCGCGAGCGTTTTCAACATGATAAGGTTCACGATGAGTGAATTCGGTTGAAAATATTGAATGTATAAAATTGTGATAATAACATTAAACATATTTTCATATTGAAAAAAATATCAATTTGCATTAATTTTTATGGTCAAATTGTTTGCATACGGTTGGCTCTGTGAGCTGTGGCTCCTATATTCGTATTTATATGACGCTCCATCTTTCCCTTTAGTGACCGGATATTCAATCACTTTGACGTAAAACTACACCAGTTATATATTATTATGTATTACATGCTCTTAAATGCACTGCTTTTGGCAGTTAATAAGCGTTCCCTTTTTGAAGTCGAATTCATTTTGGAATTATAAATTGAGCTTCGATATTTGCTAGCAATTTTTTAACGTCATATTTTTTTTATTGATAGTCATTTCATGCTTAAAAAATTGAATTTGATACAATAGTCAACTATGAATCTCTTTGATTTTTTAGATGAGTGGAAAACCTATATTTATTTCCATGAAAAGTACCTACTGATATTCCCGATAGTATATTTTATTAAAAGTGTATGATTATGAAAAATGCTAGTTGCTGTTTAATTGGAAACTTTACGTTATAAAAGTGATTACACTTGTTTAATATATTTATATAATGTTATGGAAGATGGTCGCTAAAAGCATGGCAAATATTTTTGTTAAATGAAAAAATTATCAAATGAAATGAAATAAAAAAACATTCGTTATAAAAGTGGATGAGCCAAAGCGTGCTTTGCGAAATGTATGCAACAAAAAGGTTTGCCGAAATAATATTTTCCCCTGTCAATTTGGTTTGAATATTTCCGGAATGAAAATCAATTAAGTCAGTGTTTTGAGAGGAATGAAATCGTAATAAAATATGTGGTGAATTGATTACAGGGTAGACCTAATAAATACATCAAAGACAGAGTCACCAAGGGTGAAGCGGAACCGGGAGGAATACTAGAAGCGAGCAACCTTTTTTAGTGTAATTATTTATATGATATCGCATTTTCATCAAACGCCTCCGAGCTTAAGGATATGGCAACATTGAATATTTAAAAGTTAATTCAGAAGTATTATAAGTATTCAACAAATTCGTGAAGATTTTAATATCAATTAATTAATATACTAATGCTTTGACAATAATAACAATTTTAGATTTTTGAGTATAATCCATCAATACACTACAATAAGGCGCCAATTGTTAAAGCGCTAGCAGTTATTGTGTATTGTTAAAATTAAAATGTTAAATTTGAATCAAAAACATTTTATATTTTGTACAATAATGTATTAATATGTTTCATTTTTCGGTATCTTCAGACAATCGATTAAATTAATGCATGTTAGGTACGTTTATAACATTTGTAAATATGATGTTTTAGAAAAAAAAATATTGAACTTAAGTCAAGGAGCTAACATAATATTTAATTGGACGTTTTAATCTGAAGTTACGTTCTTATGAACTTAACTAGTAAATCATTTTTTTGAACCATTTGTCTTGTATCCTCGATAATAATTACTAAATTTGTATCAATAACCTTGTTGTAATTCGACTTATATCAGTGGATAATGTTTGTGATGAGCAAAGCCGGTCATGATCTGTGAACTATTTATTTATTTTTTTAAAATAAATATAATTTCGCAAAGTGTTGTTATCCTCTGCTTTCGGGAGATACTAGAGAAGGTGCGCCCTTATATTCTTTCAAGAAGCTTTTATTTTGTAATTCATTTTATCCTGTTTAAACGGATAATAGATTGGCAGAGTTTTTTTTGCCTTTTCGTTGTACAAAAATAGAGAAGAAAAATTTCTACACAAAATTTGGACCGTAATTTTTTCTCGAAAAAGAAAAGATCGTTTCTTTTAAGTTTACACCCGAGCTGAAAATAATTATGATATAATACAAAGTATACTATAATAGAGTGTTGGCTACGTTAAAATAATATTTTATTATTCAACACAGTGTTTCCAAATCTTTTTGGGTCGTGACTAAAAATGATAAAAGTGATGTCTTGTGACCAATTATTATTAATAATTATCATTAGTTATCATAAAGCGAAGCGGCTCTGATTATAAATATACTGCGGAAATAGGAGTTAAATTGAAATTAATTTTTTTAATCGTTTTATTATAATACATCAATATAATGTTAAATAGAATCTGTAACTTGTCCTTAATTTAGAAATCGTCTCTTGGAAGACGCGCGTTCTAAAAAAGAACAATTAGTTAAACAGTCTTATCGGACGATATTTTTATGAACAGCCTTACAATTGGCACTGTGGAATCAATACTAAAATAATGTTTATTTTTTATTATTAGAATGTGGTGTCACAAACAATTTACAGTCAACACTAATAAAAAAGTAAATGCCAATTGCTGATGAGTCAAACCACAAATTAACATGTGATTGATCTGAGGAGAAAAGGTAAAAAATATGGATCAAATATTCATGTATAATCATTGAAATATAAACATCAATAGTGTTATTTAATATTGAATACACAGCGAAGTATTATTCGCGATTAGCGAGTGAATAACGCCGTTAGCTTTAATTGTGGCGCATTTGGGTCAAATCTCAGTACGGAGTGATTAATAACTTAATTTTCTATTTAATCAGCGGTTTTCTATTTCAAGAAAAACCTGTTTGTAATGTCGACAATTTGACTCTAATCCATACAATCATTAAAATAAGGTGATTAGCTATCAACTAGTGGCTTAGAAAAGTCGGATTATTTTATCATTACGCTCTTCGAAAAATAAAAAAGTTTAGGAATTGTCATAAAAATATTTCTGTTAAGCTTCATTTATTATATTTTACGACTTTCCATATATTCCACAAATAGGCGGTTACGTTGAAATAATCAGTTTCCTTTGAATTAACTCGTATAGGTATAATTTTATAGTTCCAACGATGGCGTGAGCCGAAATAGCTATCAACTATATCTTATAAAAAATTTGTAGAACTAAAATACATTGTTATTTTTTCACCGTGTTATAATTTTAATGTATACAGTATTGAAATAAATGTGTTATAGCTCATTCCACAAAAAATATAAATTATCTTTATCAGATTGTATCGTGACTGGCTTATTAAATATAATACGAGAACATTATACCGATAAAAATACGTAGAAAAAAAGCAGCAACTTCTTTGAAAACAAAAAAAAAAGAAAAATTACAATAATTATTAGAATAGATAGCTCTAATGTCATAAATACAGAAGTACAAAAACCGACACTGCCACAAACGACATGGCTCGCTCCAGTTGTTTTCGTAAGAATGGGGTTGCAAAAAAAACCCGAAAGGAAAAAATGCTAATATCGTCCCCCGCTCCGCAACCGTTAAGCAGATAATGATAGCACAGCAGATTGGGGCAATTAATTGAGCAATAAATAAGATCGAACCGGGCAAGGCAAGTAAACAAAAGCTCGTTGGTTGGGCTGGGAAGCGCGCGGGGCAAGGGCATCTAATAGTTTTTCCGTTTGATATTTATTAGGAGACATCTCGGAGACTCGGTACCGCTAATGGAAGACCGTTTGCCTGATGCGGCCACAATAATATTATATATACACCGTATACAGGCTTACTACTACAAACTACATATTATATTTACTATATATTTAATTCATTTTTAAATCAGTATTTCATGTGAGCGTCTCAGGAGTAATTGTACATCATTTGAAAGATTTTCCCATTTTACTAGTAGAGCTGTAATTATTATATAAAAAAAAAAATTCACGAGACAACAAACTAAAATATCTCTAATTTATGATATCGACTGAAGGTGCTTGATGGAACTTCAATGTCAAATTTGAATTGTTACAACTTTGTACGATTCCAGATGTTTTGTCACTAACGACCCGGGTTTCGCCAAGTCAGGTCAGTCTAGGTCAGTTCTGTTGCATCCGTGTGATGGAATTCCTGAAGATGCCGAAAGGCGAAACCTGGGTCGTTAGTGACAAAACATGTGGAATCGTACAAAGTTGTAACAATTCAAATTTTATAATATCTTTGTTAAATACACTTTTGTTGTTATTACTCAAAATGGCCCAGGATCTTGAGTTTTTTTTATGTAAGAGGTGAAAATAGGAGTTTATGATTAAATATATTTATGCAAAGTTGTATATAGGATTGAAATCAAGGAATGCAATTAAGCGATATTGAAGATGAGATATATGACGTATGTTAGACTATTTTGTTTTTCTATAAACGTCTCTAAAAAGCCTTTCTTATGTACCAAAAGCGCCTCAGAAGCAATTACTCTATGGTTATTCGTACATTTATTGTAGAATTAATGTTTAAATATTCATAGTTTGTGGCATAATTGTTCATATATCTTTCACATGGTTATCACGAGTGCCTGTGTAGCAACTATAAAAGACGTAGTTGACATATGCAACGAATAATGTTTGAGATTATTGCTTCGATCGTTACTGCAGCTACAGTGTTTATTTTTTAAATATATACTCACGATATATTGAGTTTAATTAAGATAATAATAATGTATAAGAACTAAGAAAGAAATCTATATTTAACAAATCCTCAAGAATTAATTACAAGCATAAAATTATCTCCCACATATTCAATACGCCGTTGACTTTCTACTAGCTCTTCTCTAGTGGCGTGTTTAGTCCCTTAGGATGTTAAATGGTTAACATATAATAGTACGTAGTATAACAACCTCGGCTAAGGTAAGATAAGAGTTCATATACCACTCGTCAAAGTCGAAAATGGTAATATTTCATATACAACTAAAATATATGCATATTTTTACTTCAATAAAAAAGATAATGAATTGAAGTAACGCAACTTGTTTGATGTAGAGAACAATCGAATAATATGATGAATGAATAAACTTCACACAAAAACTTCATTGTATTCTATCAAAAGCTTCAAAAAAAGCTCGGAAAAAGGTTTTACTCCGTACAAACCAACAGCCAGACCCAAAATTCATTTTTTGCAAAACAAACACAGTAAGCTGAGTGCGATTTTCGTACGTCCTGTGAATGAATATATATTGCCAGAGACGAGGCTTCGTTTCAGATGGGGTTTCCGGCTTATCCAATTTCCGATCTAACTTCCGGTTCGCTTATCAGGATTCCCGCCAGAGAGCGAGCGCCGCGACGCCACTACCTGCCGGCGCAGGGGTGCGTCATTTTGCATTATTCCAGAACAAGGAGATTATTGTGAGTAGTTTGAATGATTGTTTGGAAAACGTTTGAATATTACTGTACCCAAAAGATTCACAACTGTTAGGGATGTACTTATGTCAATACTTGGTTAGTATAAGGGGAAATATTATCTGCACTTGGTTCATTGGGACGAAAAATATTAACTTGTTTCCTGTAGAACCTCTTATAACACATTCTGTAGTGAAAATATTCACATGAGATATATAAAACTTAATACAATGATTGGTAAATAGAACATGTGTTCCTCTTTAAATTCATCTATATAGAAGTGATAGGAGATGAACAAAAAAAAATCTAGATAAAATTTGTTCTATAATAAATGCAAAAGTGTGTAGTGAATCTCGGTGATTGTTTGACATAAAAGCAGTAAAGTGTTAAGATATTTTGATGACTAGAGTGCGCGTGGTTTTCCCTATGTATAAATGCTGACAATCATTGCATTGTAGTCTATATATTTGAAGATCAATCGAAAAACCACTCCTTCAATGGGGATCCAGATGTTTAGTTAATGAATCAAAACAGGATGAGTATAGATTTTTTTCTCAACAGTTGATAGTGTTGACGATTAGTAAAACATGTTTAAATCGTCATAAAAATAGAAATACCTCACATCAGACGATATGATTTGCCAATTGAATAAAATTTCACAGATGGTCATCAAATTAATTAAAGCAATTTTAGTAAATATTTGCAGGCACTTTTGATCAACTAAGGCAGTGTCAATAATTTTGGTTATCAGATTGTGAAATTATTGTACATTTTGATTTATTATCAATAGTCATCAAACAATAATAATGTAGAACGAGAGTCAAAGAAGTGTTTTTAATTGATAAATTATACAATCTTTCGAAATATAACATAAGCATTTTTTTAAAGTAATGGAAACTTAGTATATTTATTATTTTTAAAAAAATCGAAAAGATTCCTAACATATTTATTCATAATACTACATTACAAGACTTATTAGTGTAGCGATGTCTAATGAGACTCTTTTGGTGGGTCAAATAAAAATTTGGTGGATAAAAAGTATTTCTGAAGCGTACACATAAAAAAACAAATTTAAATTGTGTATCATTTCGTTAATAATTTGATATTTCTACTATCATCTAGTAGAGGCGACAGTTATTTGATTATTTTTTCATAGTCGTCCAACCTGTTGCGACACTTCGATTAAACTATTTTATTTACTAAATAATGCATAAAAAATAGTACCTTTAGTCTATGTAGAAAACAATTTATGGTATTTACCGTCAAAAATAAACATTTTTGGCGTATGAGTCCATTTTATCAAACAAAATATTTCATCACATTCTTACTACCAAGAAGGATTAACTGTAAACAATATTTATTTAGATCAGAAAACAAACACGCAGCATTGAATTGGCTGGTACGGAAAATTACTTACAATGATATCTCAAAGAATTCAAACTTTAAATACACTTATGCAAATTTTACTCTCTAAGTCAATGTAATAAATTAATTTAGAGCGCCAACTAGTCGTTTGAATTCGTCCTCTGTATTCGAAAATACAATTAAAACACTCCAGTTACTTGATACAGTAAATATAAACTTAAAA
Organism: Himalopsyche japonica; assembly: GCA_028555115.1. NCBI lineage: Eukaryota > Metazoa > Arthropoda > Insecta > Trichoptera > Rhyacophilidae > Himalopsyche > Himalopsyche japonica. The sequence goes on along the minus strand of JAHFWJ010000578.1, from coordinate 426,238 downwards.
TTACCAAGTAAATACTTTTAGATACGAGAAGAGGTTGTATTACCGGTATTACCAAATAGGTATCTCGGTATTTAGTCAGTTTTTATAGAAGCCGAAATACCGATTTATAAGAAACATATTTCCCTACAAATTAACAGTTTTTGTTGTCAGTATATACAAATATATGTTATTTATGACATCAATATTCTGTTCTTTGGTGAAGATTTTTTAGTTTAAATTATCATATTTAATAAGTAAGTTCCATAATGAATAGGATTGCTTTTGTTCTGCGCGAGTATTATCAACTGATGAGCATCAAATACTCGCGATGAAAGATAACGGTCGTAATAAATAATAATACAATATTTGAAACAAAGCTGCCAACTGCTGCAACTGCAGTTTTTTTTTTTTAAATAACAACACTTAAATAGTTTGTTAAATGTTTTCTGTTGACGACCTACTACGGCACCATACAAAAATTTGCGACAATTGACATTACCGAAAATTGAAAATTATTTTAAGTCTTAAAACGTCATTTAATACATACATATTTACCGAAATTGGTGCATTAGTTGGATAATGCGAGTCTCTAGTACTAGTGACTGGTATATTAGCTAAGACGTATATGCAATGTGTAATCTACAATATTATTATGTCATATTCAATAAAAGCGATTCTTAACGTATACGGCGTTGGGTTTGAAACACTATCTTTTAGATTGCACTTTGTTTTGAGTGTATATCTTGGCTTTAAATTTGATCACGAAAAGATACACTAACAGGTAAATTAACGTAAAGATATAAGTATGAAAACAAGCATTACACTTTTGCTTATTTCAATACAATGGTTATCACTAAGGATTGAAAGTATTTTTTTTAATAGCCATAAATTAAAATTCATTATTTCAATAAATAAATACAAATAGCTTTATAAAGATATTAATATCAAATTAACAAACAATATTGATTTTTTTGAGGCGAGTTATTATACTTCTCAATAAAAGCATTGGTCTCAATTAAAGGTTGCCAGATTGCTTTCTTAAAATTTCGTAAGTATCTGAAAGACAGTATAGAAAAATGAAAATTTGTGTATGTTTCTTCAAATTTAGAGCAAAGGATAGATCCCAAATAACTTTGTTAGTTTTTGAAATTGAAACTTAAGCAATGAATGTTTTTCAAATACAACATAAACCACATATTATATCTGTTTAATATCCACAAAACAAGGTTCACTTTCTAAATTAAAAGTAATAATTATTATGATATCGTTCATTTATAATTTGTATGATTATCTATTGCATAAATTATTGACTAAATTTCTATGCCGATTTCTTTGCAAACCTAGAAATTATTAAAATTTGATTTCAAAAGAAGTGTTAATTATTTAATTTAATTAGTAGATAATGTTTGCCATAGGCGAAACTAGTCCTGACCAAATATAATTTGTTGAGAAGAAGTTCTCAATAAGTGTTTTTTTTTAAATTTACATTTTGCATTTCCTCCAACATTGATATCGTAACCTGTGTTTTCTTAAGCAATATAAAATGTATTTAAACACGTTTTAAACGTTTTAAAAATAAATTAACTTGTGTTATACAAACATATGGAGATGACTATGGTAAATGAGTCTATGTATACAAATCGGCTTTGATAATCAATACAAATGTGTCAAAACTATTACATTTTTGAGTATCAACTATCAACACATTGCAATCATTCGGCTCAATATTTGAGATTAAAGCAGTTAGTGGGCTTACAGCAGTATTCAACAAAACTGGAATTATGATAAGCTTTCATTCGACATCAATATTAGATGTACAAAAAGCCACTGTTCTAAGTATAAAAGCGAGACAAGCTAATTGAATAGTGTTTGTTATTTCTGAATCAGTTGTGCATTCAGCATTAGCTTTCAACTCAACGTGATATATTGTGACATTAATATCTGCTCTATAAAAGCAGAGCGAAGAAAATTACATGTGAGGCGGGCTTTAAATAAATATTAATTAACGAATCTGCGAACCATTTGGTTTGAATGTTTGCTACGAGATGAGAATTTATGTCAACAGATGTCACTGCACTGCGCTTTTAATGCCAAGATTCAAAGAGATTTTATGGCAAAAAGAAAGAAATAATTTCTATAGTAAATTTAACACAGGAATTTATTCAACAATGTTATTTATACGAATTTCGCCAAGATTGAAATCTCTGGACACGGAATTGTCATTTCAAGGAATCTAAGTGCTTTAATATTATTTATTTGATACACGATATTTATGTATTATTATAATATTTAGAATGCATTTTAACACAATCGTTATGAATCATCAAATACTTAAATATTTTTAAAATATGTAAGGCATACGTAATTGGGATTTCGTATATCAAATATAAATATCTCCATAAAATCTTTAAACATATTCTGAGTTTGAGTTGTGATTTATTGCATTAGGTAAAAAAACTTTAAAATAAAGAAAATTATCAGATATTTGAAATGTATCTCATCTATTTTATTCAACTAAAATTTTTCAGTAAAAGTATAAAGATATCCTTCTTATATTTAAGTAAAAAAAAAAGTACATGAGAGAAAAATTTTATAATCTTGGAACAAAAAAACACTTTAAACGGTCAAAACCTCACAGGGAAAATAATAAAAAACATGTGGTATGACATTATATATTTATGTATCATGAAATTTTCCCAATGATTTTCCTATGTATGATTTATACGAAGCAGGGCCGGCGTTAAAAATGTTTATTCTATAATCTACAAACCTACTAACACTAAATTTTTCAACGTTTGTTGGACAAAAAGAATTTTTATTTTGTGAGTTTGAATATAAACTGAATTTAATGAAAAGAACACTAAAGCAATGAATAATAATCTAAAATATGAAACAAAACAAAATGATTTTTTTTATCTTTAAAAGAAATAGAAAACTGACCACTAACGATATCAACACCGGTTATGTAAATAACCATCTACGTCAGAAGTCAAATTCTTTATTTTTGTGAGGTCGGTTAAAAATGATAATTTTCAAGATACGCATATTTTTCCAAGTTCGATTTTTTGGAAAGTGTGGGGTCTTTTAAAGCACGAGACCGGGGTCCGTGAAATCGGACTAACACGAACCATGTTGATAAGTAATATTTTAATATAATAGTCTGTTCTGTTGCATCCGTGTGATAGATTGCCTGAAGATGCCGAAAGGCGAAACCCGAGAAATTTGAGCATTCATCAAATATATGAAATATAAAAATATGTGAACCATAATAGTAACTTAAAGTTCATTGAAGTATTCATATGAACTATTGAGAAAAAACGTTTTTCCAGTTAAATAAGTTATCAAACTATTGTCATTATTTCTTATTTTAATTTTCAATATTTAGACGTAACATTCGTGATATTTATAAAAATGATAGAATGATGTGTATTTGGAATTCATTTATTTTTCAATGAAAACCTGTTCGAATTATGAATGTAGACTTAAATATAGCATACATCAAAGAATATTTGGGAATCGAGACGAAATATTTTTTTATTATTTTATTTTTGTGATATTTGGCATGAGTGTATTCGAAGAGTTTTCTTTGAACTTCTTTGAGTGGATTTCAAGTAATATGTAATTGTTATCGACTTAAGTTGAATGGCCCAACATATTTTATTTGTTGACATAATTATTTTCACTTAATTTGAAGAAAATATTAATATTTTGTATAACAGAATAGTTGTATTTATCAATATTTTTTGCTGGTTTTAGTAAATAAAATTTACACAAAGCGAATATAGTAATATTGAAAAACAAGAGAATGCTTTTTATAGAATAAGGTTGCCTACTTATTTCCAACTCTGAGCCATGTCGTGTTGGCCGGATGATGGAAATATCCTAAGGGTTGAAAGAAAGAGCACTATCAGTAGCAAAATACATAATGAGGGATACAACCGAACATCATACAATTGTGAAGGTAGGGGTTGGAGAAAATATTATTTATTATTTTATCCCCGGTGAAAATCGGTTGAAAAAATAAATAAACGGAATCGATTTTCAAAAGAATTTTTGACAGTAGAGATATTGTATCTTTGGAAATATTTTGCTCTACAATAATTGAAACATTTAATATTTCGGTTTTACACAATCAGTAAAGTATTTTTTTCATAAGATAATCGAATAATTTCATGGTTTACAAAAAAATGATGTCAAATACAATTAGAAAAACCACTTCTAAAAACATACTTTAAAAGTGTAGACAAAAATTTATTGCCCCAATATAGATGTTTTAAGTTTTGCTGTCGTTAATTTTCCTAATAGAAAATAACTATTTCTAAGTGTGACATGTAAAACCTCTCTAGCATTTTGATTACAAAAAATTACAAAGTTTGACGTGATTGCAATAAAGATTTCAAGATTTTTTAATCAAATTTTTCTACATCTATAGAAGCTACTAACCAAAAATTGAAATAATGTAATGAAGATTTTTTTATGAAACAATAAATTACTAAACACTAAAATTGACGGATGAATTCATTTTATTAATTGAGATATAACATGATTTTCTCATATTGTATAAATATAATTGTAAATTTATATGTTCAAGATACATATTTTTTTATAATAGTATTTTTCTGTAGACCCTATTAAATGGCCTCTAACTCAGAAGAAAATCACTGCCCCTTTCTTGCCACTTCTTTCTTCGCGCCAAAATTTGCTTCAAAATCGAACCTGCCCATGGAGACACTTCTACCATCCAAAAATATATATTCGAACAACGGTTTCTTGCTTTTTATCTAAAAAAGAGGTTGGAAACCAAACATCGAGGCCGGAGAAGAATAGTTAACGATTACTAGCTCTAAACTATGACCATTATAAGAAGGGGCCACCGTGACATCTACCTGAAGTGGTACATTTAATTGATATATGTGTATATATATAATTTTTTGTGTCAGGTGTGATACTCGCGACGAGAGAAACCAGACTAGACATTACTACAATAATATAAAGTTGTGAAAATATTATAATACTAAACATTGAGACTTAAAATATTTAATCATATAATAAGTACATACTATTAAATATTATTTAAGCAAATCATTGTATTGAATGTTGCAAATATTTGAGTTGATGGTTTTGTTATTCAATAGCGAGAATAGCATTTCATTCAACGCGTTTTTTATCTACAAAATCTACAATATGTATTGATTGAATTGGCATTTACTTGGTAGAACTCCATTATAACACGTTGAAAAAAATAGCAATGTATTTAAGTTCTACAAAATTATTAAAAAAAAATATAGTTGATAGCTATTTCGGCTTACGCCATCGTCAGAACTATTTACGTTGAAGTCTGACGATGGCGTGAGCCGAGGAAGCTATCAACTATATTTTTTAAAAATAATTTTGTAGAACTAAAATACATTGCTATTTTTTTTCATCGTGATCTACAATATGCTCTTGATTATGCTTGCGATGAGAGAAACTAAAGCGGTCCCTAACTTAACTATATAATTGTGGAAATATTACTAAAAACTGTATTTTTTATACTAAATGTAATACTTTCATATCAAGAATTGAAAGTAAAAAATATAAATATATCGTTGAGAGGATATAATCTTCGGTGCTATACCGTATACGTGTATAAAGAATTAAAAGACGAACACACGGGGTACGTTCTCCACGTTAACAAAGTGGGCATTTAAGGCAAAAGTAATTTTCCATGGGTTAATCAATATATATTGTGTAAAGAAAGTTGAAAGGACCTGCCTTACATAGTCCATAGACGTCGTATCTCGCCTCAATACGTCCTTATCTGTGCACTCACTTGCCTCATAAGGACGAAGCTTTGTTTTTGTTTTGGGACACGTTATCTTATTTTACATTATTATATTTTCGGTGTTTTTTTCCTCTTGTGCTCTTTGGGCGGCTATACTTATTGAAATACGTGAGGAGAAAACTGCCAAAGAGAAAAAATAGAAGAAAATAATGATAAAAATAGAATATTGATTGCAAAATTAACGTCACAAAACCTTCAAGTTGATTGGCCAAGCCGTACATGTATTCTCTATGATAATAGTTAATCTATCAACCATTAACGTGTGCTTAGTAATAGTATATAACTAAATTTATTTTAAAACAAAAAAAAATGAAATTGATAAATCGTTATTCAACACGTTGTATTACCGGATAATCTAGTAAAACAGTGAAATAAGTAATCGATTTTGATTTATGTTAAAAATAAAAACCTTCAAAGCTACCACTGAATCCGTCTGACATACTTTGAAACACGATTCTTTTGTTATGATATTTTACAAAAAATAAATAGTATTTTTGGATAATTAAATGCGGCATAGTACGGATCATGACCATGAAATTTTAAACATTCTTTTCCGTGTGTGTATAGATTTGAGGGCTTTTTAATTAATAGTTCCCGGATTTTGGATCTTATTCCTTTGAGACGCCTTAATAATAATAACACCATATTTAAAAGATTCAAAAGAAGCTATTTTTATCTTGAAATTAGTCTATTTACTGCCAATTTGTCGTTGTTGTAAATTAACACATAGAGAAAAAATAGTTTTACGAGAACTAAAAGACGTCAGGAACTGTTCTTAAAGAAGAGATAGCATTAAAAGAACTGTGAGCAAGAAAAAAGAAACGCCATGAATACTTAAACACTAATTATCGCTGGCATTATCGAATACTTATTTGACAATGCCAGCAAAGAGCGAAACCGGTACTCTTCTATATATATCAAAAAATTGTGGGAATAGTACTAAACAATTGGTTTTCTTATTTAAGCGTAGTTTTTTTCTACAAAAAATTGACAATGGGCTCCTTAAATTTGAATTGCCGAATCAAAATAAAAAAATACAAATATCTATAGCTTAATATAGACAAAGACTTAATGTTTTAAGTCTTGTTAAGTTTTAATGAATGCTAGAAACAGCTAGTAAACAACTTTTGAAACATAAATAAAGCGTTAAATTAATTATAATTCTATATGACCCGCTGCTGGGTTGTAGAAAACAGATGTTTGATTTAATATTATAAACTCATTCCACTTTTTGCGCTGGTGATATTTTACATGAAAATTAGCTCTCCAAAAAGCACGTAAATTAATGGCGTAATTATCATATAATACAAACGTCTCATAAAAGTGTATTATATTCTACTGGAAAGTGTTATATCTAAATTGTGTGAAAAGAATCCATGTAAAAAGATAACTGGGTATATAGTGCTATAATAGTATAGAGCGCGGACGTTCCTTGTCATTATCTACGTCTCTAAGTGAATATAGTTTCGAGCGCAATTTTATAAGCAGTATTCCCTTTGCAACAATACAACTCGAAAAAGAAACAGTTAAGATCAATCTTGTTCTTTCAAACTACACCAGCGAAAAGCTCGAAAGCTTTCTTTGTAGAAAGCTTCATGTACAGGATCTGTGTGTTTACCGTTAGCAGAAATGCTCAACAAAGTAGAATTGTTAGGAAAAGATTTTCTTAAAATGATAGAACAAAATATGGTAAGAAAAATTTCAGAAAATCATAAGTATATGTAAGTTGTAGAGCAAAATAAGTAGTGCTATCTTTTGGTAAAACTTTCAATTTGAATTGTTTAAAATGAAAAACAGCAGTATCCAAACTGTCATATTACGAGTGAACAACTTTGTCATGTTTCACGCACAGCTTATGGTTAAGTAATTGTCGTTTTTTTCCACATTGCATTGTATTTCTAACTAAGAAAATGTTCCACGTTCAAACTAGCCAGTTAACCGCTTATTACAGTAAATACCAGAAAAAACAATTTTAATGTATATTATTGTTTTTAGTAAGCTTTGTGGATTTGAAATATTATTTAACATTTTTTTTTCATTATAACCATCCATTCCATCCAAACCAAACGGACAATAGTGACAAATGGCATATATTCAAGAGTGCAAAAAAAATGAAAGAATATAACGTCAATGAGAGCAACTTCGATTTTTATCACTTCTTTCCATTTGAATACATTCCAATACACTACTTCATTAAAAAGAAATGACAATAATGTAACACGAAGAACAAATAGCAATGTATTTTAGTTCTACAATTTTTTTTTATAAGACAAAGTTGATATTCTATTTTGGCTCACGCCATCGTCAGAACTATTTACGTTTAAGTCTGACGATGGCGTGAGCCGAAAAAGATATCAATTATATCTTACAAAAAATTGTTATAATGGAGTTCTACCAGGATAATGCCAATTCAATTAAGAAATTATAATGTATTTCATGAATGATACATAAATTACTTTCGATCCGACCCGGGTTAATTTACTTTAATTGAATAATTAATGTGAATTTAGTTATTGTAGATCATTTGTGGTTTACTGTAGATAATAAAATAAGAAAACTCTATGGTTTACCATCTCTGCCTTGGCATTTATGAATCCGGTCTGGAATGTATTGCCAGGACAGAGTATTTCGAAATTTTTGGTATGTTTTTGGTTTCATATTGTTGGCCCGTTGAATATTTGATGCGATGTAAAGTTCAATTAATTTCCTGCGGGGATATACACGTGAGCCACAGAGGTCAGAAGAGCAAGGGAAACTGGAGCGAGATATTTTAATTTATCAATCAAAACGTGAGACAGGTTTTGGGAAACCATTATCACAACTATTAATGGAAAAATATTCATCATATTTAAAAATGAATAACAGATCATATATATATACATATATATAATAATCTGTCAAGATTGTATATATGTCATAGAAAGTGTTTTTGGATTAAAACAAATATTTTTCTGCCATTTCACCAAATTACTATTAATTGAAAAATGCGCGAAAATATAATTTAATGATTAAAATCAACCCAAACTTGAATTGTTACAACTTTGAACTATTCCACATGTTTTGTCGCTAACAACCCGGATCAATCACACGGATCAACTGAGCTGACAAATTTAAACATGTGGAATCTTACAAAGTTGTTACAATTTAAATTTGATATTGAAAATCCATCAAGCACCTTCAATCGATATCATAAATTATATAAAATCAACCCATTTGTAGCTTAGAGATTAGGACGACGCAGTCAAAATATTATCTCATGGAAGACTAGGCACCTATACGAATTTTGAGGTAAGATTTTATTAATTGTTTAAAATCAGCAAATCAAAATTTTTTATATATTAAATGGCCTTGGATTTGTCATTGATAACAAATAAGTAATGTGAAGACACAAAGAAATGTTTTGTTAGAACCAAAATTGATTATTTTTAACTACGCTATAAAATTAACTGTATTGTACTACATTCGTTTCAGAACGTTTATTGAAACTATTGACATTATTGTAATATTATCAACACTTTTGCTGCGTGACTTGACTAACCATATTTTCAATATAAATAGAAGATACAGAGTACCATTTATACCTTAAAAATAGTACGCTTGGAATGTACTTTTATTTTAATATATATTGTTAATAAGATTCTCATGAATTTTTAATTTAGGTATACGAAATTCGAGGAACTATCACAATTTTTAATATTTTTGATCAACGCAGTTCTTTTACTCAGGTTTTACAATATGAAACTGTTAGCTTGGAGCTTTTCTTGAAATATTACAATAATTTCACTATCATCTCTCGATTTAGCGAGCAACCATCTATGGGATCAACTTTCGAAGGCTTCTAGTCCTTCGCAAGATTCTTCCCCTGATAGCCTTATATCCTTTCCATATAAATGTAATACAGCTAAGTGTGAAGGATTTCTTTAGGGATCAAAACTACAGGCAAGATTTTTTATGAAATAAAATACGATATCATTTACTCTTACTTTAAATATTTTAAAATGCTTGTGTGTAAATAATTAAAAAATAAATTTGCAAGTAACAAAATTAAAATTATGTTGTATTTGTAAAGCTAGTATCATTAAAACCACTTTGTTGTTGATACTTCTTTACATAAACAAAATCAGTCGTAATAATAATAGACCAATGTAAATGTTTTATATTTTTAGCTGTTTTTTTTTTTCACTTTTAAGGTGTTAACTGTCACTTCTTGATGGAAAGGCATGATATTTAAAATAATAAAATAACATTTTTTAGTACTTATTTCCACAATATATTTTTTGATCAGGACCAGTTTCGATCATCGCGAGCATTATCAACTGATATTGCATTATGCTCGCGGTGAGCGAAACCAAAAAACCGAAAAGTGGAAATAAGTACTAAAAAAGGTTATTTTATTATTTAAAATATTTTTAGCTGTGTTTTATTTTGGGAAAAATACCAGTCTCTTTGATATCATCAAAGTTAAAAATACAACTTTGAGTTATTTTACCTATTTGTTTTAAGCAAAATTACTTACAAAATTAACCATATTTATTCAGTAATACCTTTCATTATTAGTGATGTAATCATACATACGAAAAATAAAATATCTTTGAAATTAAAAATTTTATGATGTAAATAAAATAGTTCACATATGTTAAATCGTACAAGATGAGAGTTGTCTGTCTTATAATATGCTGAAATTCTGAAATGGTTGACTATATATGTTATTATATGTTTGTGTGTTGTTGAATTAGCATTCATTTATTGAAATAATAAAAATATTTTTTTTTATTAATATTTTCACAATTTACATATCGTTTCGTTAGTTTTGGACATCGAACATCAACTGATATCTAAATACTTTATAATCATTTGATAATGCTAGCAATGGCTGAAAACGGTCCTTATATTAGAAGTATAAAATAGTACTAAACATTATGTCTTTACTATTGTAATATATTGTCTTTCCACTTAGAAGTGACAGTAAAAATTTAAAAAGTGTTTTTTTATCAATCATTTTGTTTATTGAGTCTAAATATAGTTTTTAATGGATCGTTGAAATCGCTTTAAGGGTTTGTTTTAAGATTTAGCAACGTGGAAGGATACTTATGTATGGGTTGAAATCATCCTTCAGTTCTTGTAAAATATAAAAGATCCTTTACGTCTATCCAGAAAAAGCCTGTCCTTAATGCAATCGATCACAGGGTCGGTGCCCAATGACGTTAAACTGATAAAACACCATACACTCTGCATACCATATTGTGGTATCCACTCAAACATCTCAAGTTAGTTTATTATCCATTTTAGTGAATATCTGTAATTAGTTTGAAAATATCTTATGAGGTGTTTTATGTTAAATTTTATCCTTAAACTCACCAGCTATTAAAGACCCAAAATGTTTAAAATAATACCAAAAAGTATCGAGGGTCAACAGTATCAAAAATGTGGTGTAGCGCTAATATTGGTTTCAAAATATAGCTTACTTATTCATAATGAACTGTAAAAATTCTCTTGATTCTGAAAATGACTTATGTAACATATAACAGGGAACTGGTGAATACAAAATAATATAAAGTAATAACTTTGTCAGAGAAGGTTTTATATGCTCCAAATTCATACTAAATCACTAATATTTAAGAAGTATACTAGTAATAATTCAAGCAATATTTTTTGACACTTATTTGTTTTTAATTGAAATATTTTCAATTGATTTAAAACGATCAGAAAATATGTACTGAGCAACTCATAAACTCGCTACAACTAATTTTACCGTTTAACACACTTAACATTCAATTATGTGTGAAATTTTTGACCTGAAAAAATTATTCGTTTGAATCAGCGTTCACGAGAATCATGAAATGATGTGTAATTAGTTTCTTAAAATAATAATACTACTGCGAAAAGAATAAATTAATTAAAAGCTCTTCTTCCAAAAGCTTTTTTTTGTGAAATAATTTTTGAAAAATAATTTGTTGATTTATTAAGCTCAGTGTTATTGAAGATATTTGTAATATTTCATATAGATTATTTGTTGTGGATATCGATGTGTTTGAAATTGAAGTCTTTATTTTACATCGCGTCGATCGAGATGCATTTTCTTCAAAGGGTGGATAAATTCGACTCCAGATAAAGAGGCCATCTTCTACGTGACATTTCCAGGCGCTTTTTTTACAAGCTCTCAATAAAAACAAGTCAAAACCTTATATGGTAGGATTTTGTATATGAATTTGTTAAACTTGTTGGAGATGCTTTAAAATGAAATAATTTCACTAAGTCGAGTATTGAATTAAAAAAAAATGATATTTAAGCAAAATCCGTGTACGTATAACATGTTTTACTATTATATTGTAAATCGTAGAGATTAGACTACGTTATATGAATACTATGTTTGTTTTAGGAGACTATAAAGCCTATACAGAAATTGAGGCTAGAAAATTTATGTTATATTTTGTGAATAGTCCGAAATCAACGAATCTAACATTTGTGTGTTGGGTTAAGTCGCGTTAAATTAATCTAATATTATATATCATTTAGTTCACTTATTAGTTAGCCAATGTTTTGAAATATTTTTCTCGTCTTTTGAGGCTTAATCATTAAATATTTTGCAAATTGACTTGCATCTTTATTATATTCGTAAATACGTATTTTTTGTTTGGTTTTGACGGACCTCGATCATTTTACACCTATCATTGGAATAATCTCTTATCAAATTTTAGTTTTAAGGATAATCTGGCAAATTTACTAAAATTAATTTTATAAATCGATATTTATTTTCTATATTTGTATGAAAAGCGTTATCGTCTGAGAAACAAAACCAATGACATATTTATAAAATTAACTAATAATTTTAATATAATAACATCTGCGGTAAATTGATAGCTCTATTAACATTATTGAGTCGATAACAAAGATACTATTGTGTAAATCGAGATACAATGTTGATAACCTCTGCTTCGTTAGATATTTGCTTACATAATAACGTTCCAATACTTTTTGTTGAATGACATAAAAATACTCTTTAAAAAAACGTCTTAAAAAAATCAATTTCAAGGCTCGTATAAGAGTATTTTTTTAATAAATAATTCTTTACTTTTGTTCCATGACAAAACCATATTATAAGATTATAAATTCGTAAGCTTAGTGTTGAATATAATACTTTTTTAATTAACTCCATAAATTAAGTTTAAAATTTGAACAAGGCACATCGAGAGCGATTAGGTAATGCCTTGTGTTGTCTCAGTCGCAACGTAAAATCTTTCCCTTTTATATTGCTGAGTAACTGAGTAAACATATCTCGTCGTATATGTTATAAATTGAAACCAAAACTATCAGATATGAAAAACAAAATTCAAAAAAGTAAACATATCGGTAAGGCGTTTGAATAAAGAACAAAGTGACATGATTCCTTTTTGTCTTTTATTGTGTTCCGAACGTTAAAAGTTTTGTTGTCAAGTTGTCAGACTGCAGAGTTGCACAGGGAAAATTATTACGACCGCACCTGTTCGAAGTTCACTTCTATTTTCACTTGCGATACAATTTCATTTAATAAAAGTCACAAGTTTGTTATATTGTTGTTCTGTTGAGTTCAAAATTATTTTTTATTGATCTGAATCCATTCGTAATATAAAATTTTCTATATAATACCTTTCACAGTATTATATTGCAATCACTGGAACTGGTTTCGCTAAAAGAATTTATTTAGACGTAACAGACCGAAAATATCTTCGATTCGTTATTCCAAATATTATTTCGCCGAAGCCACTATTTTTTATAGATAATGTACTATTTGTTTATCTTGATTTTAGAAGAAAGACGAGTAGATGTTAATTTTTGAGAAGTATTCAATATATTGTAATTATTTGTGAAATTATTGTACTATATTTAGTTGTATTTTTTTAAATGTTTTGTTTTCATATATCTGTTGGAATAACGAAACCAGTTCTGGTCACTATATTATAAAATTATGGAAATAGTTCTTCTAGAAGTCTTAATATAAGATCAAATGAAATAAATAAGACCAATGCATGTAAGAAATTTTATTATTCGTCGTGAAATATTTCCGTTTGGTAATCATAATAATTTTTGTTTTTTAAGATATTGTGAGCCCGCAAAGAGCGCAATTCTTGTGGGATTTGTAGCCATACGCCCTGAAAGGAAAACTTATCACGCTAAAATATTTTCATAAGGAATACAAAACTTTAAGTAATTTCACGCTGCAACATTACGAGATCATTCTCCAAAAGATGAGATCTAATACTGAAGATCTAAAAGTGTGGCTCGAGACGGTCAATGTTATGTAAAATTGCATTAAACAATCAAATCGTTTAACTCTGACATAACGTAAGTTAAATGCAGTTTAACAATAAAAATATCAAAAATTTAATATAATGATATTAAATAAATTCTTATAGCTTCGTGAAAAAAAAGTTATCGGTGCTACAATTTTAAAAGATCATTTGATTGAAAACAAAATAAGATTTTGTAAAAATATGTTTTGATCAATATCTGTATTTGATTGGTTTTGTAAATATGAAACACACTTACAAGTGAGTGTACATTTTAAAATTAAATGAATTGAATTCGTTCAAGCTCTATACGCTTCTATATTTTTGGTCACTCACGATCCGGGTTTCGCTTTTCAGCATATTCAAGCGTTGTATTACACTTCATGATAATATGGTGAAAAAATAGCAATGCATTTTAGTTCTACAAAATTTTGATATAGAGTTGTTAGCTATTTCGGTTTACGCCCTCATTATAACTAGTTCTGTCATTGTAAATGTCTATGTTCACAAACACGTTAAGACTAACACAGTTTAAATATCGTATCACATAAATTACGATAAATCGCAACGTCTGGAGGAAAATGCAATTTGGAACTAAGTTAAATAAGCAACATGATCGTAAAACGCTTCTTTTTATATCAATTTTTTTTTCCGTTACAATTATAAATGACTGATAAGTAAATGAAAACTATGCCTCATATAAATATTGTATTATTTTTATGTTTCCAAAATAAATTATTACAGGAAATTGAATTATAAAAATTGTGAGAAAAATATGTGAAAAATGATAAACGGCTATCAAAATAGGAGTTGAAAATATTTAAACGCATCCTGTTTTTTAGATAAGATAACTTAAACTATTAACCTATGTAGTACGCACCACACTATTGCCAATACTGGTTACGTATTACGTATCACAACAACGGGAAGGGAGTTTCCGTGAGCAGCATTTGCATTATAAAAAATTGCACTTTGTTTAATGACTTCAGCATCACAATAATCTTGCAAGGAAACCGACGACTTGGTAATACGGGAGCGCGATTAAGGATGCGATTTCGGTATTGAGTAAAGAATACTCAATTACTTATTACAATTCAGTAAACAGTTTTGATTATAACGCTATCGATCAGGCGTGGTGATAGTAAATGAAAAAAATATTTTATATACTGTAGAATGAATCTGATAAAACTTACTTTTATTTTTGATAAAAAATACACTATTTTTTTCATAAATAAAATAAAAGTTAATACTGAAGTATAATAAGAATTTTAAAAAGATTTTTTGTGCAGTTTTAAAGGTTCTGGGGTTCTTTGGCAGACCTCGTGGGCTTTAGTTTTTTGAGAGTCGAATTTTTCATGGAGAGCATTTATTGTCGATTCGTTGGTTTCTACTCAGAATATGTCTGAAGGAATCGGTATAAGTAACCGAAACACTAATCTTATCCTAATCATTGTGCAACTTTTCAATCCGCTTAAGTTTCTTGTAAAAAGCAACATAGTTACAGACAGGGTTTGTTTAAAATTTCTGTTGAGAAACACCCATAGAACGCTTAAAATCCTTAGGATCCTTAAAATCCATAGATTGCCCTAATTGAATACATCTCAGACATTCATTTAAATTGTTCTAAAAACATGTGTTTCAGGGACAGACTCTACAACCATATGGTAAAGTAAGATAAAGTTCGAAGAAAAAGAATGGTTTGTTTATGTACTTGCATATCAAAGTTAGTATTCAAGTATTCAATAAGTTAAATACTAGTTAACTCGGGTACTCTAAATGTGTCGTATTTGACATCACTATGTACGGTTCTTCCCCTGAGGAAATCTCATCTTTCTTGTTGCATTCCTCACATTTCATTCCTTGCCTATCAAAACAGTAGTTCTTAGGTTTCCATTGCTCTTTCTGCACACAGGGCAACATTCATGTTAACGAGTGCGGGAGTTTTAAAGATTTATTGGGCATAGCTGGAAGAGAAATATTGGCCATTTTTAACGGATGTTCAGAACACATTCATACATTTCATCTAAAATTTTGTATGACCATTTATCTAATATATCAAAACATAATTACCCTGATATATTGCGTCGTTACGTACAGAACTGTTTTATTTCATATAATCTGTAGTCTCTAATATATTTGGAAATACGAGTTAAATTGGGTGATTTTTTAAATCCTCATATGGAGCATAATTATAAATATTATATTTTAATCAAAGACTGTTTATAAAAGTTTAAGTATTTCACTGCGCCTTGACGCATTTTTGGAAATATTAGAAATTTATAGATGGAACAGTGAAACGTTTTGCTAACTACTGTATTCGTTTTGGATCGGATAAGAAAAAAAATATGTTCATCGAAAATAAATTTGAAAACGTCAAGTCAAGCTTATGAGTAACGCATATAAAGTGTTGCATGTCACAACTTCATTTAAATAAAAATAATATACAAATGTGTGACGTATATATTCTTTTAGTAATTTGACAAAAAAACATTGCATAATTATTATTTTGGATAACTGGATTGTTTTTTATTAACGTATATAACTATTATAACGTTATATAACTTGCCTTTCGGTTTTTCAAAGCATTCAAATACTCGAACGCATTCAAATGCAGGATGGTAAAATGTTTATATTCATTATTTATATAATGATTTTTCACAAAATATTTCCACTTAATCTAGGTTTAAATTATTTTATTTCAATTTCATATTAACAACAACTGATCGAAGTTGAAAAGAATCGAACAAAAAATTAAATTAATTTTGTTACTACAATGAAATAAATAATTTGATAAAGGCAGCATTTGAATACTGTTACATCAAAAATTGATGTAATGTAGACATATAAAAACGAATTTAAAAACTACAAGTATAAAAGTGCTGAAATGATAATTATGTTACTCATTTTTAATACGTTTTTGATTTTTTAAATTAAATCCCTTATATTAAAACTTGGAGAACTGGTTCTTAAAAAATTATAAGCCTAAAGTGTTCGTAACTAGAGTGGCTCAGTATAAACAATTATTGCTATAAAAATACAATTGAAAAATGGAAACTATACGAGCGAATCCGTGTCTTTGAATGCCTTACAATACCGCTGGAAAACCCCTTGAACAATTCAAATGTATTTTGTTTACAATTCTTGAACAGGTAGCCGTTAGCTTGAATTGTCATTGATATTGATGTTTGAACATAATACTATAAAACAAGGGCGTGGCGTGGCGTGGCGTGGTGTGGTGTGGCGTGGCAGGCATAGCTTGTTCGGCGCTTGTTTATCTGTCGGAGCGAGTCGTCGATACGGATTGCGGCATCAGCCTGTTTGGGCTTTTAAATTCAATTGGTATCATTCGGTTTTGCATTTGCAACTGGCTGTCAGAGTACCGGGGGTGAGGGGATACTTTTTTGAAGGGTTTTATTGCTGTGCCGGAGGGTGGCATTTCCTTAGGCGGCTCGTGGAATAATACAATAAATAAATTCAAATAAAACATTGAATACAATATTTTCTAGCTTAATTTTAATAACAAATAAATTTTACTTAGTCGAGAGATAAAGGGAACTTTTCACTGAAGTGACCACTTAATAGTAATGATATATATGTTGATAATGTTGTTTATGTGGTAACTGTCACGTCTAGATAGAAAGGCATTATTTATTAATAGTATAACATGGTGTTTAGTACTTTTTGCACAATTTTATATTATAAATATTAGGAACGGTTTTTCTAAGCGCGAGTATTTTAAACATATACATAATATAAATTGAAACAAGAATTTTCATACAATATCTAGAGAACATAATTATCAAGAAAACAAAACCAAAAGTTTGATAGCTAAGAAAAGGAAAAATTTATATATTATTATACAAATAAATTCATAATTAAATGTGTCGCGGAAATAATTTTATACATTGTGTTTTATTATTGAAATATAAATTTATATTTTTATCACACTAATTAGTATGAAACATGTTTATTATTTTTAATTACTATATGATTACGTAAAATCCCTCGGTTTGTATGTTAAAACTAAATATATAAAAAATATTGATTATACTTATTAAGCGTATTGTCAATAAATTTTAAAATGGTCACTTATCACTTTTTGGTGGAAAGGTAATATAATCAAATAAATAAATTTAAAAAATCGTCACTTGGCTTTCACCTTAAAAATATTGGGCACAATAAATATTATCGAGTTTAGTTACATAAAATTGAGTGCTAATAATTACCATGTATACAAAATCAAAGACTTAAGATTTTTAAAAATAATTTACAGAGGATCATACAAACTATTTTAATTAATCCTTCTAAAACTAAACACTATACTGTAAACAGAGATGAAAAATCTGTAAAAAATATACTCAAAAAAAAAAACAATTAGCGCTAAATTGACGGTTAATTTTTCAGTATATATTGTATCAGTTAGGTTTTTAAATGTATGTTTGTGATGTTTTAACTGTTTGAGGTTTTTTTTAAATTTTAAATAATTGATATATTTTTTTAATCTGTATCCGTATTCTAATGCACATGACCTTAGTAAACAACGTGAATTCGTGAAAATATTGTCATAGCAACGCAAACTATGTTAAAGTCGCCGTAGTATACTGTATTGTGTAACTTGTATGTTATTGATTTATCTGGTTGTTCCGCAGATTAATTGCCATCATTTCATTGCTACATTATCAGATATCTGATAAGTTAAAAAAAAAACAACGCGCACTATTTTAATTTTCCAATTTTCTTTACTAATGTATCATAGCAACCAGAAATAAGCATTAACACATATGTCAAATAAGAATCATCGAAAGCATGTTTTTAGTTATTTAAAAGATGGCGGCCAACCTTTTTCAACAAAAACTCTTAAAACGATCAAAACCTCACAGATATAATATTAAAAAAATGTGATGTAACCTATACCACAAACCCAATTTTTATTGTGTATAATTTTCGGTTGTTTGATATAGTTTAAACGTAGTTTGGCTTCTTATGACGTCATTATATGTGTTAAATTCGACTACGGATATTACAAAGGTGATTCATTTTCTAGAAATCAGTTATTTGAAATTAACATGCATGTATAATTGTATGAAAGAATACACTTTTTTCCTATAGAAATATGAATTTTTAAATTGATCACGCGTCGCCACTGAGCAAGGCTGAGTTATTCTGCATTAGGTATTTCGCATTTCGTCCGTCCGTCCGCGGCCCATTGGATTAACAAATAGCTACCAATTTTACGTGAAATGCATTTAATTCGACTATCTCTCTCGCACCTCTGGCTGTCGTCCTTCCGGCGTCCCGCTCGCGGAGTTTCCCGCGCATTTCGTTTCATCCAGCTACATCTGTGGACCATTTCCCGATCAGGGGTGCATTCCAAATTCAATTAATTAATTATTGATACAAAATGTATTAGGGGCATGTTGACGAGTGAACTGGTTGGAGTTTTAGTGTAAATGCATTATTTATTAGAGTGGTAAATCTGAAAGAAGACTTCTTTACTAGAATTAATTAATTCATTATTTTACAAAGTCTGGTAGAAAGTGACAGATTCTTTTCAATTCTATTTGGACAGTTTTAGGTCATATTTGAAGCATATACCACTTTGATGCTGGTACATGGCATATGATGTACTTTTAAAAGGGGATTAATCACAATGCAAGTCAATCCAGTTAAGGTTAATTCAATTTAAGTAAAGTTTTGAAGAACAACTGTTTTTTTTATTATTCACACACAATATACTTGTAAGAACGTCAAATTAGTTTCAAAACGTTTTTTAGCCAGACAAAAAAATTGAATATCTAAGCACATTAATCGGACGTTTTAGCATCTTTAGGCATGAATTTAAACTGTGAGTCTTAAAAAAGTTTATACCGTTAACAAGCAATGGAATAAAGATAAAACCACTTGATAATGTTTCTGATGAGCGAAACTGGTCATGATCATAAAATATGTTGTGGAAATAGTACTATAAATGTGTTTTTTTTATTTGACTATTATTTGATCCTGAAAGTAGTATTCGAGTAGATGTAGTAGCATGTATTATATTATATTGCCTGACGATACCAAAAAGTGAAACTAGATAGTGAGCGACGAATCATTTTATTTATGCATAATTTTTTAAATAGATTTAAATGTTTGTTACTAAAGGCTTGCATGCTTACAATGTTCAAATTTAAAAGTTTTTTTTTTAATAAATAAATTTTATTGAGATATAACTTTGGGAGCAGATGTATATTCTTCATAGTGACCTAAAATAAACCTGATACGACTCTTGGTTGTAGCATAAAAAGAAACATAAAAAAAACTGCATTGAAACATATAAGTAAGGAAAAGCGAGCATGGAATGTATGCAGGCACATTCACTTGCAAACAGACTTTGTTTGTTGGCAAAAGAGAGTGCCTAGAGAGTGATGGGAAATCTTTTAACCTTAACGAATTCATGCCAAACATATCAATCATTTAAACGATTCGCACAAAATTTGATGGAGAGAAATTGTCAAAATAAAAAGTTATACATGACTAAGATATATGACGTCATGCAAATATTTTGTTATTTTCTCTGTCAGTTATGTATATGTAGTTTTTTTACGCTGCTATGATAACAATTGGCACAAATCTGTGATATTTATAGTGAAAAAATATTTATAGTACTACCTTTTGAAAAATGTTGACAAAAATATTATTTTATAACTAATGTAACCGGTTTCAAGTAATGCAAATGATATCCTTGTGATTTTATTAATATAATAAGTCAATATATTTCCGCTCAGGCGACAGTAATATCCAAATTCAGTTACCAACTTTGGACTGTGATTAAAAACAATATATCAACTGTTATGTGGGATGATATCGTTTCGAACGAAAATTTTAAGTTTGACATAGTTTATATCATAGTTAGATGTTTGCCAAAAAATACTATGGCTCTAAAAATAATTCGGAATTAAACGAATCAAGAATGATTATTTACACAATGTTTACTATCATTGTTATTTTTTACGGGTTTATCATTTAAACCACAATCAAATAGACATATTTGAAATAGTTTGCGTCTCACGAATTTTGCATTACTTAAAGTATAGCTCACGTAGAGTTTTAAGTAAAAACTATATAATATTAATATCCTGTGATTCCGTAGTGAATTGGAGCAAGCAGTACCTCAAGTCCTCCTTTTAAAGAGGTTGTCAAGGAATCATAAGGGATATCAGCAACATTCGTTGCCCAAAAAAGTCAAATAATTATTAAATAATTAATAAAATATAATTGTTGTGCACTTTTTGATTAGAAGTTTTATTTTCGATGAAATGTTTACAATTTAAAATGGAAATAAAAATCTGGACTATATTTTAACAAATACGATACGCAAAAAAAAGAAAAGAGCCGTTGAATTAATAAATTACAATAATAAAAAAGTATAAGCATTTTTTTAATTCTTATATTGTAGTTAGATTCAAAGCCCGTTAAGGAAATCCGAATTTCATTTGTTTAAAAGTATTTGAATAGTATTTGCCATCGATAGTTAGAATTTCCACGGTACTTTACCACTTTGAAAGCTCTCCCAGTATAGACATTCCGTTGGTCAGGCGGAAAAGTGCGCTGCAAAACAACAAATAAACTAAAATTGCACTGAAACACTAAACTATTTGGTTAAACAACATAGCGGACTGCATGCTGCTCGTGAGGTCTGTTACCTATAGAAATATTTCTGACAACCTTGCGGCTGAATGTATTCATTGTATTTACTTTGCGAAGTTCAGCATTCAAATAATTGTGCAATTATTTCTGTCTGAAAAAAATGAGGTTACATGTAAAGCTGCGTTTGGAAATTGATAGAGGAATTTTAATTAGTGGAATCAGAATTCCATCACAAAGCATTGATAAATTGTTTGTACTTTTGTGAAATGAAATGAGAATGATTGCTACTATACTTTTTAACAGAGAGTAAATTCATAGTGAAATACTCTATTTTTTAATGTTTTACGTATTTAAAAATGATTGTTATTATGTGGTTTAATTAATATTTTTGGAAAAGGTGTAGATCTAGAAAAGGATTATTGTTTCAATAACCGTTCACTGTATGCCAAGATATGAAGTTTGCAAGGTTGGTAGCTGTATGTAAGCTTTAAAGGCCTTTGAAAGATTATAAGACTTTTTTTAATTCCTTTCTCTAAATATGAACTAGACAAAGAAAAACGTTCTAGACAAAAACGAGATTTTCCTTAATTAATACAAAAAAAAAAAACAATACACAATGTATAAAATGAAATAGCTTTTCTTAGTGTGTGGTGAAAGACTTTTTCATGAAAGCTTATAATAACGTCCGAATTTATACTGCAAGGCTGAATCGTGCGTATGGAAAATTGAGCCAATCAAATCTCCGGCTCGTATACCATTCAATGGCCTACGAGCTTAAAGCTTTATATGGCGTATTTATTTAAATGTCGATGCTGTGTTACGAGGATTTTGGATTGAATCTCAAAGCAAATTTACGAGTGCAGAGCTTGTTTAGAATCTTAATGCCTTATTTACTTTTCGATGTTTGTTTTTTGTTCTTTTGTTTTGTCAGTTGAAAACATTCTTTATCACTCATGATATTTTATTAATTTCTAAGATACATGCCCTAATATTGAAATATTTATTGCCTTAAGTATTTTTGTGGAAATACGTATTGCTTTTGAAGGAATACAAAAGGAATCATATGTACGAAATGCTTCTTAAAACAATTTCGTTCCAATATACCAATTAATTCCAATATACTTTAGTTTAAGCCTCTAAACCTTTGGTAGAATTGTAACAATCCCTTTCGAAGTCATCCGTCTATTTATCGATATAATCGCAATTTATTCCAAGGTGGACATATAAATGTATTAAATTCGACAAAAATTCCGAATTGATTATTAACTACTTCATTTTATTGAAATAATATTAAACTGACCTTTAAATTTTATTAAATCGTTAATGTCAATGTTTCGTAAATTTTCCAATTTTCTTTATTATTTACATCGAGACCGATTTTGCTCCTCTTCAGAATTATCAATTGGCTAGACATTGTGATGTATTTATTAAAAAAAAAACTTTTCATCAAAAAATGACAGATTAATTAAAAGATACACACATTAGAACTGATATATATATTAATGTTATTAAAAAAGTATTTTCAAGTTTTTTCGTATGAACTTCTTTTTAGGTACGTTGATATTATACCACGAAAAAACCCTCAAAATGTTTTTTTTATTAAATTAATGCAGCGTTAAGATCTATGACGGACTTGCTTTAATTCTTCATGTATATTTATCTCTTATGTTTTGATTTATCTGTTACATTTTTTTTCTGTCATTGGCGACAAAAGCTATACGCTTCAGAGCTGAGTGAGTCTACAGTGGATCCATTTCCCGAACCCGGACACTATATGCATAATAATTATATAAATCTTTCTACACATAGGCATACAAACACACATAAAGAAATATACTATATAAGGAAGTTAAATAATGTCGAGGTCTTTTAGATGTAAATATAAGATACATGATCAAACCTGAATAATATGGTGCTGTGTATTATTATTGTTAAAAATAATATTTTTGGTTGATCACGTTAAGGTGTTGTTAACTGACACTTCTTGATGGAAAAGCATGATACCTTAAATAATATATTTTTTAAAGTTATTAACTCATGATTTATGATATCGACTGAAGGTGCTTGATGGAATTTCAATACCAAATTTTAATTGTTACAACTTTGTACGATATCTTATTATTGGATTAGTATTATAATTTTTTTTTTATCTGCAATTTATTGCTTGCCTTGGGGTAAGTGTTTTCGTGTAATTAATAACTTTGGTATATAGACGATGCTAACTGTGAATGCCTGAAGATGCCGAAAGGCGATACCCGGGTCGTTAGTGACAAAAAATGTGGAATCGTACAAAGCTGTGACAATTCAATTTTTTTATTTACTCATTATAATTAGTTGATAATGCTCGCGATTAGCGAAACCGGTCCTGATAATAAAATATATTGTTAATTTTTTTTTAATAGACTTTAAAGTTAATTATATTATATTATAACATAAAAATTTCCGTGATTATTACAGAGTAAGTGTAGTCGGCTATATTAAATTTTCATTAAGTGCAAGCTTTAAGTACTCAAAGCCCAGTCTATTGGCGATTAGGTGAGCCAAAGCCACACGTCACACTGAAGGTGAGTTGTAATCAATTTCTTCGTTAAAGGACCTGTCAGTCTTGCGACATACACAACAGACCACAAAGTAATGAAACCCGACTGCCATTTTCGATTATGAACGCCCGATAATTTCGAATATACACTACAACTAAATTAAATTTTACGAGAGAAGTGTAAAATATTGTCCTATTCAATAAAAGTTTGTAAATATATGGTTATTTTAATGTAACAATATTAAAAGGTAAAAATAATGTCTTGGTGAAAAATAAATATCATTGTTACACTCAGTTGACGAATGTTGATTAAATCGAGACTTGGCATGTAGCCATACAATCACTGAAGTATGATTACCCGTATTAGAAATATAAAGCTAATAATACATTTATAACTTCAAAAGATTTCTAAAAGAAAACAGGTTTATATAAATTCTATATTTACACACGACCAAACAAATCATATTATTTTATAATATATTGGTTAACATACTTAGTCATTTTTTTTTAAGCCAAATGCGGTTCTGCTCGAAAACTCTCGTAGATTTGTTAATAAATATTTAAATAATCCGATGGAAATAAAAAAACATTCCTTTACATCCTTATGCATATATTTGCGTTTGTGAGCATGTGTATGTGTGTGTGGGTAAGGTATATATATATAAATATGTGTGCATATAAACTAATTTTTCTGTGGGTTGCTCAGCTCTGCAGCGATTACTTTCTGTTGGCACTGACGGAAGGAAACTGCAACAAAAAATTAATTCATAAGAGATGACAAAACATTTAAAGAGCTCCGACACTAGTGGGTCATGGATATTATGGCACCATTATGTTGATTTCACAAAAAATATTTACTGTTTATTTTTACAGTGTTGCACTTGTTTATATTACACTAATTTAAGATATTTATTACTCACGATCAAAATATATACTAACATCCATTCGTAGTGAAAAATTGGTTTGTGTGCATATAAAAAAAACTGCAATCAATAATACGTATTAAACACACGAGAGTGTGGTTATAAAGAATCGCTTATTGCACAATATACTAATCATAAGAAACCATAGTGCTTCGATTACTACAACTAAGGCATGTAAAATATCCACTGATATTTTGCTGATACTCGCTGAAGTGCTTCATGCCCATAGTCGTGATTTGACGACTTTAGTTTTTTGAAGGAACAGTTGTTGAGCCTGGAGGCATAATTTTTAAATTTTCTTTGCCTACTGGGCTTTATTCTATAGAATAGCATCATCTAAAAAATAATGAAATAACTCACAATGGTCACTAAGCCTAATTATTGTGCGTCCAAACACAATAATCAAATAAAAAGTATAAATGTACTAGATTATGACTGGGTTAATAATTAAATACGCAGAATCATATTCTTCGATATATTGGAGATTAACTTTGTTAGATGTTTGTCGTAAGAAAACAAAGAAATTGTTGTTTTAGCAATGGTTATTTTTTTCATTTGTTAAATCGTGTGCTAAAATTCAGAGGAAAAAGTCTCTTTTAAAAGGTTTTCGATATAGAAATATGTGATCGTTTCCCCCTTGCTTGTCTTTGTTTATTAGTGAACTTTGATTGCAAATATTATGAGAGTGTAATAGTAATAAATACACATATAAATTGTGTTATATTATTATTAGCATGCTTCCATAAAAGTGTAAGACATTGTGCTTGCGTTTAATGAATACAACTTGACACAAAAGAAAAGTTTAAGTCCTTCTACCATTTCCAAGAGACTGAAAAGTCTTGTTCCGGTACAAGAATACGTTTGTTAAAAACTTCTATTCATGAAGGCGTCATAAAGGTGATTTCGTGGAATTGAGCGCTGTGATTTTTTATGTGTTCAATTTGGAACTTAAAAGTAAAAGGAAAAACTGAAAAAAAAATCTTTTTTTGGTAAAAAAATATCGTTTTCATCAATTAGTAATAGTTTTAAGAAATGGTTTGCAAAGCAACGCTCGCAAGTTATTTGTGCACTTTGTATTTATTTTATTTTGTAATAATGCTTGAAACCGTTGGCCATTAAACTTTTTCGGTTAAGCTGGACGTTTTTCGTTTTTCGCAGTGAATTCGTTAAATTTTGAGCGCTTGAACAAGCGCTCGCAAGGGATACTTGCGGAAAAGGCGGATATTTACAATAAACTTCGCTTTTAGGATAACAGGTTTGAGAAGCAATTTTTCCTCAAAATAAATATGTGAAGTAATACTTATTGTAAATGACTTGACTATTATTATTTATTGTTTTAAGGCATACAAATATAAATGCTGTCAAACCTTCAGAAAACGTCACAAATGAAGATTTGAAGTGTGTTTATCACACCAAAAATATGTGTGGATAAAATTGCGTATATTTCAATATACACACAGCTTTATCTTTAAAAAAAATGCATACATAACATGTGCATAATATACCGTTTACTCTGTAAAAACGACAATTGAGTAATATCAGTTTAAGCTAAAAGATAATTCGTCGAAATTCTCCATAATGAGTAGACATAGCGTGAAAAATGTGTAAGAAGAATCTCAGTTTTTAAGTACAGCTTCACCAAGATTGTAAATAATATGTACGCTAAATTGATTTAATTAAAAACAATTTTGAAAATGTATAGCTATCACGCTTAGAAAACTGTTTCGATTCTTGTGCCGAAAACTAAGAGATAAAGAAGATATGAGAATAAAGTTTTGTTTAGTTCAAAGTTAGTAATTGTGCGGAAAATTTGAAGAAACGAAGGATTTTTCCGTTTTTTGGGTACTTTAAGTTTAAAAGCGTAATGAAAATTTTTCATTACTCCTTTCAATAAAATCGTGAATGCATCATTTAATAATGAAGAAACATCTTTATGATGTTCAATACTTTTGCTTTAAGTTAAACAATTTACCAAGATATTTGTATTTTTCTAAAGTAAAGCAAGATCTTTAGGATTTTTTTTTTTTTTTGGGATATCAAATTCATGGAGCGTTAAAATCTATGACGCGTCAGAATCAGAGCTCTTCAGGTCTCCTCCATCTCTCATATATAGATTTAACTTGTTGTAATTGTTGTGTCATTGTTGACAACATTAGGTCGCAGCTGAGCCTTGGAACCCACAGTGAGTGCAGTTCATGCGGACACCATACGCATTACATTCACTCATGCATACGCGTGCACACAGGCACACACACAGCCACACGCATGCATATACAATACGTAAGGAAACAAAATTAGAAAGTCATTTTCAGATGCCGAGGTTGTCCATGTTGGGATTAAGATCTGTAACAACAAACCTATGGCGGGTCATCGAGCAGAACCGCTCTCGGCCTTAGACGATTACTCGGCACTGTCTCATCATAATTATGTAGATACGAAATTGTAGGGTTATAATGTTTGCCTATATCGCTGTGAAAGTTTCGAGACATTTCACGAACGAACTCTCGAATTGTAGGCATTTTCAAGTCTCTATGTAACAGCGAATTGCGAACGTACCACGGGGCATTACAAATTTGTCGCAATGATTTATTTTGGACAATTTGAAGTGTCTTCAGATGCTTCTCTGGTGTGCATAAGCCCACACTGGAGTAGCGTACACCATAATTGGTCGAGTTATAGCTGTATAGAGGAGCAGCTTGCTTTTGAGAGTAAACTTGCTCTTCACATTGAGCATAAAGTTTAGTTTAGCTTTTACACCATAAGCTTGACGTTTTTTAATCGCGGTGTGCTCATAGAATTTTAGCCTATTGTCTAGAGTGAGTCCTAGATACTTGACAGTATTGGACCACTTGATTTCTGTATTTTGCATACGAATGCAATCGAAATTGGGTTTTCTAATGAAACCCTTTGAAAACATAACTGCAGCGCTTTTTTCGGTATTGATTTTAATTCGCCAGTTTTCACACCAGTCCGCTATGGTATCAGCCAATAGCTGGACTTGTGTGACAGCACTTTGCTGATTACGAGATTTTGATAAAATAGCAGTATCATCGGCGTACTGAGCTATAACTGCTTCGCTTTCCCTACCGCAAGGAATGTCATGCGTGAATATATTATACAGTATGGGTCCCAAGACGGAGCCTTGCGGGACACCAGCCTGGATCGGTCTGAAGGAGGATCGAATTACACCCATTTTGACTTTGAAATGTCTATCCGTCACGAACGAGTTGAGAATCTTTACAAGTGGTAATCCTATGCCAGCCTTCGACATTTTGAATACGAGCCCTTCGGTCCATACCCTGTCGAAGGCTTTAGCAATATCTAAAAAGAGGCCCGCCGTGACCTCTTTATGAATGAATCCACTTGCGATCAACTCTACTACCCGAAGAAGTTGGTGGTTTGTCGAGTGATTCGCGCGGAAACCATGCTGTGTATCTGGGATTATCTTTTTCTCTTCCACCACTTCTTGCAGTCTGGCTTTAAGTAAAGAAGGAATCAGCAAAGAAGTTACAATAATGTATTATTGTATTTTTATATTCAAAATATTAGAGTCAAGAATTATCAGATAAAAGACTTGTTGGGTACGATAAAGTTTGATCAAATATCATATAATGTTAGTTCAATGAGTATATTCTTGAGCATACATTTGGTCAATATTTCGATTAAAAAGTTTTGTTAAACAGAAAGACGTCAATGTAAAATATAATAGTATTTTATTGATCAGAATAAAACTAGCAAGACTTAGATGTATACTATAGTAAAGCGGCGTAATAAATGTTTCTTGGAAGCATTCGAAAAACAAATAAACTCATCAGCGGGAAAGTACGAGCGATTCGCACAATTAAATTTAAAGTGCCTAATCTTCTGCGGCCAATTTGATATAATGAAGTTTCCACCGAAAAGAGTGGAAAGGGTTTTCTTGGAAGGACCTTTAGGGTTTTCAGGGTTTGGGATGCTCCTATAAAACACCTTGACACGGTCAAATAATTAATTACTTAAAACCCTCGTTACTTGGGTGGTTTCTACGGCAACAATAGCAAGGTTGACGACAGTCGTTATATTAGTTTTTATTTTAAATTTTCTATTCAATAAGTCGTCTTAGTTAGTTTGAAATATTTACAAAGTATTACAATTTAATATGTCATACGGCCTTAGTAATCACCTGTTTGGTTTTTTTTATAGAAAAGCTCATATATGATTTGTCAGTCAAGTGCAAGTCAGGTTAGAAGTACAACATGCGGTTCATATATATTTAAATGTGAAAATGATGTTAATTGATACGGTGAAAAAATAATGGAGTTCTACCAAGCGATGCTAATTCAATCAATAAATTAATTGATACGACATACTTAGCAGTACTCCACGACCATAAATACAAGTTATTAAAAAGCTATCAATTATAAAACATCACATTACTGTTTTGGAAATTCACCAAGTCCTTTTTTACGCGAATTCGATTATACGCGATTTTTTTGGACGGCACCGTAACATTTTTTTACGCGCTTCACTCGTTCTTACGCGATTCTTTCCCCAAATTTGTTTTAAAGAAGAAATTTATATATGATGCTAGGCATGTATGTTTCATTATTTTTTTAAATAAAAAAAATATGTGTATTTTTAAAACTTAATTCATATAAGTGAAAAAATTATATTGTTAGAGTCTCATTATATTTTATAAGCAATAAAGACATAAAATATATACATTTTTTTTGCACGAATTTTAAAGAGCAAATTTTGGTTTTTCATACGTTTCTGGTACTTTTTCATGCGATATTTTAATTTTTGGAACCAATTCATCAATCTATATGAAAGTTGCGATTTTTTACGCGATTTTTTTTACGCGCCGTTTTCTGGAACCAATGTATCGCGTAAAAAAAAGGACTGGGTGTATAGTATTTAAAAATGTTTGAAGAAAAAAATCATTTTAAAGTTAAAAAATAATTTCACTTTTATCATAAAAATATGTTTGGAATTTTTCTAAATGAAATTAATTAAATGTATATGTCTGTACATTATCTAAACGTGTTAGTTATTTTAAGAAAAAAAAAACATTTCAAATAAATAATTTTCTTCCTTTCGTTATAGAAATAATTTTAGTAAAATTTATTTATCAGTTTTAATGTGTTAATTGTCACTTCTTGATGAAAAGACAATTTTTTTATAAAATAAAAATATAAAAATGTAATTATTGGGTAAGTACTCGTTGACTAACGATTTTGTTTCAAAATAAGTTTTGATTTGGAATCGTTATGTTGAGAGTTTATACGTTACACTCGAATTAATGAGGTTTGATTGTTCGTGTAGAATCGGCTGAGAGCTTAATTGTACCCGGTTTATTTCAAAATTTCTCTGATTTAATAGTTTACGACCTTCCATAAGTTTTGAAATATTTTAACAAATATTGATATACGTTTTGCTCATTGATTTAAGGCACTATATATTCCGTATTTTTTTCAAAAAGGAAAACGTCACACTATTGCGATATTTAATCAAATTTTATTTTTTTCGTAGCCCTTGAGACAGGGGTGGTAATATTAGCTTTGGTCATGGCGCCCTCGTAAAGTGGACACGTTTACTGCTGTACGAGAACAGTTATGAAATTGTTAATATCGGCCGTTAGATTTTATATGTATTCTTGATGGAGGCAGAATACATTAATTTATATCAACATATTATTTATCCAAATGACCGACCGTCGAACACTTGAAGTCAAATTTAGATGCGAATTAATTTGACAATTATTATTAAGCGTTGTTTGTTAGACGAGGGAGAAAATTCGTACATGTTCCGCTATCCAGATCCTAACCATAACTTTGAGGATTTATTTACTGGAAAAACTACATATCGGTTAATACAACTGCAAAATGGATCACATAAAACGACACCCTAATAAGAATTTTCTCGTTATTTGTGTGAAATTTCTGCAAAACTGCTTCACTTGAATTGATTTCATACATAATGTACGACTTTGATAGTGTTATTCAAATCAGACATATTTAACTTTCCTTTAAACGTTTATGAATTTTAAATGTTTTTTCAAAAATCATTATGAGATTTCATGATATGTACGACTAAATCTTCGAATTGATTTATTTGATCAGAAGTTTTTTAATAAGTCTGAACTAAAAAAAATTGCTAAAAATAAAAAAGGGGAATAATTTAAGTATATCGACTTAAGGTGCTCTGAAGGATTTCAATTTCAAACTCACTAGCTCTGTCTCTCGGTTTCGCCTATTGACATCTTCAGGTATTAAAATACATCAATGCACCCTTAGCTGAAGTTCATAATGCCTATGGTTAGCAAAACCTCTTCTCTTCCCCTTTTCTTGAAATAGTAGCAAACATTATGTTTTATAAAACTAATATAACGTATTCCCACCAAAGGGTGACAGTTTACACCTCAGAGTGAATAATAAATATTATTATCAAATAATGAAAAACGACAAATGATTTTCTTTTTTTTTGTTTTTTTCAAAAAATAAACATGATTAAAATGGAAAGATTATGTTTATTAATTTACTTAAATCAATGTGCGATGTCAACTTTTGTATTATTCATATATTAGATATATTTTAAAAATTTTCGTAGATTAATTTTTTTAAGTTTCTCCCTTGTTTTGTTAAGCTCTCTATTTTAAATGCATGAAGATGAGAAATTATTGAAAAGGGTCGGTAAAATGGTGAATTTCCATCTTCAAAGTCTAACTGAAAGCTTATTCATTACATAAATATATGTACTGTGACACAATTAGGTTCGCACAATAAAGAGCTTCCACATACACAGTGCTCCATAAAAGTTACGCCACTTATCCAAGAGTAGGCTCGTAAAGAAAAAGCCACATCTGTATGTGTATACAATTATGTACTTCGCTAAAGGAAAGATGCCGCATTGCCATACAAAAGACATTACACAAAACGTAATCTAATTACTGCGCGAACATTTCAAACGATGCGTTCATAACAACCAACTCCTACGAAACTTACTTATTTCAACATTCAGAGACCCTACTAATAAGAAATCCAAAGGGAAATACCAACAAATTGAATACAGAGAAACCTCCAAATTGGTTTATCAAAGGTTGACAAAAAAAATATCAGAGGGAATATTATTGAGGGAATTGAAATATACAAATTAATTTATTTCCATTTTAGAAGAAGAAGATTTATAATAAATGCCATTATATTTTTCAATATTTTAAAATTAAAACTAGATCAAAGGTGTTTTGTCATTTCTATCAATTTTCTAAAAGTTTGAAGTGACCATTATGTAAAAAATTTCATTTACTTTCATTTCTTGACAGCGAAACCAGAATCTCACAAGTTTTGATTCGTAAATATTCTTCTAACATGAATAAAATCACCACTAATATGCCACAAGTGCCATTTTGTTTTTGGGGCGATAACTTAACGTTAAAATTTCTCTAATTATGCCACTCTATAATTAAAATATTCGTCTTTTTCTAACCACGCACATCTCTCTCCCTTCTGAATTGATTATCAATATTTATATTGTATTTGCTGTAACTATTGTGTTACTCAGTACGTGCTATCTTCAAGAAATAATCAAATATGCTTTTGGATATACCGTTGAGTTAGTGGATAGCTAATAGCTTTCCTTAAATCGATATTTTTAGGTCTCTTGAAGGGAAGGGAGTTTTTAGACGTTACAAAAATCTAGCTTTTATCAAACTTTGTCTATGTCGAAATAAAGCTTATTAAAAATTCATTAAATTCCCCGTAAGAGTGAAAAATAATTTTTGACTCTTAACAGACTTGAATTGGTTTAATTTTTGATAAAATTTTAGCACAATTAAATTTAAGAGGACATAAACATTTTATTTGTAAGCTATTTTATTCATATAGATATATTGTGTATGGTAACATACTAATTATTTTTATAGTTATTCGAACATTGTTTTTCTTTAATGGTAGCTGCCAATTTTGTTTTGCTTTTGTTTAGCTCACAAAACCGGTCATGGTCTTAAAATATAAAATTGTGGAAATAGTACTAAACATTATGTCTTATTCGTTAAAAAAAAGCATCCATTTTATTTAGCGATAGTTTTTGATGTTAACCTCTCTTTGTTAACAATAAAATAAAGTCTTCAGAGAAAAAGCTTCTCAAAGAGCGCACACGGAGGGTGCTGCAGATAAAATGAGACAGGGGGAAAAGTTTTAGCTCGGTTCACTGTGTCGGGCTAATCATCGTAAAACTTTCGTCGCATATTATGATGGCGGACTGGCTTTGTGGTGGAAAATGCATTTTTACTCATATTTATGCTACATGACATCTTAAGCACAATTTTCATGTGTCAAGATTTATTGTAAATTATAAGTAAAACATAATCCGAAATTCTTTGCGTCTTGCCAAATATTCCCATAAGTAAATTTTCGCTATATTTTATTTACTGTTTATTGTGCATATCTTAATTTCCTTGACTGGAATGGTAACATCTTATCTTTCTTAACCATTTCCTTAATGTGCCAAAATGTGCGCCTCCGGTGCTGTGTATTTGATACGCATCATACAAATGTTAGTGATATAGAGCATGTATTATAAAGAAACATCGTATTTGAGTGTCGACTAAACATATGTATTTGAGTGTCGAATAAATAAAGAATCAAAATAAATTAAAAATCGAGATTTCGACAAAATATCTTCTTTGCACCAAATTTACTATTTTATTCGATGCGTTAATGTTTAACGGATAAATACCTACTAACGAGTAAATTAAATTATTTTGATTGAATTTGAATTTACTCGGAAGAACTCCTTTATAAAACAGTGAAAAAATAGTATATTAGTTCTACAAAATTTATAAGACATATCCTTGATAGTTATTTATTGCTATAAGTTAGTTTATTCGTAATTAATATTTATCTCTAAAAAAATTTTGACGAATAAATGTGGCTTCCGATGGTAAGTAAGTCAACAATTCTCATAATTTTTTTATACTAATAAAATTACTTAAAAATAGTGGGCAAAATATAAAGTTTCCTTTTATGTTTTTAATGTTCTTATATAAAGAACAACTTTCGGGATCAATACAGACCCACCGGATATTCCTAGTATACGTTAAGTTTATTCATATTTTATTGAGTGAATTGACATTTACTTGTGTATCTAATGTATTTTATAAAGTGTAAAATATAAGTGATAAAGATTTTCAAAGCATTCCCTATTGAGCCACAATAAGGATATTCCTAAACTAAATACTTAAAAATTAATTCGGTAGTGTTGATATTAATCGATCTTATGGAGGTTATCAAGATAGATTACGCTACATTTCTATACAAAAACCAAATTATTTACACTATATCTCTCTTATATTTATAAGTGTCAATTATAAACACATTCCAATCAGCCGTCTAAACAGTTGAGATATTAGGGGTCAAAAGGTGAAGTAAATTGGATACCGAAATACTTATTATGAATTTTCGTTAAAGAATATTTTAAAATATTATAATACAAAAAGCGTAGTAGGTGCTTTGTGTATGTCTTTTAGATAGGTAATGCATTTGGGGGTCACAGTTTACGAGCTTAGCTTTTCCTCTCTGAAATGTGAATTGTGAATGTGTTTGTCTTATTTTTTGTAATATAACCTTACTGTATAATGTCAAGAGAGTCACTACATTTGGCTTTTTCATTAACGACTCGCGAACGATTGTCAAGAATTGAGTGCTGAATACTTATTCATGCACAGAAATATGATATGCTTATCAATTATGTTACAATTTTTATTCGGATTGTATCATATTATATTATACATGCGGTTGTAGTAAGCTAGAAAGGTTTTTCAATTGATTATTCAACATTTATTTGCTTCATTTTTAAGGTGTTAGTTGTCACTTTTAGGTGGAAAAGTATTATATAGTAAGTCATGTATAGTGTTCCTCCTATAACAAAATTCTTCTATAGCGTATGCGGTATTCACCCGTACAGCGATCCCCCCTATAGCGTGTTTTGTTTTTCAAAACCCTAATATTTCAAGGTCAAATAAAAAAAATCATAAATATATTGTATTATAAATACATATTTAATATGCTTGCATACAAACATATTGATACAAACATATGTTAGCCAACTACATACAAGGTCATTTAATGTATTAATATTATATATGTAAATGTTTCACTTGCTGATTTTGGGCACTGACACTGGGCAATTTTAGTACTTTTAAAAAGAAAAAAACTCAAATTTTGTATGGGTACGTAGACCTTAATAATAAAGTATTTCTAGAGCGTAGTTCCGATCTCTACGCTATAGCAGGGTCGATTGTTTTAAAGTAAATAAACATATATTTTTTAGTTTGTGGAAGTTAATTATAATGATGATTTTATTATTTGATGTGCGTATCATTACATTACATCTAATAAGATATGAAAGGTATTTTGCTGTTTTTTAAAGAATTTTCAGACAGTATTGTTTTTTTTTAATAAAAATTAACAATGAGTTTAATTCTGAATAAAAATATGAAGAATGTAGTAGAACTATTTAAATTTTAATGAACGTCTTAAAGAAGTACAAAGTATCTTAAGACTATTAATGATAAAAAAGCTATTAATTTTGAATTTAAATGGAACATTAATAAATCATGTGAATTTGTTTGATTGACTATTTTGAATTAAATCAGAATGTTTATTTCTCTCTCACGCCAATTCGTTTTATAATGATTGCCAAATGGTCTAATTATTTCTCACGAACCCATTAAGTATTTGTTTTTCTCTTATAAAAATCAATTATATAATAAAAACATAAAAAAACGAATCAAAAGCAACTAACTCCGTCATTATATCTTGGCCGTCTCCAAGAAGAGAATACGAGCAACTTAATTATCATACTTCCAGCTTTGTTTCAAATTACAAGCCGTGATAATAATATATGTATATATATATTTATATATGAATGTTATTATAAAAGTATAACAAAAATCAGCTTCGCCATGACAGTGATATATTACACTGCCGTGACCAGGAGTCGAACCTGGGTTACCACGGCCACAACGTGGGGTCCTAACCACTAGACGATCACGGCTATCGAAGCTGTAGTAAGCAGCGATACAACAAATGTTTTTATTGATCAAAACGTGTAAATTACACTTTCACTTTATAACAAATTGGATGACATTGTGTATTCAACTGTTACGTACAAAACAGCTATCTTGTTTGAGTGGCCGAAAAATTCGATTATCACGTTACGTCCGAAGTCTGTCCAGTGCAGTTTATAAAGAATTGATTTTTAGGAAGCGTTTCAATTTTATCTACGGAAGATTTTTTCGTAATTGTAAATAAGTCACTTTTAAGGTGTTACTGTCAATTATTGGCGGAAAGATATTATGTGTAAATAATAAAACGCAATGACTAGTACTATTTCTATAATTTATTATTATGATGTTAAGGACTGGTTTCACTTATTGCGAGTATTATGAATTAATGAGAATTACCAGTAAAAATGTATAACTAAGATTATTCGGAATTTAGATTAGGCGAAATATTCAGTTACTAGGTGATAAAATGCATAGCGCTCTCAAATTCCAGCACACAGACAGTCGCCGGGCTGTTTGTGCATAGCCTGGCACGTGTTAAATAAACAGACGCTAGTCAACATTTGACTGTATGCACAGCACAGACGGCCGTCTGGATGTGCGTGTGCAGCCAAGCGATCGTGCGATTGGGGGATTTACGGCGAATATTCCAACTCAACGCGTTATTTGGAGTATTGTAATTGAGGTTCCACTGTTGTTCTAAATATTGTGTGAAAAAACCAAATAATTATTTCAATACAAGGTAACTCTGAACTATCGTTTTTCGAATTCGTTGTTTTTTCGTATTATTGTTTAAATTTATAAAAAAGAAATCAGCCAAATACCGGTAAAGTAATGTTAAAAAATTATTCTTTCACTCACAGTTTTCCTCAATTAAGTGAATTTAATTCACTAAAAATTTCATCTCGATCTGTTGTACTGAATATATTATGGTAAAAATAATTGAATTTGCAAGATTGAAATGGTCGTTCAATTCGAATTTGTGTGCATTTATCGATACATTTATTTCTTTCTAATTAGCCACGAAGAACAGAAGTACTAGGCGAAAAGATCTTGTAAAATATCGCTCACTATTCGTTAATCATGTAGTCAGTTTTAATGGCGGTTGAATTGAAGGTTTTTATTAGGGCAAAACACTAATATACGACTGTAACCCAGACCGTTTTTGAAGAGCATTCGTCAACAACGAGTCATATATTACAATGTAACAGACGTGAATAACTTTCTCAGTATTATAAACTTTATATGTCATTAAAACAATATACCAAGCGACCCGTAACGCCATCTTATTGTGACAAGCCCCGTTACCTGATGTATTCAATGATTTTTGTAATTTTTCTACTGCCTCTTCTCAAATCGAGCACAAATTAAGAGTTGAATAGAGCCTCAGTTAAAATAAATTGCTATACTTCGATCATATGGAATAGATATTTTGCCCAACTTTATCTACTTCCTGTGTATAGCATATCGGTGAGAAATGGTTGCCATTTTTTGTATTAAGATGGGATTTGGAAAGAGCAAGAAATTACTAAATCATCGTCGCTACATTTCCAGTTTTACTATGATTGTATGTATGATAGGCAGTTGAAATATTCAAGTAGAACAGACATCATGACTTTGTACGCAAATATTATTGACTAAATTTATGAAAGTTTCTGTTGGAAAGGATGAAACTTACATGAGGTAAATTAGAAAGACAAGTTATGAATAAATCACTGTCGTTTCACCACGTTTTTACCATTTATGAATATTATGTAAATTAATTAGTCGTAAAACCTCAGAACCAAGATTCGAAACCACGGACAGTGTAAGTAAACGAATGCTGACCACTTAGGAACATGATAAGTAGTGTAATGATAAAGTTTGTACAAGAAAAAATCTTAAAAAAACGACGTAATTTCATTTTTTACTCAATCCTAATTACGAATTTTTCTTACTTAATTCTTCATAGCTATTCGACTTATGGTCGCCGAAGCCAAATGTTTTCAATTGACGAGTTTCATATATAAGAACATGGTGCCATATACAATATATAGCTCGTTTTGCAGTAGGGCTTATTTGGCATAAAGGTTCACATTTTATCATCGTCCCTCCCCTTAGCGGCTCTTTCACGCAACGTTCTGCCTTTATTGCTAATTGCTTAGTGCGCGTATTTAAAAAGTACTTTTATGACGTCGTAAAAAGAAGTCATGCCATTACGAATATGGTAAGAACACAGTCGAACAATTTGACTAAGCGAACTCAGCTTTGTCTTACGTTGAATGCACTCTATTACACCATCCATAAATATCATGAGAATTGCTGGTATCTAAATTTCTCGAAATAATTGAATTTGTCAAGTCTAAACTAATATATGTAAATGATAATGTCTGTATTGATTATTGCCAGGAGATTGAATACGTGTTAATGCATTATAAAAAAAACATCAGAATAATTTGATACGAAAATGATTTGATGTGCAGATGAAGTTGGATACACTGATTGAAAATATAAACAAAATAAATTTGACTTATTGAAACTTTAAACATTTCCACATCTTTTATCACTCATGACTAATGTGACCATTTATTTTTGTCCTCAAAACGGGACATCTACCAATTTTTACGTAATAGTATGAATATTCAAGAAAACACGTATTTTTCATAGTTTTTATGTATTAATAAAAAGAAAAGGAATGTTGATAAAGAAAATATGAGGACTAAGAATATAAATGTGCCAAAAATATGTTGTTTTATATTTTTCTGATGAACAAATTTTCTTAAGGTTTGCTTTTAAATAAGAATGGAATTCTTGGCTTGTATTGCCCTCTTTTTTAAAACGGGATATTTCGACGTCCCGAAGTTGTACTTGGGGACAACGGGACAGGCTACCTAAAAACGGGACGGTCCCGTATGGTCACTTTACTCATGACTCACGTAAGCCTTTCGGTATCTTTAGACATTCGAAACTGATACACGGTAAACGGTTGGCATCAGTTCTTTACAAGTGAATTACAGAAGAAATAGTAATTGTATATTTTCTGTGTAATTCCACTTCTGCGTGTGTTGAAATGTACAAAGCTTCAAAAATTCAAATTTGATATTGAAATTCCACCAAGAATCAGTTGTATAGATCAGAAGTATAATAAAAAATATTTATTTATTCACTTTTCGGAAAAAATATAATGTATAGAGGTAAGAAAAGGATAGAGTCTATATTCTATAGATGTGAAATAAAAAGAGTCCAATTATGTTCAATACCTTTATTAATTGAGCAAATTTTCCTTTGCTATATCCCTAAAGTGAAATTAGGTCAATCGGTAACAGCATGAAAAATAATTTATTTGATTAGTTATTTGATAAAAAAAGATTTTTATAAGCTAAATCAAGTAAAGCGCTTAAAAGAATAAAAATAATTTAGAAGTGGCTTCTACAAGACAAATCTTTAGTCGATGATACTGAAATAAATCAATCGGTAGTGCATGGGTTTATTTCGTCTCCACAGCGCTACCTGTAGAGAGACCGCATTTCTATCTAAAACAAGGGTGGAAACAGTAGCGTCCCTTGTTTAATAATGTAATTATACTTTAACGCGCCGGTAGCCAAAATCTGAAAAATCGTCTAACACTATTCAAGCTAGAACTGCCAGATCTAATATGTCTAACATCACTATTAAAAACATACATTTTCAACAGTCTGTGGAAGGACCTTTTACAGGATTATTCTAAAGCTAGGAATAGTTTGTACGATATTTTTATATGGTTGAATAATGCTTCAAGCCTAGAACAAAAACATGCCTATTGTCTGTTCCTAATGGAGGTATGCTAATACATATTTTTATTGATTGAATTGGCATTCAATTGGTAGAACATTTCATTCCATTATAACACGTAAACTTGACAGAAGCGGTATTTATAAAATGTCTTGAGGCTCTTGTTTATCCGTTTATATCGGACAAACGGGTAGGAGTATATCTACTCAAGCTAATGAACATGTAAGATCATTCAACAGTAAAAAAAACAGATTCACAATTCGCTTATCACGTTATTAATGAATCACATAAAATAAATTCAAACTCAGCGCCTAAGTGTTTGCATTTTTGTAGTAAGGGTCGCAGAATGACGGCTTTGGAATAGCTGGAAATCAATAGACATCAACTATCACAAAGGATTCTTAACGAACAAACTAATATATTGTCTTCCCCATTAGTTCAACCTCTTCCCGGTTTTCTGATTTGCTTCCGTAATAGACCACTTACGTACCACATGTAAACTTATTGTCATAGCCGCCTTTTTAGTTTCATTTAAAATTTTTGGAAAATTTAGTTGTATTGCGAGAAAACAACAAGCTTGGCCGTTAAAACAAGAGAGAAGATGTATTGTGTACCTTTTCAACACAGCTATATATAGAGAAGCAAATGTTTGTTTAAGCATAGTTCGAGACGATTGCGTGAGCCGAAATAGCTATCAACTATATTTGTTAAAAATAATTTTGTAGAACTAGAATACATTGCTATTTTTTTCACCGTGACATATTTTTATCTTACAGAACAATTTGTTTATAAGTTTTTCTACCCATTTTTTATAACAGATAGTGCTAAGACATGATTTTTGGCCGTTCTCACTAAGCTGTTTTTTTAGTATTAAATTTGTGAGTAATAATTTTTACAAATCACAAATACCTTTGCCTTTCAATGGAATCGATAAATTTGATCAATAATAACTAAACACTAAGCATCGTACACGCTATGGTCGCCAACAATGTTGACCACTGTTCCTGCACCGGAAAGTTAATATTTTAATAGTATATGATTTTTCATATAATCACAAAATTTATTGCAAAATAGTCTTAAAAAACAGTTATAAATATATTTCAAGGTTTTCCTTAACATTTAACTAAATTAATATCTATCACTTAAATGGCATTGGCTATCACTTCTTGGTGGATAGGCATTATATTTAAATAATGAAAAACATTGTTTAGTGCTATTGACAGAATTGTAGATCTAGAATTTCAAATTTTGCTTTATTACTAAAATGTTTATATTTTTTTTACATTACAACTGCTCCTTGATAATTTTGTATGACACCACCACTGTGGAATGAAGTAGGAAGTTGCATACGCAAAAAGCCATCGCGGAGGAAAATAGGTCGGTAGCCGGAACATAATTGATGGAGTTAACTTGTCAAGAGAAAAGTGGAGAGGGAACTTCTTACTATTGATAGTTAAGTGGGAGAAAGGTAAGATACAGAGGTGAATGGTAATTTTTATAGACCTATTTGTTCTCGAAAATCTTTATGGCAACCCTCATACAATAAATTTTATGCGAGGATGGGTGGATAATTATTATAGTATTATTATTTTCAGCTTCCAAACATACTGATAGGATAACTGCAAGTAAAATTGAATCAAGAGTCTAGTGCTCCCAAAACTTTTTCATGCCACAGACCCCTAAATCTGAAAAAAATTGTTCACGGTCTCCCGAAAAATAAACGTGTTGAAAATGAAAAAATTGCAGCTACCGTAGGAAAGCATGGCAGTAGTCAACCGCGTTGGTTACCACGACGGATCGTGGGCTCGAGTCCCAGTTTTTCAATTGACTTATTAATTATTGTCGAAGGTATGTGTCAGTTAAACTTCCTACACATCCATTCGATCCTAAAAACTAGCGTTTGGAGAGAGAGAGCGGCTATCCATCTTTGCAAAAGAGAGAAAAAGCAACTGAGCAGTTCTGAATAATTTTTATAAACATCTTGGTGGAAAGGCACTATTTTTTAAATAATAAAAATATTTTTTTTAATACTTATTTCCACATTATGTACAACTGACATATGTACATACATATAACATTATACTTCTATTACAAAAGAGAAAAAGCAAGAAGAATAGGAGAGGCTTAATTGTTCGTTTAATAGAAGCATTGAAGTTAATTGGGTTATGTTCTTGATGCAATTATAAAAAATTTTCATCGTCGGTTTATGAGAGGCGTTATTTATTTGACTCAATTCTAATTTGATATTGGAATTCAATGAAGCACCGTGCGTCGATACCGTAAATTATGTGAGAAATGATGCCGTTCGAGTGATGAATTCATCCCTGCACAAAATCCGCAACATGCACCTTAAATAAAAATGAAGGCATCTCGATGGCGTCAGTCTGCCGCCTGGAAACATCAGCGTCATTATTCCGATCTTCGCCTCTCGATTTAGGGGAAGTAGAAAAACTTGATTGGTAGGTTTCAACAATTTGTCATACGAGATTGAGGAAAGAAAACATTGGGGCTAATTTGATCAATGTATATTTTTTGTTTCCTACCCATGTGCTTAGCGAAATGTATAATAAAAATAATGTTCACTAGACAAAGGAAAATAAAAAATAAATATATTTATCATTAATACATATGTTCATTAAAGCCTAATTTAATCAATTATGTTTTTTGTTGTGAATCTGGTTAAAATGAGCCAGTGAGTATACGATTATTTGGCTCTAAAGCTTAGATTTTTTAATATATGTATAGTTATAAGTAAAACAATATAATATGGCCATTGCATGACATTGCATTTCAAGTTTTAAAAAATAGCACTGAGAATTATTTTTTCAATGATATATTAAAACAAATAATAAAAAGGTAAAAGCAATAGTAAGAAATACTCAATATGGTTTAAAAATATAGTTTATGTTTGATCCAAAACAGTCCGCAAAATTTCTAAATTGTTTGAAACTTTCTGACGACAAACCTTTATATTAATGTCCAAAAGAGGATTCGCGGTTATACATGTCAAAAAGAGAGTATCTTTTTTAATGGGCATAATTGGACATTCTCTAAAACTGCCTTTTGAATATTGATTGTGAAAAAATGTCTTCACAATATAAATTGTTTTTACTTTCCGATTCTAAGACATGCATAACTATCGATAAGAGTGATCAAAATGCCACCACTAGAATTCCTTGATTAAGTTTTGTCACATTTCAGCGTAATAATTGATTCAAGTTTTTTTGTTACAATACAAACTGCAAGGCAATCTATTATCACAAAGATCAATTTCGTTAGGAAATCAATCACGTTCGAAACCCTCTTGGAGCATTGCTTGTCTTAGCATTGGCATATTATCTCTGGAACTGTTTTTCCTTTCGTCTGATAAACGATGCAGGAGCGTCCGCCCCTGTCCAAAGACGCCCATTGGTACACTCTTCCTGAATGAGGGAGTAGGTATAACCGTTAATTTACCCCATGCTTGAGGATGATATGTAACGTGGTTCGAAGTTAACAACTGTTTATGATTTTACCTGGAAGAATTTTTGGCTAAGATATTTGCGCATAATATTAGTTTTATTTTAATTCACCACTTCGCAATGTGGTATGAACTGAATCTTAGTACCGCGTGTCAACGGAATTGAGCTGTTTTAAACGGTAAAAAAAAATTACGAAGGATACCGTTTTACATTTCTTATACTTTATATGCATATTTAATATTTTCGATGGATTCGATCGGTTGTGGACTTTATGCAAATTTCTTTAAAAAAATAATTAAAATTGATACGAGTGTTATTCGTGATGTGTGCGTATAAATATATAAATACACATATCTCCTTATGTAACACATTTCTGCTTCGTTTAGATTTTTTTTCAGTTGAAATGGATTTTATAGTTATCCATTACTTAGGTAAGTAGTAAATCTAATTCTTAGAACGAATTCAAAAAGGGGGGAGGGACTTTTCCGTTTTTTATGGACGTAGGAAAAGAGTTAGAAACAAACATTGCTTATTGTCATACTAATTAAATAATAATTGCTATTGATTTAGGGCAACCAAAACGATTACATTTTAATATTGGCGAGGTACCTGTTATATGTGCAATTATATTTACTAATAATTGTTTTATTGATTTATAAGTAATTTGCTCGTCATTTTAATGCCTCTATTGCTTACTTGATAGAGTTTTCGACGTAAGTAATGTTACAATTATGAATGTTTTTTTATTTGATGAAAAATGAACAGTATTCAGAAATTTTATGTATTTTTTTAATTATTGTGCAAATATGCTTCTTCAAGAAGCGAAACACGTGCTAATTGTAGTAGCACACCTAGTAAAATGAGAAAGTTATCGATTTAATTTTAATATATAATTTACGTAAAACCAAAATTGCTATTAAAAACTCATCATATTTAAAAAATATTAAATTGTATAGTATCACACATTTTACTGATTTTTCTTTTTCTTCTTCTTTAAAATTGTTTTCTTGTGTATCATGTCAGGAAAAAATGAAAGACTTTTC
Source organism: Himalopsyche japonica (assembly GCA_028555115.1). Classification (NCBI taxonomy): domain Eukaryota; kingdom Metazoa; phylum Arthropoda; class Insecta; order Trichoptera; family Rhyacophilidae; genus Himalopsyche; species Himalopsyche japonica. Next base: position 381,779 of record JAHFWJ010000578.1, on the reverse strand, counting down.
ATATAAAAATGGGTGACCATACAAATATATTATATTATATATATAATATTTATTACAGATGGATATTTCAATTTATATAAACGATGGCGATCATTGCATTCCAGTCGATTTGCAACGGACATATTCATTTCCAATAGACTGAATATATTTTTGTTTTCTTCCATTTCTCAGATTCTTTCCCTGCACGTAATATTTCAATGTACTCTTCCCTTCACCACAAAGTTTTCTCAAAGTTTTTTTTTATTTAAGATCCACAATTTGTGACACAATCCACAAACAGATGTGGAGCAGCCCATTATCACACTTTTCTGACATTGTATATAGAATTATGATTATATGATATAATTGACGAAAAAAAAAAAGTTTATTTAGTATAAAGTTAAAATATTTATTTATAAGAGCTATAATTAAATTAACTGACATTATTATGATCTTTGTATTGAGTCCAAACTTGCAAGGTTTCCTCAATAGAATATTTCCCTCTTTCGTTCGTCAGTGATGCTAAACCATCGACAACTTTTATTATAAAAGTTGAAGCAAAAACTGATTTTAAAAAAAAAGAAAATATCATGTAGGACATGATTTAAAAAGGGTTATTTTGATGTATATAAATATATATATCTATATGCATAATATTGGCTTGATTGTGATCTATTTTTATAAAAATCAATGTATGTGTGTCCGTTTATCCGTTATGAATTGCTACACCATTCATGTATTCGATATAAAACTTTACAAATTTTAAAGTACACTCTCTAAAATGTTTATCGAATATGACGCATTCCCCAACCCCATTTCCCAAAAGTAAAATAAATAAAATTAGAAAGAGACTATTAATAATTGAATTGCCTGTTATCATAACGAATTTTCTTAGTTTAAGATTGCAGTAAGGGATCACTATCGCTCATCACAAGCATTATTAACTGACAGTCGATAAGAAAAACTGGATGATGAATATATTGTTTATTAAAGATTAAATAAATGGTCTTCTCTCTGATTGACAAATAACGGATGATTTGTATTTTTGATAAATATAAACTTAAAAGAAAATAATTATCAACTTAAAAACTGTACTCTATTTGAGTTGTTCATAATTGTTAATGTTTGAATCTTGATCTAATTCAAAATGGTTCTCGACCACTACTACCAAATCTCCCTGGTTTCGATACAGGGTGGGGAAATAAGATGTATCTACCCAATCATCAATATCCAGTGGCTTCCCTCCTTTGTCCCTTCATCGACTACTGATACGATACGTTTTACGGCAACATGCTACCTACTCCCAATTCGTTTCAACAAGCAAGTGTCGTGAGAAATGAAGGTAGTGGACAAACTTATATTTGAGAAACTTGATCGACCAGTGTCTGTATCTCAGCGATTAAAACATCACTTTGGAAGTGGAAGTTTGAATTAATTATTAATTTGTTTTGACTGAAAATTGACTTTTTTTTAGAAGTGAAACGTATTTCACCGAGACGGATCATTAGACCGAAATTTCAAAGAGGTTAATTGATCTTCAAAACGTGTGGCATAATCAATAACGAACTGGTGAAAAAAACGAAAACATTGGTACTATTTGTGAAAAATAACTGTTTGTTTAAAATCAAATAAAGATATATGTGTATAGAAACATTTTCAAAAAATGAATGAAGTTAGTAGAATGAAAATAACTAGACACTTTTTTTCATTTAAAATAAATTAGTTTGTAATTTTATTAAATATTGATCTATAAGGTAAAGAATATTAAAGCTAGAACAATTGTGTGAATGCGGTAATGACTGCCAGGCTGTAATGTTTTTAATGATTGAATAGGCATTTACTTGGCAGAACTCCATTATAACACGGGGAACAAAAAACTACGATGGCGTGAGCCGAAATAGCTATAAACTATATTTTATAAATAAATTTGTAGATCTAAAATATAATACATTGCGATTTTTTACCCTTGTTATGTTTTTTTTTTACCATTGAGTTTAACGAAGTAAGTTGAAATTAAATGTCGAATTTGTGTCAAATATGTTCTTTTGCTTGCCAAGTAGATAAGATATTTTTTCTTAAAAATTATAAAATTGAGTTTATTGGTATATAATAGTGAAATGCAGTAGATAAATTTTGGACGAAATACTAATAAGTTATTTGTAAGAATAATGCGTTTTTACTTTTTTTAAATTTTACGTAGTTCTATTACATAAATGTCAATTCGAAAAATGCATAACGAGGCCTATTAAAATTTTCCAGATTAGTAAACATTAATTTGTAAACAGGCAATTACTGGCATTAAATCAACAGCCATCCAAAAACAAAAATTTTGGTAAAATAACACATGTTTAGTTTCATCACGTGTATCCTTAGAGAAATATACGCAAAAGCCAGTACCGTAATGATGACGTGCTAAGTAGGGAACCAATTTTACAGCTTTACCCCTACCTATTTTCCGGCATGGTGAATGCAAACATCTGTCAGATAATCTGAAATTGAAAACTTTAATAGTTCCGTACTGCTAAAAGGGCGCCCATATCAAAAACGTCCCTCTCGGAACGTAACTATCCGCAGAGCCAGTTTGACCCTTCGCCCAATGATTTTTGAATTAACGAAAAGGTCCGACTAATGGATGGACCAACTTTACAAATGATCGCTTCATACCTTCCACGCATGGCTTTGCATTGGACCACTTATTCCAAGCGTTCTCAACATTTACTATTTATGATATTTCATTTCGTCTTTAGGTGCTGTGTGGTTTTTGTCACTCATCAAAAGAGTGGACGAATTTAAAGGACTTTTGATTAACTATTCAAATTAAACCGATCCCTGAAGCCCAGCGGTAAGTGCTTTTATTTGGTAATAAAGAGTTTTTATTTTGAGCTGAAAATTTTTATCTTTTACATTACGAGTATTCGTTTCAATGAAAAATATAAATACAATTTTTAATACTTATTTCCACACTATATTCTTTGATCAGAACCGGTTTTGCTCATTGTACGCATTATCAACTGATCAATTGATAATCTTTACATTGGGCAAAACCGGTGCTGATCATAAACATGTATAAAAATGTGTTTTTATAATATCATTCTTTCCACTCAAAAAGTGACAGTTAACACGTTAGAAGTGAAATTACTGATTGTTGTAAAAACCGTTGATAGTTTCTTTCAGTCGACTGATGTTTATCATTGATCATGGTCAACAAATAATTTAAACAGAATCAAAAATATTTTTTTTTGAGAAAGAAATTTCGTTCCCAAGCCCGGGCCGATTCCAAAACAATATTTGAGACTTCGACTACTTATTGAAATCTATATCGACTTAGTCTAAACTAGCTCTTCGAGTTGGAAGCATAATAACATCACCGGACGAAAAAAACATAGGAAATAAACTAGTATTCCGTATCGGGGTAATTGACATTACTCATTTGGATATCAATCAAAGTAACATTGTCTAAGAGTAGTGGCAGCCTTGCATATGGCGTTTAAGATTAAAATATCAAAGCTGTAGTCGACAAGTATCTAAAACTCCACGAGAAAGCGAAACCCTAGGAAATAAGATGTAGTTTCACCAAGAGCAGGGTTGCAACTTGTATTGTTCGGTGTTCAGTGTAACCACACGGTTCAAAATTATTTAATAAATAAAAAATAAGATATTTATATCATTAAAACTTTGTAAGATTAATTGATTTAGTGGATATACGGCTCATATATGATGGTTCACTTTTAAAGCTATATTAAATTATAAATTGTTCAATTGTTTAATTTTTTTAATAAACAATAGATAATAAGTTTCATCTTCTTTCTAAGCAGATAGCTCCATAAAGTAATGACGGCTTTGTTATATTCCATTTGATTTGTTGCTAGATATTACATCGAATGAAATAACAAATATAAAATTAGTCAGAAGAACTTGTCAAAAAGTCGAAGTATTTTTCATTATAAAAAGTAATTTAAAAATCTTAATTTTCAACAAAAATATTGAAATGAATTTGGTAAATTCTGAGTTCATCCATTAATTTGAATGTATAAACAAGCCAAGAAGTGAAGCCCAGATCATAACAAAAGTTATTAAAAATTTGTAAAACGTTATTTGGTATACAATTAATTTTATAATAAAAGAAGCTATGATTTTATCCAGTATCTTGTTAAAATTTAATTGTGTTTTTCTTAAAGATATTTTATGCAACAAAATATTGTTTTTTTTTGTCTCAAGTTTTTACCAATATGAGAACAATTATTCAGTTAGCACAAAAGTAAATTGAAAACTTGTTAAAAATATTTTAAAATAAAGGACATTTTTGTTTTCGATAATGATATGTTCTCCCTGAAAATTTTTATGGATGTCTTAAGATTGATTTGTCTTGACCTTTGGCGTTATTCTTTGTTTTACATTCGCATATTTGTAAAACGTGGAAATTAACAAGAAGACAATTTTTTTAAAATATCTCTAAATCACTCGATGGTCACCGTGAATGTATCCAAAGTTTCGGACCAATTTCGTAGCGGACTGTGCATGAAAGCTTAGAGCTTAGGTTCGAATCCCGGACGCGCCCTCAGAATGCGTTCGCCTGAACGAATAATTTGGAATACTTCGCAGCCGCTTTGCAGTTCTGCCGTTTCGCCACATTCCAAAGATGTACCGGACCGGAACGGAATTATTGGTGCAACCCTCGCCTGCACTCCAGGACGTTGTCCTTTAAATGCTTAACTTACACGGATTATTAGTATCGGAAAACTTACGAAATGTCTTTGAATGATAGTGATGAAGAGTTGTACGTATTGAATATTTTTTTACATATATGCAACATAGTTTAATGGCAGAAAGAAAATAAAAAATAATCGTGAAATCAAATGTTTCAGAATATGTTCGTTGGATTCGGTGGGAGCTTTGTGGAAACTGAAATTTAATTCAAAATTGAATACCTTGTTATTGTATCACTATTTATTGTGACACGTGTTTCTCTCCTTAAGAATATCTTCTGAAAAATTTCATATTATTGTCGTTTGTTTTACTATAAAAACAGTAATAACAAAATTAATTATAAGTGGATGAAATCTTTAGTGAATTAAATATAATAATGAAGTATTTCGATAAGAATGCTGCTCACCAATAGTTGATCTGTATGAATACATTTAAAATCCGATAGCATGTGTACAGTTTTTTTTGTTAAAATTATGACTGTTTTTAATTCAATTCGTTGCTATAAAAAATAAAACGATGTGAAACAGATCGAAGGTTGTATATCACTGGAAACAATTGTAAATGGACCTGCTAGTATATATTCTGATATAATGTTTGTTAAAACGACATGAATATATTATATTTTTTAAGTAACTTAACTTCATAATTCAACGTCACAAAAAAATAATAAAAAAAACGTAAGCATGATGTTAAGTAATTTCTTGAGTATCTGATAATTTGATGAAGATTTTTAATCACTAATTGGTCACCCATAACATATAAATAATAAAACACAATGTTTAGCTTATATATGTTTTTAAACAGCAATTGTGTTAAATGGCATTTTGAATGTTGTGAACAAATCCAGCTCCGATCTTATTTATTTAAAATTGTGGGAATACTACTGACTATTTTGTTTTATGAAAATATTTAAAAAAAGGCAGAATTGTGATAACATCGTTTATATCAATGTGCTGAAATAACATGAGAGAATCGGTGAATAAAAATCAAAAATAATTTGAAATTTTAATCAGCTCTTTACAATTGAGAAGAAAAATATACCATTCAAAGCGATGAAGAAGTATATCTATATCGCCTAACTATATACACGATGGCATTGCGAATTAAAATACGAATCTTCAAAGAGATATGCCCGGCCGTGTATTGATATACGTCATAAGGTTTTCAATACGGACTGATCTCTCAGTGAATGTGGGTCATAAATAAATTGGATTGCTAGTCTCATACCACCCTGGGTTTCCCTGACCGTTTCGTGAGTGGGAGTTGCCAAAGGGCACGAGAAGCTGTAGTGTGAGGGAGACTGGAATGGAACGAGACATTGTCTGATCGGTTCGGCCGAACAATAGCTTTTTTGGAGTAATCACACGGAGGGGATTTTCCGAAAACTGGCCGTGAGAAGATAATAACACTTAAAAGACGATGTATAAAAATTGTTATTTTCGGTTTTAGTTTACTGAAGTAAAAATAGACAGCTGCAAATCAATAGACGCCAATTATCACAAAGGATTCTTAACGAACAAACTAACATAAAAGTATAGCCACTTGTCCGGCCGTTGTAGAAAGGCGTGGTCTGATTTGTTTCCATAATGACCACTTCCGTCCCACGTATAAACTTATTGTCATAGACACCTATTATTTCATTTGGAATTTTGAAAATTTAGTGTCATTATGTTAAAGTAACAAGCTAGGCCGTTGGAACAGGAGAGAGGATGTGTTGTGTGCCTTTTCTGCACAGCTATATATATATAAGCGAATGTTGGTTTAAGCATAGTTCTGACGATAGTGTGAGCCGAAATAGCTATCAACTATATTTGTTAAAAACAATTTTGTAGAACTAAAATACATTGCTATTGTTTTCACCGTGTTATAATGGAGTTCTACCAAGTGAATGCCAATTCAATCAATAAAAATATACTATTAACTTACCGATGTATTAATTTGACTTATTTGTTACGTACGTGAAATCTATTCTTAGGCTAGGCAACGACGTCATAGAGAGACGATGGAGCTGATTTGACGACACTTCATTTCTACCTACCTTTTCTTCCAAACAGTGAAATTCCAACATTCAGTACTGTTGGACACCATCTATAATATTTAATGACAAAGCAAACATTTTCGTGCAGAATTTAAATTTAAATATGATCGAAAAAGAATAATTAGTTATATAAACTTTACACGTCAAGAATGTGTTGAATATATCGTTAAGGTTTCAATCGAAGACAAATACAACAAAAGCTCATTCACAGGCAATAGATGCTTGCTTTGATGAGTATTATGAAGTATAAAAAAATGTAATACAATTTAATGAAAGATTAAAATTATTACTTGTTTTAGACTCTTTTAATAATGTAGATAATTATTGGTTATTTTCAATATGTGTTAATCGGTCGATTGAATTTACTTAGAAGAGCTCCGTTATAAGAGACTAAAAATAGTAGAGATTTTTACTTCTACAAGACATTGCTAATATTTATAGAAAATCTACTTTAGCTATAGTAAGAACTAATTATTTAGGCCGAATGTATTTATTGAAATTCCAATTAATGAACGGTTTCTCATTCTTCTAATTATTTGCTATTTTTTCAACAAATAGCTTTGTCCAAATATTTATTGTTTCATTTGATTTTACTCGATAAAAGTGAAACCAGTCTTGATTTGATAATACAAAATTTTGGAAGTATTACTCAATATCGTGCTTTATTACTTGAATTGTTTTGACATTTAAATGTTGATATCTCTAATAATTATGAAAATATGAATTGTTGAAATATTTTAGCATCCCTGGTTTCGTCTTTCGGCATATTAAAGCATTCTATGTCACGGGTAAACGGATTTAATCAGACTTAATTTTTTATAAATAAAATAATTTTAAATAGCATTGCAGAAACAAATACATTAAGGACACAGAGTAGTTTAGATTGTTCTTAGAAAATTCCTTCCTATTTTTTATTCACAGTGGAAAAATAAAATCATGAATATCTGGCTGATTTTCAAGGAAAAGTTGAATGTCGTGCGTCAATTTATTATCGTTCCCTGACTTTATATCTTAAAATGTACGTATGTTTCATAAAAATAAAGCAAACACCTGTCGTGTTGTGCCAATGACGTCACACGCAACTTGAAAAGGGTCTTCCCCAAACGAAAAATCATTATGCCCTTTGCTCCCATCAGCAACAGGCGAGCCGGCGCTATATTTTTTGTGCAGCTTTTTTTAAAAATATTTTTCATGAAAATATTTCGTAAATGTTTTGCGGCAAGGTATATAGCTCATCTGTGTTGTGTACATTTAATAAAATGATTTTGTGCTACGCGTAAAATTTTGAATTGAGCACTAGAGAAAGAATTGTTTTTCTAAATGTCAACATTATAAAATAAATAGATATATATTTAACACGGTGAAAAAATAAAAATGTATTTTTATTCCAGAAAACTTCATAAGATATAGTTGATAGCTATTTCGGCAGACCATCGTCAGAATTAGACTAAAACTAAATTACATTGCTATTTTTTCACCGTGTTATAATGAAGTTATACCAAGTGAATGCCAATTCAATCAATAGATATAAATTTCACAAATCCCAATGTATTCTAATTTTGGTTGATTACTGTAGAGTCCTCTCTCTCTCTAGTAGGTTATTTAAAAAAAAAACTGAATGTCATTATATAATATTAAATCAGTAGTTGTTGAAGTTAGCTCAGATAAATATTTATTCCCAAGACTTAGGGTGTGTATTTTTAGTAATTTGTCTTAAGATGCTAAAAGAAAAACCCGAGTCACGAGCGATAAAACGTTGAGAATTGTACACAGTTTAAATGAAATTCAATAATTCTTCTCTCATACATTATTGTCTTCCCAATATATACTGCAAAATATATCAATTTCTACACGGAATATATATTTACAAAAAAATACTTCGTGTAGAAACAATTTATTCAAATAAGTAAACTTTAAGTAGTGATTATTAGATATCTGGTAAAAAGTAAAAGTACACTTAAAAGTGCAACTCCTATCACAGGTTCTGTAAGGGCAAAAAATGGAGCTGGTAAACAAATAATTTATTGAGTCAACCGGCTGCGATTTTCCCGTCGGTACATAGCGAGACCTGTGGGAAAGTTAGGAAAACTCTGGCATCATTGGAAGTGAAACTAGGGAGACAAGATGAGGTTGCACAATTCAGATCCAAATCAAAAGAGTCTTTCAAAGAAACAAGTATTTCCTATAATGCAATAACTGAAACTTCAAGAAATACATAATTTTCATATTTGTTATCTTTAAACAACGAAAGATTTTTTTTAAAGCGCTATACTTAATAATACAACCAGTTAAGTAACGAAGAAAAAATTCAGCTTTTTTAACCTTTTGATGAAATTATAAAAAAATAATAAAATACAATACAATGCATTCAATTATGTGAATATGAAATTGGATATAAATTATTGATTTTGTAATCGAGTAGTAAAAGTTTTTTAACACGGTGAAAAAATAGCAATATATTTTAGTTCTACAATTTTCTTTTATAAGATATAGTTGATAGCTATTTCGGAATAACACATCATCAGAACTATGAACAGAACGTGAACCAAAATATTTCTTATAAAAAGAAGTCGAACGACAGTACATTGCTAGTTTTTCACAGTGTTATAATGGAGTTCTAAAAAGTAAATGCCAATTCATTCAATGAAACGTTTTTAACATTCTACTCTGCTCGGTCGAGGAAGTAACTAGGTAGTAAAAATTTCAAATAAATACTCCTAAAAACTGATAATTTTAATCGATATTCAGTAGTAGTTAGATAAGAGGTGTTGATGATGGTTTCGTTTCTAAATGCCTACAGAGAAATAAAGAATTATAATTGAGCTTCCAGAGATTTTTCTTCCCGCTGAGTATTTTTACGATTCTTTTTTAATCACCATTGACGTTTCTTTCTCTCGTTAAATAACAATACTCCCAGCTTTATTAAATGAATCCTTTAGATATATGTCGAAATCTAACCGATCGGAAAAAAAGATATGCAAGATTTAGGTTCTCCAGAAGTATTCAAAACACGTGGCCTAGCCAGTTACAACGCCTGTCATAATCACTAGTATGTTTTTCAATCTCAGAATTTCTCACAAAGTCAAACTACCCGTCCCCAATATCCGATGAAGCATGCAATTCCATTTAAAACACACGAGTTTTCCTTCAAATATAATTTATTCCGTTGTGCGACTTATAAAATACTCAGTAGAAATGGTCTGTTAAAGATTCATTTTGTTAACGCATATTATCGCTACAGAGCTGAGCAATCTACAGTGAAGCTGGTTCACGTTGATACAATATGGACTAACGTATTTTTTTTTGTATTTGTTAAACATATATGAATATTATAAAATAAATGCTAGACAATTTTTAATATTTTTATGTATCATATATAATCTCTGATTCAGAAATAGTCAAGAGCAAGGACTGCCAACTGGTTAATTGTAAAATATCAAATAAAAAAATATATATATATATGTAAATTTACATAATTAACTAAGAACTAAGATATTGTCGTAATTTACAAGTAAAATAAGTAATGCTTGACTTTTAAGGAGTCAACCGCACTTCATAGTGTAAAGATAAATATATACAAAGTATTTTTTTAGCATGCAGATAGTATTTGAAACTCGTCCGGTCCCTGTATTTTAATAGTTTGTCTTGGCAGGAAACGTTATTGAACGTATCGTAGGCTGGTGTTGCAATAAAGAAAGCCCCAAGGTGAAAGTCGGTAAACGGTAGAAGGAAGAATGGTGTTGTCAGTAATGCTATTTCTTTTAAACGTTGTTGGTTTAAAAGATGGCGCTAATGGTATATCTGACTGGATAGTTATATTCAAGCTATATTGAAAGTGGACATTATTGTATTAAAAACAAAAGAATTGATCAAAGTAATTGAGTATAAATCATTCTATTATAAATATCATTGGTTCAATGAGGTAGAGTCTGAAAATTATTTATTTTTTATTTTATATGGTCAATGTAACGGTAATTTTTACTGATAAGAATGGTGCTGTGAAAGTCAAATTAACTTTTTTTTTGTTTTTCTTAAATTATCCTCACATCAGGTGACGAATACTTATTTTTTTTTTATAAATATAAAACCTAATATTTGGATCATGATATTTGTATGCATGAGGTATATAAATGTAAGCACATGTTTAATAACGTAATTTTTAAATAATTGTGGGGATATCTAACAATCGTAAAGCATTTAAAAGATTTTTCGTCACTGCATTGTTAATTGCGCGATGAAAAATATTTTTCTGAAGCAATATTTGGTTATTGTTTGTAAGTATTATAAGGTTTGTGATATATCTGAAAAAAAAAGCACATCATAAAAGCTTCTTAGAATAGTCTTTTCACACCTAAAACAATAAATACTCTTTTATCAGTAAAACACTGGTTAAGTTGTATGAAACTTTAAAAATAGCTCCTGCATTCTAAAAAAAGTATTAAAATTGAGATTGAATCGTGAAAATTCTGATTTAAAAAAAATAGGAACTTATATTTAAGCCGTCGACAACCATCGAATTTGTTTCCATTGTCGTTATTTTTAAGATGTAAACTGTTACTATTCTGTAGAAGGTTATTATAATATATTAATGCAAATGAATACAATTTTTAATACCATTACCTCATTTGTATATTTTTTAGATCAGAACCAGTCGCTCATCGCGAGCATTATCAACTTTTACAATACAAATGAAAAACAAACATTAATACAATACAAAATTAAGAAAAAATAATTGACAGACATCATTTTCAGGTAATGCTGCACAATGTATAATATTCAAAAGAAGTAAAATAGTTTACAAATAAAGCGTTGAGAACCTACAAAAATTTCTACTAATTTAAAACTTCCAATTTATAATAAAAAATGAAACTCAATTGAATGTTATGTAATAATCTTTATAGTTGTTAATAACAAAAAAAACTAACGGGAAAATAAATTAAAAATAAAAAATTCCTATGAAGGTGTAAGCCGAAATAACTATCAACTATAACTCTGATAAATTTTGTGGAACCAAAATACATTATTGCTATATTTTCACCGTGTTATAATGGAGTTTTACCAAGTTAATATCAATTCAATCAAGAAAACACTTTTTTAGTTTAAGTTTTTTTTTTAATTTAGGGAGCATATTGAATTAAGTAATTAATATTGATAGCTCGAAATTTGAATTATGATATATCCTTGAAATCGTCCGTCCGCATCAAACCTACAGGGTGGCAAAATCTATTTTGATGTGTCTATTATATGCGGAAAAATCACCAATTTTGTAGATGTAGAGAATACGATGTTTGTTAATTTCTACACGCCAATAACGCTCCATATACCTGACTGAAAATTTGTCTAAAAATTCTTTCTATCTAATCATATTACGTCATATATTCACTGTTTGAGTGATTATTTTATTCCATTTTTTTCGGAAATTCGCGTGGATAGTTTGACAGGTCCGTAATGCGATAAAACTGGCGCCCTAACTAGAATCCGAAAACAAGCACGGGCCCATAATTTATTTACGCTGCATTCGCAATTGGGGATTCTGTTTAAATTTAATTAGCGGAGTTATGTCGGACTGCGAGGTGGACCTGTACTCAATGTTCTTTTTTCAAAACATTTTTTTTATCATCGCAATACTGGACGTGTTTTTTATGTTCAGGGAAATTGCATCGGGCCATAGAATATTAATACAGAAATGATGGCGTCCTGTATTTATCTTACTATTGTGATATTTAACGAATACATTATATATCGGAAAAAAATACATGCAATTTGTCAGCCTAACTGATATAAGAATTTTTCTCAGTTTACAGAACAGTTTACAGCGATGATGTGAAATTTTCAAATATGATGTTTGTACTATTTTCAACTTATAAAATTGACAAAACAATTAATTGATGGGAAACATTTGGTGAATGACACACGAGTACTCCAGAGAAATATTTTTAACTGTCAACATACATTTTTACTTTACTTATGGGCGCAGTGGTCAACGACATTGGCTTCTGTTATGGATTTCACTGGTTTATGTCCAACAAGAGTTTTAAAGGCACAGGTGTGTGTGATGTCTAAAAAAGTCCTGCAGTGCGATGACAAGACAGAACGATTGGCTAATCACGGATCAGTCCTATACCGCTCTTTTCTTTTTAATTCATTATATTATGTCTTCGAAATAAATGCATATTTAGAATCTAAGTAACTAGTAATTTTAGTAAAGTAACTTCTGCTGAGAAAAACTCTATAAGCTACATATTACATTATTATTGTTACAAAAGCGAAAACGTTTTCATATCGTAAATGTATAATTATCCAAGAAAACAAAACTTCTAATAATTAAAATGAAGTAACACCAATGACAGGGTCAACAAATTCAGATAAACTTCGTGGGACTTCGCGTACATTAGTTATTATTAAATTGAATTTAGATTAAAGTCGTAGACTTAAGCTTCCGTATAATTCTTTATGTAAACCGATGAAAACTGCTTACTGAGTGTAAATTTTAGTACTTCTGTGTACTAGAATACTTGACGATGGCAAAAAGTGAAATTGTTGTTGTGATTGACAAAACATGCAAAAGTACACAGAGTTTAAACGATTCAACATGCGATGAAATTTTACTTTTGATATCTAAAGTGTCAGAAGTTTTATTATTGCTTAGGCTCTATTTAAGTCCAATAAGAATATATTTACAAATAAAGGATTCGAATGTGTTGCTGGTGATGGTATATAAAAGCTTTTAGTTATAATCAGTGTGAAAATTATGATTTTCGCACACTGCATTTTCCACGCTGGCTTATGTTTAATAGCGTATAAAAGAGGAACTTTGATTATTCCGATTGATGTGCGCATGTGCGGAAACACTTCAGGCGTAGGAAGCCTGTTTATATTTCATATATTTACACGGGATAATTTGTAATGTAGATTCCGTCAAAGCCTACAAATAAAGTTTACGTTACACGTTCAAGTATTTTAGAAAAAAGTTTGTATGTGATTGATTAAATGTAAATAGATATTTGTATTTTAATGTTGATACTGTTGTATAATGAATATGTCAGGTAAACTACAAGATAAAAGTTGCAAATAAAGAAAAAAGTTTTAATATTTGGCTTATTTATTAAATTGGCATTAAAAAACTTATATAATATCAGCACACTTTCAATTAAAAAATCATCTTCAAATATGTTATAAATAAAAAAAAATACTGATTCAGTAAACATTCATTATGCATGCATTTGTGTAATGAATGCCTAAGAAAAATGCTCCCAAAATTATTTGATATAGTCAACTATTTAAAATGGTAAAACTTAAATTTATTCATCACTCATATTTAATTAAACCAAGTTCACGTTGTAGCAAGAAATCGTTTAATTTGTTGGAATCAATTTTAACGAGTAATTAATGATTGTACTAGTGTTTATTTTCTAAGAATTGTTTTCATTACAATGTCATATTTGAACTATGCATAAAAGTTTTGATAGTTCAATAAGTGAAACGAAATGTCATATTCAATGGTATGAAAAAATATTTGATATTATGGAAATATAAGTTATAAAAGAGTTTTCAGGTAATATAAAATTTTAAATAACTTTGATTATACCACGTATTGTGTAACTAACTGTGACACGTGTTTCGCCTCTTTCGGAGGCATCTTCAGACTAACTAACGGAAGATTGATTCTAAAATTTTTAAATTATGATATTAAAAATTGGATTTCGGATATTTTCCTTCTAAAGGAACCAAGGAAGGGGTGATATCATCAAACAATATAATCAGATAATGATACTGATATTACTGAGATGCAATACAATCAAATTAGGATTTTCCCTTTATAATGGGGTTTTAGAACCGAAACAAAACAAACGAATAAACATATTTCTAATAACGTTAAACATTACAAACTATTAAACTAATGCACTGCATTCAATCAGATAGGTTAGTGATTACTCTACTAATTGGAAACAATGTTAGTAAACATGAGCAACCTGTCCTATTAAGAATATTATTAAATAATAGTTTTCAGCTTTTTGAAAACAAAAAATGCCATTAGAAGTTATATAAACGTTTTGTAAATTGCCAAATAATTTGTAATTTTTACCGAGATTTTAATCGAGAGAATTTAATCGAGATATGAATGAAATCCAAATCTAATAAAAAAAGTCGCGTTACATAACACGAATTGTATTATGAATGAATTAACACGCCATCGTCAAAACTATAAAATATAGCCGAAATAGCTATCAACTATATTTGTTAAAAATAATTTTGTAGAACTAAAATACATTGCTATTTTTTCACCGTGTTATAATGGAGTTCTACCAAGTGAATGCCAATTCAATCAATAAATAGGTTAAATAAGATCTTTTTTCGGTGTGAAGAATTTGCTTGGGGGAAGTCGTACACCAAATAAAATGTCCGTATGATTAATTTTTAAGTTACCAGATTTCTAGATGTGCGATTATTTTTCTATTTACGTTTTTTCATTTCTTGTAAAAACTCAATACATAGATTGATAAGCTAATACCTAAATTAGGAAGAGTGAATTGTGTAAATAAACTTCAACAGTTATATAGCAACAAGAATCTTTCAAATCGGCAAAAAGATGCAGTAGTAAATTTATATGAAAAGGTCTTTAACCGATTAAAAAAATATTTGCTAAAATTTATCAAATTTTCAATTATGTGTCACAGGCTTATAACCCTTTGCAGGTTTATAATTCGAGTTACTCACGCCGTGGTGGGTTAGTCAAACAAGAAAATTCTGATGCATAAAACGATATTAAGCCTTGCGAGATCTTAATTTATATAATAGTTTAACCCTCTTTGTTAATATGATAAGCATAAACGTTTATTACATATTATGCGTATCTAGTTGAGCTTTGTAATATCATATTTGACACGATTTGGGTAAGTAATTTTTTTATGAAGGTTTTTATTTAAATAAATTAAAATTAATTAAAATTGAAAAAAAAATCATATCTCGCTATTGTCACGTAAAGTTCTTCAAAGTCATATGCTCTTTAAAATGAAAGTTTTGCCAAATAACACAGATAAAGTATCATCATCCAAATCAGTGGTAACCAACATTTTGTATACCATGCGCCGTTTTTTTTATCATATTAGAGAAGACTTGAGATGTGTCATACATCTTAATTGCTTTTTCTAACTTCTGATGTTCACGTTTTTGGTTGGAAAATAAGAATAGAAGTAGAACCCGCTGGAGTAAGCGAGGTGCATTTTTTTTTGCAAACATTATTAATGACGCTTTCTTTGTATATAAAAAAATCTGTAAGTAACTGTAAGTTCTGTTGCATCCGTGTGATATGATGCCTGAAGATGCCGAAAGGCGAAACCCGGGTCGTTAATGACAAAACATTTGGAATCGTACAAAATTGTAAAAATTCAAATTTGATATTGAAATTTCATCAAGCACCTTCAGTCGATATCATAAATCATAAAAAATCTTACTTTATCAATTTTTAATAACTTTATTGTTTATTATTTAAAATATTTGTGATTAAATAAAATAAAAATATTTCTTATTTTTTTATTAAAACGACTTAGATAATATGGCAATTTTAACTCTACCAGTCGTAAGGATAAAATTTTTCATATTTGGAGGCCTGCGTCGGCATAAGATACAAAATGTTACATAAAATGGTGTATGTGCGGCATCCAAGGTTTATGCAAATGAATCTGTTAAATTTTCATTACAGTCGTCAGCGACCCAAGTCATGCAGGACTCTAGTTAAAAGTACCATCAAAGTTTTTAATTTCGGTACCCTTTTCAATTAGCTTGACATTCAAATTTCTTCCTGTAGAAAACGCGCCTGGTTTCTTATCTGGGAATAAATTCAAATACTCAAATAGAATATAATTTTCGGCTTATATAGAAACCATGTATCTTCATTTTAAGAAAATATTTAGTAGGTAATGAAAATTAACAAAGTTGATATTAGCTTAGGAATTGATTTTTCTTCTGCACAATAACGTTAATTCTAGTTAACTTTTCATTCATTCGACATAATTTAAACTATATGTAAAATTGCGGTTTTATCGAATTTTGTTTTGCCTGGTGATATTTTAAAGCAATATCTGTTCGCCTTGAACATAAAAGTCAGATACTAAATTCTAAAAGTTGAATTTTAATATTTAAATAATAATTGTTATTTAAATAAAAATTAGTTATTTATTACAATAGTAGTTGTAGAAATCGAGGTTGTAGTAAAGTCCTCGTAGAGTTAGACCTAAGAATCCAGAGAAAAAAAGAAAGAACAGTGAGAAGTATTAACTTATTCCGTGATGAGCCATGTTGAAATATCCTTTATATATATTGAACTTGAAAAAATAATTCATACTTTTTTAAATAATTAACTCTGTTATATTTTAAAGTGTTAGTTATATACACATTGTAGTCATTTATCCCAGTAATTAATGGTATTAGCAGTTATGAGAGTAAGAATGAAGCATATTTTGGATAGGACAAAATCTTCATGTCTTGTCGCAATATTGTTGCCCAAGATTGAGATATGATTGCCATAATGGGTGGATTTTTCTTATTTTTTGCTAAAAATATAAGTAAAACGCGGCCCGATGCTTGAGAGACACGTACATAGGCTGTTGTTGCATGGGAAAAGAAAATGGGATATCGCAGGGTCGCAGTAATTTAAATTTTAGCTTGCCGACGACCGTCGTTAACACTTTGAAAAGCTGTTACGAGATTCTCGCGTGACACTTGGTTACCGTCGGTCATATTTGCAATAGATTTTATAAAACAATTTCGAAGCCACAACTGTTAAGAGTTAAAAAATATTGAAATAAAATATACAACATGAATTTATCTAGATTTTAAATGTTTTTTGAAAAACCATACATATTCGAACGATGAATATTCACACTTGGTCGTGTTTGGATATTATCTATGATAGAAAATATTACTGCTTTTAACCATCTGACTGATAATGATAAACGCCTTAACTGTTGAGAAACCTGAAATTTGACACACAATAATATTACAGTAAAGGTTTTGTCACTCACGACTCTTTTACTTTCGGCATCTTCAAGCGTTATTTTAGCCTGATGTCAACTAAAAGTAAGTATCATACACATTGTATCGCCTATATTCACAAAGAATCACAAAAAATACACCTCCAAGGCTACGAGTTTAATATATAGCTGGTATAATTTTAATAACTACTGATTTGATGATAGTGCTATTCGAATTTTAAAAAGATAATTTATAGCTGAAACAACCAAAATGACAAGAAAATGAATACTTAGAGATACACAAGGAATAAAGATGTTGAAAGGTGACACGCAGGTAGTAAGCGACAATTTTTTTGAATTGTACATAGTTTTAAAAACTATAATTTTATATTGAAACTCCATCAAACATCGTTATTTGTTATCATTGATTAGATATAACATTATTAAAACAAATATGTGAGACGTTATTTTTGAATTAAAATATATCTTGATTTCATTTGTTTTAATTGGCTAAATGAAAAGTTTATGAATCAAAGTTAGCAATGTTCATGGTCGGATTATTTTTAGAAGTGGCAGCTGACATTTGCAATATATTTGAATAATCAAAACATATCAGTTGAAACTGGTCTTAATCTTTAAGTTACAAAATCATGAAAAAGTAAAAATAACTTTGTTTTATTTACTTAAATTATAACTTTTAATATTAAACAGAAAGATTTCAGGATAGCAAAAACAAGGTTGAAAAATATAACACGGTGAAAAAATAGGAATGTATTTTAGTTCTACAAAATTATTTTTAAAAATATAGTTCATAGCTATTTCGGCTCACTCCATCATCAGAACTATGCTTAAACTAACATTTGCTTTGCCTTTTGGCCTTTGCCACACAGCCGAAGCTACACTCGATGTTTTGCGCCCTGTTTTTGAAGATCGCATTATCAGCCGCAGAGCTGATGTCGTTTGGCCACCTCGGAGCTGCGATTTGACACCGTTGGACTATTATTTGTGGGGTGCCCTCAAAGATAAGTGTTATGCCGACAAGCCAGAGACAATTGACGCTTTAAAGGACAATATTCGTGAAGCCATTGGTGAAATACAGCTGCACACAATCGATAATGTGCTTAAAAATTGGACCGATCGTGTAGGCTACTGCATGGCCAGCCTAGGCAGCCATTTGAATGAAATTATTTTTCATTATTAACCGGAAGGATTGTACTTTCAAATAAAAAAAGAAATTTGAGAAAATATTAGTAGTTGTTTTTTTATAGCATTTTCAAAAAAAAAAGTTATTTGGCGGACGAAATAAGCACTAGTTGAAAAAAAAAACTTTAGATGGCGGACCCTATATATATAGCTGTGTAGAAAAGGTGCACAATACTTCTTCTCTCCTGTTTTAACAACCTGGCTTGTTTCTTGCTCGCAATAAAACTAAAAACTGTAAATGAAACTAAAAAGGCGGCTATATCAATAGGTTTAAATATGGCACGGAAATGGTCTAATACGGAAACAAAAAAGACCCTTGTAGAGAGTTGAGCAATGGCGATCGACATGTATTAGTTTGTTCGTTAAGAATCCTTTGTGATGGTTGATATCTATTAATTTCAAGCTGTTACAAAGCCTTCATCTTGCGACGCTTACAACAAAGATGCGAACACTTAAGCGCTGAGTTTGAATTTATAATTATTATGTGATTCATTTATAACGTGATTAGCGAATTGTGAATCTGCTTTTTTTCTGTTGAATATAATTATTAAGTCATTCCAACAATAATGATACCACTCACCGTACGGTTATCCATTTACTTATTCTTATTAAAAGTTCTCAGATTTATAAAGAAAATCTTTAAATATACTTTTACTCATAGGCACATCACATTATAAAATGTAAAATTTTTGGAACGTTAACTTTTCGTTTCACTGGTGTGTTTTTATATTCTACTTAATTTTTCGTACTTAATAGAAAAATATCAAAAAATTGAACCTTGTCATTTGTCCTATAATGATGCCGAATAATTGAATCTAGTATTTCTTTGCTTTGGAACTAAGCTCAAAAAGATTTCCCAATTTATCAACCATTAACAAAAAACGTATTTCAATAGAATAAAAATGAACCATATTAATATGTTAACGTATATTAACTATTTTTTTAGTCAAATCAAAAGAATATCAAAATTGCGAAATTGGTTTATATTCGTTTAAATAAATGCAATAATATACAAACATTCCCTATCTCAGGATAAAATTTGAATTCTAAAACGCCTGGGCTGTAAAAAAATGCTTTGTATTGGATGCCCTTACTGAACCAGCTGAAGGTCCTCTATTTTTATTTAATAGCAAATATCATCATATTGTACAAGTTTGATTTGATTTCAAACCGTACATCTGTTATCCAAATACAACCGATGCCCCTTTATTCAGCAAACATATTTCAATCTACAAATTCAATGTTAAGTAAGCACAATCCTACGAGGAATTACTTCGCGTACCTTAATGAATTGATTGGTTTCCAAACAATTCTCATTCAGATGTGAATATTGAGTGAGGAGAATCTGTGTCAACACTTTTTTTGGATTTGCAAACACTTAACTTAAATTAAAAAAATAAAATTTATATCCATTTTACGTGTTCTGGGAAATAGTTTTTGCCCAATAAAATGTGTTGTTACTTATTGATTATTTAATTAAATGACTTTTTTATGATAACTATATCATAGAGTTACTATTGATGTAAACAGTGATATCAATCAGACATTTAGAATTTAATTTAAAGCCTATTGTATCCACTTAAACATAATATCAACGGACGTTGACATCACTTAACTGACATTTGACATTTTTAGGCAAGACCCCAAAAATAAAAAATCAAGTATTCAGGTAAAAGATTGAGATATTGAAATTGTTACATAATACTTCATTCTTCGTATATGAATTTCTTGTATTGAAAGAAAAAATATAATCACTCTTACTTTAAAGTAGACAACAATAGATGATATTGGGCTGACTCAATATTATATAGTTGTCAACTCCATAAAGCATCGTGTCTAATAATTTTTGTCGCGTTGCTCGTTCGGGTAAGTTTTATAAAAGATTTTCGCTTCATTAAAAATGGAATTATAAAAATAAACAACCCCTAAAAGTATTAGCTTTTAAGAAAATATTTCAATAATAACGATATAAACATTAAGCCATTTCTTTATCATGAGATTGCCTAGATGAATCAAAAATGTGACTGAAATGAATCAAAAGACCTTTGTGTGAAAGGAGAAAATATTAAAAAAAATGTATTTTTTCAGTAAACAATGTTAACCAAATAATATGTTGGTAGAAAAAGAAGTTTTAAATATTTTGACAATGTCGAATCATGAAATTGTCTTAAATTTATTTTAGTGAACAGTTATCACTATAGGTTATGACGTTAAATATGTATTCAAAATAATATGTAATTCGTATGTTTATACACACTAAGTAAAATCTAGTGAGTATAAAACATATCATAAACTACTATTAAACGACAAAAAAAATAGTAATCAAATATTGACTTATTGTCTGCTGAGCGACATAAACAATATATCATCACCGAATATTTCAACATAAAATTTGGGAGTGTTGATGTCAAACAAGCATATGAAGATTATCAGGACAGATCAAGATATGTTTAACTACAAAATAGTTCTAACACATAGGTTTTCAGACTACTATTTGTCAAAACTTTGAAATATTCAGTGCTTGATTATTCGATATGTAGTTCACCAGAGAAAGGGTAAACGCTCTCATATTTTGAATTATAAAAACTCAACACACTATAATTAGCTGTTTCAATATTTGAGACGTTAAAAGTCAGCGGATTTATCAATAATTGATATATTTATATTAGTAAGTCATCGTCGCTCATCTTTACTATCGTCATTTAATCATAAAAAAATAAAATAAAAGTATACACATGTCACTTTTAAGGTGTTAACTGGCACTTCTTGATGGAAAGGCATGATATTTTAAATAATAAAAACACATTTTTTAGAACTTATTTCCACAATATATTTTTTGATCAGGCCTGGTTTCGCTCATCGCGAGCATTATCAACTGATCAGTTGGTAATGCTCGCGAATAAATAAGTACTAAAAAATGTGTTTTTATTATTAAAAAAAAAGTATACACAGGATAAGAATATCGTGTATTTTTGTTTCATTTAAATGTTTTTACTGTATATTATTAAAAAAATTAAAAATAAATGTAATTTTTGTACAGAGCAAATGATACTACACTATTTATTTATTTGTGAACTATTTTACATTGAAAATTTACATTTAAATATTTTTTGTAAGATTCGTGTAAATAATGTCTTAATTTATAAGCCATTTGTATTGTATACCTGATAATTATTACCAATACAATTGTATTTGCATACTATATTTTTGTATAAATATCTTCTTTGATTTGTATCATATCAGTTGACAATGCTCACGATGTCAGAAACCGGTTATGATTATAATAACCTAAAATTGTACAAATATCACTAAGCATAAAGTGTTATCATTCATCAAAATAATTATATCAAATATATAAAAAATGTTTCTGTATGAAGATACCGCTGAATCTAACAAAAGTAAACAATGTAGAGTTTAATTTTTAATTAATATATTTTTAAATAGATGTCGTTGAGCGACAGATCTGGTTCCGAATTATTCGCACCGCAAACCTAGCAAAGCTCGCGATAGAGAGATGCCTTATAACGATTTCCTGAAGCAAAAGCTCAGTGAGGTGTCATTGTTGTTACTGAATTGATTTAATTTGTGATAAACCGACGTAGACATGGTTATTCACTTCGCGACAAAGATATACATACATTTGTGTTATCATCCAGCGTGGTTGGGTGTAACCGGGACATTGTGCTACTGCCGCGTCAAATGTATATACATTCTAAGCCTATTCAGCTAGAGGAATTATATTTATAGGAAATACAAGGAAATGAAACGCGATGTATTATGTAATAATGGTATCGTAAATTACTGTTCGGAATTATTGTGTATTAAGCAAATATTCGTCAGGTATTTCAAAATGTTATACAGTCGAACCTTTATATTCTTCAATCATTTTACTTTTGATGGTTTGACGGTAACTTTGTAAATTTTTTTTTTTCAAATAAAATTGAATTAAAAGATTGCCTTTTTATCATTATTAATTTTTGAATAATTTTTACTAAAAATATGCCGGTTTTTTATTACATTCGATAGATTCAACGGTAATTATACTACAATCATACAGAAATCAATCTTACTATTGATTTATTTTATTTTTCCACTTGTGGTATGATTTTGCGCGTAACGTGAGTGTTAATTTTTCTTTTTAGCTTTCATATAATAAAAATGTAGCTTGGAATTTTCATTTGTGCTGGACGCAAAGAGGATTTATATTAAAAAAAGTAGTATAAATAAATTAACTGTATTCAATAATATATATAAATATTTATAAATTAAACAGTGAATGCTTACTTTATGTAGATATGTATTTTCAGTAGTAAATATTGTTTTTTTAATTCAGGCAGTGAAACTATTGTATATTAAGGATTTTATAATAGTTTACGTCATAACAGTTCTAAAAATAATGTTATTACTGAAAAAATCTGTTGAAATAAATATGTAAATAAATATTTACTTGAGAATAGCTTTATTTCAACTTCTCCAGTTCGGCCCCCTATAGCGTTGAGATTGGGACTTCGTTATAAGAAAACGACATTATACAGGACTTAGCACCCATGCATAACTTTAGGTTAAGTTCTTTCAAGAGTATTTTTTGAATTGCCCGAAATCAGTGAATCGATAATTTTTTCCATTACTATAATATATTTTAAATAATATTCAATACGTCTAGCAAAATCAATAGACACAAAGTTTTTTAATGCATCTATAAAATATGCATTAAAATTCTTATTTGACCTTGAAAATTTAGCGTTACATACATTTAAACTATGCTGTACTGAGTACTGTCTCAAATGCCGTAGGAAAATTTTCTTTATGGCGACGTTATAGAGGGGTATACTGTAAATGAATAAAATACGTGGCTTTCTGGCTTGTGTAGTTTATTCATTGAAAATTCACTGAAAAAATAATCATGGTTAAAGCAAAGTCAAGCCAAACTTTTGTTTTGAATGGGTTATTAAAATATATGTAAAAGCTGGTAAAAGAAATAAATTATCTTAGACGTTTGTTATTTCAGAATTCTTTTTAGCTCCTCTTAAAAGATATAATACCTATTTACCAAGATGTTCGGAGACGGCAAATAGAAAAAATAATGACGAAAAAAAAAGAGAAAACCATTTCCGATAGACGATACAAGCAATTATGTAACACGAATCTTCGCAAAACAATGCCAACTAATGGCACAAGCAAATAATGGTATTTTCTACTTTTTTATATTCTTATAAAAATCCCTACAAGGCTTTTAATATGTTCAATGTTTCGCTGGGGTATTTATTTTCGGTAATACCTTAAAGTGGATTTTTGGCATATCAAAGTCAAGTTTATATTTTTAACTTGTTTGTGATTTTCATAACTGTAAAATATGCGAATCTGGATTTAAAACGGCACTTTGTTGCAAACATTTTACTCATAAAATATAATATTTTACTTCACTTAGACTTATGTATATATAATATTAAGTTTATCTGTAAAATATTTTCATAGTTCTTGAAAAATTTATTTCGCATAAGTGGTGATTATTAAATTAAAATAAATGTAAATAGCCTTGATTATATTACAAGTTGTATTGTTCATAGACATTCTTAGTCATAAATATATCAAGTTGTAAAAACAGTTTGCAAAATTTATTTTTATTATTTAAAAAATAACGCCTTTCCATCAAGAAGTGACAGTTTACACATTAAAAGCACATTCGACACTTTCGTGTTTTTTATTTTTGAAATAAGTATTCCAGTGTAAAAACTGCTAGAAATTTAGTTTCAGTTTTACAACCCCTAGTCCGTACGTATGCATTTAATATGCAAACGAGTCTGGAAAACTGTTTGAGAAGTATCTCCGTTAGATGTGCATAGGTACACAACTGGTGTGTTTGTTTCTGGTAATTCAATCGGATTTAATTGTTGTACTCGGCAACCATGTACGTCACGTAAAACTGCAAATTGGACTCGTTTATAATATTATCACAATGCGCTTTTCACATTCTGCCCTATCTCCGAGGAACACCTGTTTAGAAATAATTTGGAAAGTTTGACGTGCATTTCTGCAAAGCTTTGTATATTTGTAAGGAACTATGTATTATAAACAGTTTTTTTGGTGCAGATGTTTATATATGGTTTGTTAATTAAGTATTAAACTTACCGTCCGCGAGTTGTAACGTTCTTAAGCTACTTCTCAATTTGGTCATAGTGAAACCAAGATCCTTCTATCAAAAAGAAAAATTCAATGAGAAAAAGATGAATAAGAAAATCTTATATAAGATATTTTATTTTTAACCAGTATAATTCACAATGTTACATACGAAACAAAAATAAACACTAACCGAAGATCTAAGAATATAATGGTTAAGTCTGTTCATATAGCTGCATTAGGTGAGTCATCAGAGGATACATTTACAACATTAACATCAAGAAAAAGTTTGCAGGCATGTAGTGTAGATTTTTTAAAAGATTGTAATTCAATGGAATTGTACATAATAATGAGGTTTATTGGGAATTGGGGACGAAAAAAATAGATCACAATTAAATTTATGATAAACGTGCGACAAAAGCGGCTGTTTAGGAGTTTATTTGTGAGAGACCATCTAATTTTATCGAACAATTTAAGAAAACGATGCATTGAAGAAAGATCAATGCAAGATTGTTTATCATTATAATGATGAATGTTTTACAGCAGTGATAAATGAACGATACGGTAGCGGAGACGACTACTGAGAAAAGAAGAAATATACTCTTACTGTGGTAATGCTAAAAGTAGACATATGTACAAGATAAATATGTGTCTAACCAGATATTTGGAAATTATCCATCAAACGAAAGAACATTACTGAATATATATGTTTTCATTTTATTTTTAAAGATTACCTGTTTTCTAGTTCATAAATATTTTTTGATATGAACGTTGTTGTATTTTTGTCACAGAAAATTAATTCCAAATTTTTATGTAAATTTTAAATAAATTATGAAAATAATCCAATATATTGTACAAGATAAAGCATAATGGTATACTGAAAAAGAACTTTAGTATACAATATATTAATAATGCCATGATTTGAACCTAAAGATACAGTACAATCTTACCACTACATAGAAAATGTCGAATAAAACATCTAATCCCTGATCTTATTTATCATGCAATTTCGAGATTAGAAATTTTTCAATTGAAACGGTAATAAAATGTATTTTCATATTAACATTTTTATCATCGCAAGTTTCAAACGTGGATTGCGTTTTGAAATATTAAAAGCACTGATTTCCTCAACCATTTAAACTATCTTTTGTAGCTATGAATAAAAAATAAGACTGAGAATAATGTAAAGCTATATTGCCAACAAAAAATAGGAGAACCATTTTATTTATATGAAGTAGATTAAATTTTAATGATATATTTAATTATATTCTATTTGTTGTGTTTAATACCACAATAAGTAGCAACAAAAGATCATTTATGAATGTCTGTATAAAGAGAATACTCGGAATTATTTTTTTATGGTAGTTAAAAATAGTTTTCTATTTATTATCACTTGTGTTTCGTAAAAATAGGTTTAAGAAGATGGAAAAGTTACCTGTCTCTGTAGAAAATACTACGTTTTCTTCTTTATCAAAGTGCAACGTAGATATATAAAAGCTCTTTGTTATAAAGGAGCTTTTAATGAATGCGATATTTTCATAGCCTGTTGCTCTCTAGATAAAGTGTAATCAGTATTTTTTTCATAAATTGCGTAACTTTTACTAGACATGTATAATAAATCAAAAGATTTCTTCGCGCCAACAATTTATGCCCAGAGTTGGATAGCCTCTATTGAAAGAGGGGTGAAATCTTTCCTTACATATCGAATGGTCAGAAAAAATAGGTCCAAGTAAAAAATTATTATGTTTTTAATTGTAATAAAGAAGACAAAATTGCTTCTTCTATTCCATCAATATTAAATGTTCTAAGATTTTCTTTTTAATTTTCATTAGTAATTTTGTCTTTAACCTTTTATTTTGTATCCTCATATTTTGATGACGAAAGTTGCAAAATTTCAATTGGAATAAAATAACATAACAAATATTGTTGACGTACATTTAATATTTCAAGTACTTTGACATTATAATGTAAAACTATTTGGTTTTTAAATATATCTTAAAAAGACTATAATATTTATTCGAATTGTTGAACTGGGTCCAATTTCAGCCTGGATCATCAATTCATTAGCATCCGTGTGAAAGAATATCTGAAGATACTGAAATATGAAACCCAGGTCGTGAGTGACAAAGCATGAGGAATTTTCTACAGTTTCAACAATTAAATTTTAATATTGAGCCTCCATCAAGTATTCTCTGTCGATATCGGAAAATATTTCTACATTTGTGTTAATGAGCGAGATCCTAAAAAATTTTAATTGGAGTGAATGGCTTTGGTTGCACAAATATACTATTAAAAATATCATTTTATAAAAATATCATACTAGAGTGGCAATGAGAAATGTTTTAATGTAATATTATTTTAAAAACAGTTCGTTAATCAAAAATATGTAACTGCGTAGAAACCTCGTCATTTTAATGTCTTCCGTTTCCCCACCTTGTACACGGGAAATCTGCGGCGCAATAGTTTCAGAGTCCAGCATGGTACCACTCCGGGTTCATTGCTCGGTATTGCATATTATCTTGCATGGGGGATATTTGAAAGAAGAGAGGTGAAGGTACTCGATTTAGGGGTAAAGGGAGCGTAACGTTAGCAACAGCAAGGGGTAAGGAACTATATTTATCTATGCTTATAAAGATTTTATAAAATTCAATTTTTCTCTTTAGTGGAGTATTTCAATGAAAACTATTTTTTTTTTTTTTTAAATAATAAAAACACATTTTTTTAGTACTTATTTCCACTGTGGAAATAAGTACTAAAAAAATGTGTTTTTATTATTTAAAATATAATGCCTTATAAGTGAAAACTATTTTGAAGAAGAGGATGAAGAATTCTATTTCAAATAATAGCAGTGGTCAACAAGTATACAAAATAAATTTACAAGTAATGCTTGATCATATAAAAGCGTTTTTGATCTTCACTGAATTTGTTAAATTGATAGGATAAAAAAAAAATTCTGCAAATTAGTTAAATGATCAAGACTGGATTTGCTGAAAACGAGAATTTTTGCGAGACAAAAGTCCACCGAATGTTTTGTTGTAAAGAGAGTTGATAACATCTATAAAATGCTTTTGCAATAAACGTTTTACAAAAAAGTACTTAGAACTAGAAAAAAACACTATGAGTATAATAAACTAAATACTATATGAGTATATTGACTAAATTTAAATAAATAACCCTATGCAGGTTTTTTTTCAAATTTAATTGGTTCAAAACGTTCGTAATGAGTATTTTTAATAAAATTCTTTGAGAAATTAAATAAATATGTTATAATATTAAAGAGTTCTACATTTTAATCAACAGTATACATTTAAATGTAAAGTTTTTCACATTAATCATGTCAGTGGTAACAGGCAAAGTAAAAATATCTTTTTTGTAAATTCTTGTGTGCTTGAAATGCTTGTGAGCTTGTGCGGTAGTGTCAGTTGTGCTCGTACGGCACTCATAAGTCGAGCTTTTTGATTTTCCTTATTGAATATATAACACTTTATTACAATTCCTCAATTGAGTCTATCTCACGCGGTGTTCCACGTGGACATTTTTTCAATTAATATCTTTAATTATTGATCGTCACATATTTATAAATGAATATCTCTCAAACAATTTTTTTATCCACCATCGCCACCGTATAATTAAAATTTTTGTAAATGCTTTTCGATTCTTGTTTTTCCGTAAATAATCAATGATGAAATGTCAAATAGTATAAATCTGGAGTTATACAAATACTCGATAAGTGATAAATTCACAAATGATATTCTGGGAGAAATTGGAGGAGAATTGAGTCCACTTAATATAAGTCTTCGAATGTATCTAAGTCAACAATATGGAGTCGAAAAATCCCAGTAACTATAAGTGGGTTAATCTTAACATCAATTCAAAGGTTTTCTCTCAATGATCTAAGTACACCTCAAATGCGCAGTAGGTAATGTTATATTGATCTCGGCAGGAATTACGCACGACGCAACATTCCCCTCTAACCCCTCGCAAGTGAAATAAGGGTCAATGAAATAGAATGAATGAAAGTGTGCAAAACGCATGTGTAGTACAAGTATACCGAAATATACTTATATTATAGTATGGCTAACTGCGTAAAGATAAGAATTGTTTATCACTTTATATTATATACTCTAAAGAAACGATAATAAAAATAAACCAACATTATATATAAGTTGTTAAGTCTAGTTTACGAATAATTTTGTATTTTTTATTGAAATAAGACTTTTTTTATGATAATAAATGAGCCCAGATAGTAAAAATTACGATTTTAAAACTATTTTTTGATTATGTGTAATTTTGCGAAGTATTTATAATGCCTAAAGAAGGAGATGAGGTGATGAATCATGGCGATGAGTTTATATTCGTTTGGTCATTAAAAAAATATCCTAGATTATTTATATTAATTACCAATTACTTAACGTTGAAACTGATTCTTGAATAATTCAATGATATCTTTATCTGAGGCTTGGTCAAAAACATTTTTTTTAATAAGTTCTTATTTTCCATAACATACGTTTTAAGATCAAATATTTAATTGAAATTATTTAAAAAAAAACATAGTTATGTGTAGTTCCTGAAATAACGTTTTTATAACAAAAGTAAGGTTCATTTTGCTTTTATAAATTCGCATCTATTGAATTATTAATCCTCGAGCTATGAACTATTGAAAAAAGTAATGATTTTTTACATACTAAGAATTATATCGAGTTTTGACAAGGTCGAAATAGCTTAAAATTTATCTTAGTCTGAGAATGTATTTAAATGTAATACTTTTATTTGACATAAATGATTATACAATATGTATTCATTTGTTTTAATAGACTTATTTGAAAAAAGAATAACCTCCAACTTTTCTTTCTGTGTCTAAAAAACGTCTTTGCTTCAATCGCTTCTAAAGTTTTCTTTTGAAATACATTACATAAGAAAAAACTATATCCAAACATTTGATTTGCAAGTATTCATATTATTTACAAGATAAACAGAAAACAAAATAGTTTTCGTTCGAACTTTTATGGTATTACTTTTTTTTTGTATCAACAGATATCGCAATATAAAGGCTGTGTGTCACAATTTATTATTAAGAAAAAAAAATACAAATTTAATGCTTAATAATTCATATAAAAATGATCGATTTTGAAGGTGCTATGGATTCAACATTCGTATGGATCTTTCAAACTTCTTTTAATAACACTTGCCTGAAATTTCTATAATAGATGATATGTCATTCTTTTGTTTTCCTTTTTTTTTTTTTTTTGAAAATAATGAAAAAGCAAGGAGTTGCAAAAGTTTTCTTGATTAATAATCATCACAGAATTCAGAGTGCATAAATGAATAAATGGGACATACAACGTTAAAAAGAAGTAGTTGTCACATTGTAAAACTGTTGGAAAGATAATAATAAAAAAAACTTCGCTAAGTTCGCTATGAAAATAGTACGTACTTTCGTCAGTGTAAAAAATCCAAAAGGCTAAGAAAACTTATTGAAATTATGTTTTGAGCACAATACGTAATAAGTTTTTTTTTTGGTTGTTTATAAAACTCAAGCAGTTTGAAGCTTTGCACAGAAAGAAGTAGTGTTAGAAAAGAAGCTTTAGTTAATGCCACTAATAAAAATTATCGAAAAATACATAGTAATACGAATAGTAGGAAAAGTTCTGTTTCAATTATTTAAATATGAAACATGGTTGAAAATTTTATGAATGCTATCGATCCTATCGATATATACAGCTGATTTTAAGCACAGTAAGTATTGAAACGAAAATTTGTTGCCATAGAATTAAAACTTCATGAATTTCAGAAAACAGCAAGATTGAAATATTATTAAAGTAAGGCACACGTGAGTTGAAGACTTTGTGCACTTTTTATGTACTAAAAATTGCGCGTAATACTGAATTTTTTGAAAGACTAAACATAGAAAAAATATTGAATAGTTGCTAATCACAACCTCCTACAAACTGAGTAATAGCACTTCTTGTTACTTATCGCTTAGAAATACTTTTTAGTTAGTTACAAAGAAAAACTTATAAATAAATTTCTGTCTATGACTTATCACAAAAAAACACTTGAAAGGTTTGTCAGATTAGATGAAAAAAATTCAACTAGTTATCTTTACTTTATTTTCGTATTTAAGATTTTATTATTAGGTAAGTATATTTTTTATAGCCATTTTCAATCATATTTTTCCAATAAGTCACTTAGATTGAAAACGTAGTTTTAGGGTAATGTAGAACTTTTGTCGGGTGGAATACAAAAAGTAATAGAATTCCTAATAAAATCATCATTCGCCGTTTAGTAACCAAAGCTATCTTACCCATTCATTAAACTTAATCATTTTGTCTTGTTGATATATTATAGCAAAAAATATATAGTGCTGTAAGTACACAAACAAAAAAATTGGGTGACAATATAGCATGTCGAGAGTAAATATACAAGTATATTAGACAGCAGACTGTGTATATAAATTCATGTAGATTTTATTTATTATTTTCAAATTATTTATACGTTGATTTTTTAACCACTTGATCCATATAAACTTAATTCCTTTTCTCTACGGTCTCAAGTCTCAAAAATTTCCGGGTATTACGATGAGGCTATCCGATATTTTAAAATATGCGTATTTTTGTATTGAAATATTTATTTAGCTTCTTTTGGCTGGCAGAAAGTATTTTAGAAGATATTCAAATCACATTCCTTAATTTTCGGCTTTCTAACACTGAGTTTAAATGGAAGATAATATAATGAAGTACTTTCAAAATTTACGAAAAAAATCTGAATGTTTTATAAAAACCCACCATTACGAAGAATTCTATTTTTATAACGAAGGGTAGGCAACAACACCTTGTAGGTGACAAGAGGGTTAAGAAGCAGCACTTCGTAAGTAACAAAATAACCACTTACAAATACACTTCCGTATACTATGTTCCTACTTGATATGATTTTTGATGCTTACAATTATTTAAAGACAAAAAAGTTTTTTTAATATTTTTCAGTGTTTCTGCTTATATATTAATACTGCACAGAGAACAGTTTTTAATACATTGCCACTTGCAAGATGTTGCTTCTTATCCCTCGATAATAAAAATATTTCGATCGATCTAAAGTGATTAAAGACACCATTTAAAAAGTTATTTCATATTCAAACCATCGTCACAAAAACAAATTGGAACAATTGTGTTTATATAGTTGAACGAATAACACTTGGTTATCATAATACTAAATTGATTTTTTTACCCTTTTCAGAATGCTTTATCTGTAAATTATTAAAAATGTATATAACTAGAATACACGCCTGCTTACTGTAGCTTTGAGAAATGCCAAAATCGTGATTATTACAGATGGAAAAAGTAACAAACACTGTTCTCCTTGTACAAACGTTTTAATTGTTCTGAAACGAAATCACCCGTTTGATCAGGCGGGTCAATTAAGATTTGCATAAAACCTCTGGCAGAATGTGCCGCTGTTTTGTTCGTCCACAGTGGCGTGAAAGTAAGAGTAGAATTATCATTTATATTTGATTATGTAACTTAAATAAAGGCTTCTCATAGCAATATAAAATAAAAAATATTTTTGTATTTATTTGATACATGATTAGAACCTTTTTTTATATTCAAAAGTTTACTTTCTTATCACACCTGTGTGATACTGTAAAAAAAATATTTTTATTAATTTATTATTTATTTCATTACAAAAACTTCTACAGTGATCAAAAATATACGTTTAATGTATCTATACATATTGCCTTTCTATAAAAAAAATTAACTTATCTTATACACAATATTCAAAATCATATGCTATATTATATGACTCATATACAATAGTATGAGACTAAAAAATAAGTTATTGATTGAATTGGCATTCACTTGGTAGAACTCCATTATAACACGGTGAAAAAATTAAAATACATTGCTATTTTTTCACCGTGTTAAAAAATAAGTGTTTTTCGATTACAATAAGAAAGCATCATAAGTTGTCCAATTGAATCGTTGACGCAAAACACGGTTTTTAGCCCTAGTAAAACTGAATAAACTTAAGTAAAATTAAAAAAAAAAATTATTTGTATTTTTTTGCTTTAAAAAGAAGCAATTCTCGCTTAAAATCCGAAACTTAGACAGTGCGTCGGGTTTCAATTGTAATTCAATCGCTGTAAAGTTTTATTTCATATAAAATAATTTTATAGTATGCTGTTCATAAAATGTGAATGTATGTACATGAGTATGTGTGGTTATATTATATTTGATAGTTATTTTTTTTTGCTAGAACTGTTCTGAATTAAAAGAACTTTTTATCAAGATCTGAATCTAGCTTGGCATAAAAAACAGTAACGCAAAATATTGAACTAACAACTGAACAAAAAACGAGTAAATACATTGTAAAAAAGCATTAATTTGGTAGAAAAATATTCATTATTATAATTTAAATTAATTTTAGGTTGTCACAAAAATATTATTGTCAGTAAGACTTTTAATTTGGCAGTGGCACTGCTTGGTATGCGAAAGCTTCCTAAAGATTTTCCCGCATTTTTTCAGCCTAATTGGTATTCAGTTTGCAAGCACATTATACGCTGAGCTTCTGGCGGAAACAAGAATAAAGAAAATCGGATTAGATCGAAATACACGAATACAAAAGTTTGTCAAACTTGAATATGCTTGTGCCTATTTAAAACCCAAAACTAGGACAAGATTAACGGGAAATCGTATAATAAGCTTATTTAAATATTTTTTTAGTTAAAATTCCTGTACAGTGTCGTAGTCATCATCTTTGCCAGAGAGAAATTTGTAGTAGTTTTATTGCTGAAAGCGATATTAGTAATAATTCAATAAAACTAACATATAATAAATTTGAATTGTTAAAAATTTATACGATTCTACATCAGAGAACTGATAAACTGAGTCATTTCTGTTGAATCCGTGCGATAGAATGAATGCCTGAAGATGTCGAAAGGCGAAACCCGGGTCGTTAGTGACAAAAAATGTGTTAGTTTTCAGATTTTAAATTTGATATTGAAATTTCATCAAGGACCGTCAGTCGACATCATAAATTATATTATAAAATATTTTTTAGCAAATTGGAAATTCTAGCTTAGTGTAGAGAGAATAGAATAAATTTTAAAAATTTGCTTGGGCTAAGATCAAATTGATAAAAGAGTTTCTACGAGTAATGATAAACTCACCCGTAGCTAAATTCTATTAAGTAAAAATTAATTGTGTAATTTACAGTAACCGTTTGAAAAATATTTTTTTAATTGATCATAAAAATATTTTTTTCTTTTGATTTTTGACCATGAGATTCGGGTTCGCCTTTTTATAACCGAGTAGGCATCGCCTACAGAGCTATTGGGTACAGATTGTTTTTTAATTTAATTATTTATTGAAGTCGGAATATGTGTTGTAGAAAAATTTTAAATACCTTACAATCAGTATAAAACAAAAATATAATTGATAGACCGTGGCAATTTTATATGCGCGCCACCGTTGAAGAAGCGTGTTATTAGGACGCCACTTCTGTAATAAATTAATTTGGCAGAAGATGTAGGCATGCGTTTAGATTTTACATTGACAAATTAAGGAAAAACGTCGAAAAGTGAGCGTATAGTGTATTGTTTGAACAATAAAGTGTTCTCACCACAGTGCGTGTTATTGACTATTTGATTACTTAACCGAGTAAAATACAATAAATCCTAATAAATGCGATAGAGATCTGCACGGGTCCAGGTAATGCTGCGTACATATTCGTCAACCAAGCCCGAGCTCGAGCCGGTAAAGAAAATTGAGATTCGGCCCCGGGCGTCGTATAGAATTTGTTTTTCAGAAAAATATTTCGAGCCCTGTGTTATGAGCAGGGTTGTCAACTTGTTTTGAGAAATTTGCGCAACATTCAACTGTATAATGATATTTTGATGGTTCTATCAAATAATTGTTTTAAGCAATATGAACATATACCCCAAAACTGAAATGTATAATTTTACAATATTATCCAATGAGAAATAATTTAACATAACATATCTAGTAGTCAAAGGATTTTTTGTATCACAATAAAAAAATAATAAATAATTCTTTTATTATAATATAATACGAGCCTGATGGTTAACTTTAAATACATTGCTATTTTTTCAACGTGTTATAATGGAGTTCTACCAAGTGAATGCCAATTCAATCAATAAGTTAACTTTAAAGCTTATTTATATATTTTTTTTGAAAACATTATAAAACAATTTTTTTAGTACTTATTTCCACAATATGATGATGCTCGCGATGAGCGAAACTGGTTCTGATCAAAAAATATATTGTGGAAATAAGTACTAAAAATGTGTATTTATTATTTAAAATATTATGCCTTTAGATCAAGAAGTGACTGTTAACGTGGCATTTATAAATAAAAATATTCTAAAATTTTATAAGAATAAATTGAAAATCATTTTATGAGTTTTTCCCTTTATATTTCATCTTACTATTTGCTGCGTTCAACAATTATTTTTGTAAATGGATCAAACATTTAACGAAAGAACACAAATTTACATGCAAAATAAAAAAAAATGAGTGTATGTAATATACGTCGATTCGCAGCTATTTCCATTATTGAACAATCTAGACTTATCCTGAATGATTGACAACCCTAGTTATCTTATCATGCCGTAGTAAATCAATAAATTGGTTCGTTAAAAACAAATAAAAACATTTTATATAATTTAACTACAATTCAAAAAATCACCTTTAATAGCTGGTAAAAATAAATCTAGGCTCTCAGTGCAGTTCGGGTGGCATGTGTAAAATTTTTATTCAGACCTAAAGCAGTGGGACTCGGGCCTGGTAATTTTATTAATATCTGACCCGCACAGATCTCTAATATGCATAAACTTCAATTTAGACATCCACTCGTATTCTAGAGAAGTCGTTAAATTCAAGGACGCATAGTTCGTGCAAAAATATTTGGCGTATCCACTATGCGAAAATTATTTTGATTCCCAATTCGGAAGAGTATGGGTTGTTTAACAAGTCTCTTATTTTAGTTGAGTACGTTTTCTCCTTTATATTATGACACATCTATATGGATCTTACAGGCTTCATCGAGCGCAAATATAAAAGTTTTTTTTAATCCGTCAAATATCAAGTAAATGTTATCAGTCACTTTTACAGACGGTACTAGTCAGTGGGATAATTAATTACTACACGCAGAAAAAGTTGGCAAAACCGCAGGTTTTGTATGGCTGATTTAGAAGCAAACGTGTCTCTTTGGTGTCATGTATAGAATTATTACTGACGTCATAAATAAACAAAAGGGATATTCATTGCCTTTTTGCGAGAACTGTATCGCTGAATAGAGTTGTCAGTGTATTTAGTATTTGTATTGTTTTGCCATCTCGAAATTCCAATGGACCGTGAATCCTACAACAAAAAACTTAATTCTTCATTTGTTGTTTGATTTATCGATGAAGTCGCTTAACCAACGCTTGAAACAATTCCGTTGGTTATACAGGAAAGTAGCACGACTATTTTGTCTTCTCGATTAAAATATGATAATAATGAAAATGTATATTAATTAAATAGTTTTCTATATTAATAATTCCATATTGTCTAGATTATTTTTATTTGAAAAAAGTGTACATTTTTAAAAGCCAGTTAATAACATTAGCGAAGTAAAATTGGATACATCGGTATTTAATTGGAACTATTAAATTTATCGGAAAATGTATGTTACCAAAAGATTGTAAATTTATATCTATATGTCTTAATCAAGCTTTGCAGGTAATTTTCGGTTTCATTTTGTAAGCAATGTGTATGAATGTATTCATTTTTCGATTTAGACAAAATTGGCTTTTGATTTTCAATGTCATATGTTACACTTTGACGTCTCCAGATTTCTATAATACTAAATCAGAATAAGCATATCAACAAAAATCATCTTAATCTCGAGCTCTTATCATAAATTGTATTTCTCAGTAGTACAAGTTGGTTGTCCCACTTTCACCCGCTAAATATATGCAGT
Source organism: Himalopsyche japonica (assembly GCA_028555115.1). Classification (NCBI taxonomy): domain Eukaryota; kingdom Metazoa; phylum Arthropoda; class Insecta; order Trichoptera; family Rhyacophilidae; genus Himalopsyche; species Himalopsyche japonica. The sequence continues at coordinate 344,786 of JAHFWJ010000578.1, read as the reverse complement.
CACTGTTTCAAAGCTGACTTCCATAACGCAAAATTGATAATAAGAAACAAAACGATTTCAATTTTTTTCGAACTCATACGGAGCTCGATGGACCGATTTCTGAATATTTATCAAAGGTTAGATTTTCACTATTAAAAAAAAATATTTCCGAAGTTTTTATGAAATCTTCATCAACTTTAATAAGGCAGCCACAACGTGGTGGCCACCTACCAAAAAACAATAATGACGAAACGAGGAAATAATAACTTGTATTTTTTGCTCGATACAAAACAGCACGTGATGAATCTTTCTGCCATACATTTTTGTAAATAAATAACTAAAAAATAAAGAGAAGGGAACTCACATTGGAAACGAAACAAAAAGAAATTATTTTCCATCTAATTCAAAAATTGGCTTCTTTTGACTGGTATTTATTTGTGGAAACGTACTACATTTGATTATATTAAAATAGTTATGAATGATGCTAATAAATGCATATTATTTAATAAGAAAATATTTGTACAAAATAAGCGATGAATGGTTTGGTATTCCTCATGGTGATTTTGTAGTAGAACATATTGTACAGATTTATTATATAGATAAAAATCTGTAGGTTTCAAATACGTTTGTGTTCCATATCATAATATAAACGGGGTATATAAATCGATTGTTTGTGAGTCTATATCTAGGCCTATGGATCTCACGTGAAATTTTACTGTGAGCGCATTATAAAAATCATCGTTGCTATGAAAATGTCTCGTGGCCGCAACAAATGTGATAAAAATAGTATCGATGTTTATTTTTTACAAAATGCGTTACACTAAATGATATTTCACAATATACAGCTGTAATTAAAATCGACAAAATTAACAAAGCAGTTGTTGTTAATTCTTTATATTGACTTGATTCATGGTCAACGTATAACTCCAACCAAAATTTTTGAACAGTATTATTATTAACACCTGCCGCCCGTTGATGGACCTTTAGGGTCCTGGCCGTATATGTTTTTTTCCTCTAAATCTACTGAGCCCTGGGTCTTCATATTCTATGTATTCTTCGACTTAGCCTTTATCGTTTCAATAAAAACATTTAAGTATAAATTCATTTATCGATTCCCGCAAAAAATGAACTTTTGCAATGAAATCGGGAAGCACCTTGTATGTATGCATACTTCATTGTGTCGGTGTCAGCACATGTAGGAGTGTGTGTCCCCCACCCATTCGCGAGTTCTGCCGGGCAAAGAAAGTCAACTTTGGATTTTGGTCTTGGTTATTTTTATTCAATTTTATTTATTATTTATTTTGGTATCATACAATTTCTTTATGTTATTTATGTCTTTTTGAAGTGTTAAAACGGTCCTTTAGTTAAATGCTGGATAAGTCAGATTTATTCAGTAAATTTTAAAATAATGATAATTTTACAAATTCATTCGCAAAGACACATTTGTTTTTAAATATCAATTTTTACTATAAAACTGTTGGTGGCCGCACATGAAAGCAACTGGTATAGACGTAATACAATCAATATATATCAAAATATTAAAAAAAAACAATATCTATGTTTTAATACCTTTCCGTGAAACGCAGAAAGATGATAGTGGATTCGGAGCGAACGCAAACAAACAAAAGTGGGGTACCTACGCAACACAGTAAGGGAAGGTCGAAATAAATAGTCCCGTGATAAATGGCGGAAGAGACTGTGAAGTGTGAACGAAGATGCCTTACTGCTCCCGCTCCCCTGTATCGTGGCACTATTTATGTTCTTTGTATGGAAAGCTGGAGATTTATTATGAGACTGTATTTCTTTTTGCCTTGTTTTTGGCAGCGTTGCATAATTCCATATTAAGTGATTTCATAGGTTTATTTTGTGTAGTGATACAGGATTTATCGCTCAGGTTTTAGGGTAAGGTATGAAAATGAGTACACAAGCACAAATATTGTATATTCAAGTTGTGATAATTTCATCGAAATCATATTACGTATTCGATAGAATAAGTAGAAAATCTATCGAATTAGTCATATTTTATATATTTTTATTTATTTGGTAAATACTCGTTACAAAAAATTATGTATCATTAGTTTATTGCTGTTGCAACATAAAAATATTTGAACAATTATAAAGCCAAAATTAAATACAGCTATTCGAAATGCATCACGCTACTTATATTATATAAATTATGTCGTTATTTAAAAAGATCTTCAGATAATTTGAATTGTTGAAACTGTGTACAATTCCACATATTTTATTGAGTTATATGACCCGGTTTTAATCTTTTGACATCGCTAGAGGTGCAATATAATTGCCAGAAAGTAAACCGTTTGCATCACTTATTTGCAAGAGGATTTCCACACAAAAATAAACACTTTAAGGCTAGGACCTTAATAGATATATTTGATTTTACTGATAACAAGATTTGATAAGGATAATATTTCAACCAATACTAGTAATATGAGAGTTTCACAATAATTAACTTCCATTAATATAACATATAATTGAATGATTTTATACATAGTGATATATACTAGTTTTTAAATAGTGGGTTAAAATATCTAGTAACTGTTGAAACAGTTTATTTTTTTGAATTATCAACTGATAAAATTGATCTCATCTTACAGATATTACAAGAGAAAGTACAGAGGGTTGACTGTTCGTTTAAAGGAGGCGTTGTAATGAATTTTGATTTGTTTTTTTTAATGTAATATTTTTAGATCCCCTGTGTTTTCATGTATTAATTTAAAAACTTGACCACTTGACTCGCTGAACGAGTTAAATAATAAACTCGAAAATAAATGATTTGCAAATGTCGATGCGACTTTATTTCATATAAAGTACTAAAAGCATTTTGTAACTCAAATTTTTTGATAGTCAAATTTATGATACGCTTGTTATAAGTTTATAATTATAGTGGCTAAGAAACAAATGGAAAATGTATTATGTAGACTTATTTTTACTGTGCGTTGGGAAGGAATGAAAAAAAACAATGTAACTACTGATAATCAAAAAAACGACATATAACAAAATTGATTTCTCGTGCTTGGAGTTGAAAATCCCAAATAAAATAAATAACATAGAGATAATACAATCACCATTTATTTAGAAATATTGGTATATTCGTTCAGTATTGCAAACTCCACTGGAATCTTCAAAACGTAAATACGATTTTTTCAACTGAACTGTCATTTTACACGTATGTAACTAACGTTGTTTAGTTATATTATACTGCTTTGAAATGCTAACAAGGCTATGTTGGCTAGGGAAAGGCTATTCCGAGGCATATGTCAGGTCATTGGGAGTAGCATAATGTAAGACGTTACTTTGAGCTTTTTGGACTGTCATCGCTCTAACTGACATTGTAATGCAATCGTTTCCTTATAAATAAGATATACAATATTAAACTTGACAAAGCATATGATATTCGAATTAACAAGTAGATTTTATTGTGTAAAAGTAATAACTAAAGACCGATAACATATCATTTGTTATCACATATGATTAACTTAAAACAAATCGATTTATTTAGTCTTAAAACATGAATATTTGCAGTGATTAATCTTTCATAAAACGTTTTGAGTGATTTTTATTCGTTTTGAGAGTGTAAAAAAGAGCATTTACTTTACAAAATTTTCACTTTAAATATCCGTATATGTTTTAAGTGCCATTGTTTTGTGAGAAAATATTATATTACATACGTAAAATTAAATGTCAAGTAAAATTTTCACTATTTTATGATACGAAGATCAGGTCGATTTCAGCAGTTGATATTTGTTCGTGATTTGCAAAATAGATCCCGATCGTCATATATACTTAATATGCTATTTTATTTATTTTAGTATAGTATATTTATAAGCGTGTAAAGAAGAAAATATGTATTTAAACTGATTTCGTAACGTGATTGGTTTTCAACACCATAATAATTTTTCGAAACCTGGAGATCAACATATTTTGTTGATAAAATGAAAATTTATTGATGGATATTTGAAAGTAATTATTTTATTACATTTATACACATGTAACTACTGTTATCCAATTGTTAACTGTTATCAAATATTATGATCTTTACCTGGTAAGTAACATATAAAAAAAATGTAAGAAAGATATAGAAAGAAACTGTAAAAACTCTGATGCTAAAGCATCATAGATACAAACGCTGCATCAATTTGATATCCAAAAAAATATTTGTTTATTGATCTTTAATAGATAGTATATTTAATTTATCTAATGCAATTAATTCCATTTGATATAAAAAAAAATTGGGGCACATACATCTACGGCTAATTTTATTAACAGCAAATGTAGTTTCATACGTTAATAACACATAATTAATTAAGACGAAGTGAGAGCGATTATTTGTCAATTTTTGTAGAAAAAGACAGGCTGAGCGATTGTGATTTTGACAGATCTTGTAAAAACAAATTTTTGATAAATAGAATGAATGTATTACACAGCAATATTATTATACAGTTAAAATATAATTTTGGTTTAATAGAAAACTCTTATGCTAAGGTGGATTATTGTTGTTTGCAGACCTGATTTTTATTCAAGTGTTTCGGAATGATTTTATCTTGATACGAAATAAAAAAAAAATTTGCAAGATAAATTATTTTGTTCTCAATGTCCAGTTGATTTATGCCTCTTGAAATAATCCCGCTTTAACTTTTATCTCCCCGAGTGTAAGGGAAGATGATGAACATTCAAGGGTAGGTCAAAGATTCTCAAACTGTGGTGATCTAGTTGGACGGGCGTTTGTATTTTTTTTTAAATTAGCGAGTCGCCCTTGATTGAATGATAATATTATCGCATTAAAAATAATATTTTTTTGAACTTACTCTCCTTCGAGTGAAGTGTGTCGACATCTAAAGCAACACTGCTTAACTTTGTCAGTGCTCTAACAAGGAGCATACCCGTTGGCAGGTTGGTTCTATATTAATGGTGTAATTTATGATATTGACTGAAGGTGCTTTATAGAAACATGCGGAATCGTACAAAGTTATAAAAATTCAAATTTACTAATGGTATAATTACTATTATTTATTACTTTACAAATATTTATGAGTATAAAAATGTATCGGGTTCGTGGTGCAGTCATTAACGTCGTAAGCTCATCGGCTCGAATCCCAGAAATAATTATATCTTTTTTGAAATTGCTTTTTTCCCAGACATATAGCATATATAAGCATATGGCGAGAAAGCTGAAACTGTGAAACAAGCAGTTCTTGTAGAAAAAAGCTTCTTCTAAAATACCTTCTTTAGTAATAAGTGTGCACCCAACCAAGACATTATCGAAAATGTTTTTAAAATACTGCGAGGCCAAGCATAGTCGCAACTTTGAGAAAACTTTTTTTGAATTAAAAATAAAATGAAGTTATCGTGAACATGAAAAGCTTAAGAACAGAATCAAAAGGTAAATTGATTGAATTGACATTAAGTTGGTAGAACTCCATTATAACATGGTGAAAAAATAATGGCAAAAGTTTATCAAAACTACTTTATTCGGATTTACGAGAAATATAAAATAAAATGATAACAATGGATACTGACAGTAAAAATATTGAAGAGCTGTTGTTTTCAGAGTGTTTGTAAAAATATGGAAGATATCCGGTATATACAAGTGAGTAAGTTTGTTTTAGATTTATGTGAATTTTTGCGGGGCTACAGATGACATGCTCCATATTTCATTTGCACACCAAATCACAATATGTCATGCAATAAATATAATTCCATCCACTATTTATCAACGCCCTGGCCGTTACGCTAGTGAAACACTCTATTTTAAAATGCGGCGAACATGCATCGGTGCTTCAATAACTGTGAAGTTAAATTAATTATGGTGTTGTAAAAAAAACAAGAAAATTAAAAAGATAGGAAAAATGGTGTATAGTATCAAAAACATCGCTGGCTAAGAAAATTCAAATTTGTTAACTTAAAATAACTTCTGTGTAATAGCTCATCGACCGTGCACTTATTCATTCCTTTGGTTGTCAAAATTCGATCAATTCGCCGAATCCGTCAGATCATTGAAAAAGTTTCGTAGCATATTTTTAACAGTCAGTTGGTTATTAATTATAATAATTGGGCTATTCTCAAGGAATGTAAATTATATAAAATGATTTTGTTAAAGTACAGTGTAATTCCCCATAGCGCTTCCGATTTGATTTTTTTCCTATAGCGTACGCGGCGGTATCCGTTATAGCGGTGTCTCACATAGCGTTGTTTTTTTTATAACACATTAAATATTCAACTTCAAATAAAAATTTTCAAAAACAGATTGTATTCTAAATACATTTTTTGTAATGTTCAATTAAAAAATGTATTTGTCAGATTTGCACTATTTACTTGATTTTGGTAGATATTTTCAAGGATAAATTCAAAGTCAATTAATATATATATATATGTATATATTAAAAAATATTTGATTTGGTGCTTTGGAAAAATTCACTAAGAATATTTGGAAGAACATGCCTCAAATGTTGCATGAGTGCATAGTCCCATATAACATAATATTTATATAGCGTAGACCTTATCAATTCGTGATATATAACGTATAAATACAATAATATGAAATTGACCGTATTGTATAAATAAATAAAATGAAAAAATGAACTTTTAACTGAATTATACAAAAGTTTTTTTTGTAAAGTTCTAAAGAAATACAAAATCAATTGACAAAATTAGAGTATGTACACATAACGGACAAAAGTGGACAAGTAACTTGCTTTCTCCCAGGGATTAAGTACTGTCTAATCTCTCTAAGTGAATTAATATATTAAGATTTATGATATGTGGTAATTCTGTTACATTTTTTTAAAATTTTATTTTCCTGTTCACTATTAAATGTAGTAAACAAGTAAAAGCCATTAAGCTATTTATTAATTGTTCATTGGTAAATGAAATTGATAAGAATCACAGGAAAATGTTTTGAAATATAGACGGCCGTTACGTCATACGTAATTAATGGATTCTATGAATTTAAACAACGTTTTATTGTGATTGAAAACTACTCATTATTTTTCAGTTCCGGTAATACGAGTTTTAATAACGGCGCTTAAAACGGGTGGGAAATAAAATATTATACGAGGTCGCTTCAGTTATTATTTGGAAAAATAATTAACAAGGTATAGGAATGAAGTTTAATAACATAGCGTGGTTTTGTCGTTAATTGGAGTGCAGTGGCCTTAGCCGCATTGTGGCTTACATTAGGGTGCATTTGTGATTAAATTTTAAATAAAAATTAAATTATTTTGTATGACAAGTTTTCCATATAATATCTGTTAATAATATGGGGCATATTTTTATGTAGTGTTATAACAGTAGAATTTTTTTCATATTTAAATAATAAAACACAATTATAAGTACTATTATTACTAAAATTATATAATATAACGATCAAGACTGATATCGGTAATCGCGAATTTATATTGATAATCTTGATCATTCAATTATAAAATTGCAGAATTAGCATTTAGACGTGTGTTTTAATTATTTATATATTGTATATTATCTTTCTAGGAAGACGTGACATTTGACTCATTGATAGTAATCTTTTTATGAAAAAAGAGGTTCAATTCTCAAATGAATTGCCCTTCGGACACAAATGCAGTCAGGGTATTACTGCTGCCGACTTTTATGCCGAGCGTAATGATTTTTGTATTTGTGCAGATGTTTATTATATTGGTAAACATGTTAAACATTATTAAAAATGACACTACATAATTAGCTATTTTATTGTTTTTTTTTCTAAAAGACGATTCGCTTCTAATATTATAATATTGGTTATATTTAGAACCAATTAAATTAATATGCCATTAGTCGAGTCAGTGGTGAAGTGGTGATCATCGATATCTTCCGTTACTTACCTAAAAGTCTCGGGTCCGTATTTGAATGAGTTTTTTTAATCGAATGCTACTGGATACCATGGGTTTTAAAATTATCTAGAAACCGCCTCTCACCTATACGACAATGTGAAAGTCAAAGCGAGATGGATAGGTTTCTACTACTCTCGCTTTAGCCGTAACCATTTCAGTTGTGAAACTGAAAAAAAAGATGTTCTCATAAATTTTCTTGACAATCACATACAATTTGACATTATTACGGATAAACAAACCAATCACCTGTAAAATGTCAAAATGTATCAAGACGGTTTTCAATAAATTCTTTAGATTGCATGATTCCATAGCAATAATGGTTCCATGATAATTTCCTAGCATAATTTTATGAAATTTATGTTGTATAAAAGCGAATATTAATGTAAATTTAAATTAAATTTATTAAGTTAGTAATTAATTATCCTTGTCGCAAATGAAATTCAATACCCGACTGCGCCCTGCAATGTGCAGTGGTGTATTGTGGTAGCATTTAATTATTAACAGCATTTCGTTTTATTTCCACAATCGCTAATGAAAACTGCTAAAATCCACAAAAATAATTGCTCGGGTTAAAATAAGGCTCTCTGTGTACTATTTGTTTTTCCGCAAATGGAAAGAATCATATTACATATGCTTACGGAACAAAATAAAATTTTAATGAAAATTTTGTGCGTTGTTTTCATAATATTATTTGTATGAAAGTGTTCCATATTATCAAAAAAGGTTAATTAAAATTTTTTTATCATTTAAACCACTTGAATTTCTTGGTTATTGATAATTATGTTAGCTTTCGCCATCTCAGTAACTTGCGTAAGAACTATGCTTAAGATTTTTTTGGTTTAGCTTTCATAGGTTCCTAATCTTTTTTACCCTCTGGGCCTACAACTGTTTACTTTTGTTAACCGTGAGCCCCTCAGCCTATTGAATTTTCCAAGTTTATTAAATAAAATATACGCACAATGCTGCTCAATGTGATTAATATTTATACAGACAAGGTAAGTTGTTCAATAAAAAAAAAATGTTTGCCTAAAACAGTGGTCGGCAACTTACTACCCGCGGGTAATTGAATAACCCACAATGATATTTTGAATTAACCACCAAGAAAACATGATGATGTTTTTTTTTATTTTTTTATAAAATTATTTATTCATTGATACCAATAATGAGAAGAAATAATATGAATAAGACATAATATTTTTTTATCACTTTATGTATGTTTGTTTTATGTGATAAATTAATATGTATATATATATAATTATAAATTTCATTTTGTGATACTAAAATTGTTTTAGAAAATGTATTTTTTTAACTTTTACCCACTTATCCAATGAAATTTCAAAATTGAAATTTTTTTCCTAGTATCTCAAAAGTTTGCCGGCCACTGGACTAAACACTTTGACCTAAAACGAAACAAATCAAAACCTAATAGAATTTTTGCATAAAATTAATAATCGAAATTAATGAGAGAGATGAATCTGATGCTCAGGTGTCAATCGGTCAATATTTGGCATCAATTATTGAGGTATGTTATTTTTGTTCAGAGATTTGCAATCGATTCCTTTTTTTTGATAGAACCTATGTAACTGTTTTAAGGCTTCTTTTTACGGTGTATGAATGAAGAAAATGATCAAAAATCTTTTAACCATAGCCCATACTACAGAAAAATCATCCGGAATATCTTTCGGACGCGATTCTCCTTAAATTTGTAGTAGACTGACTCCTCGAGCGAATCGAACTGCCCTGCGTTACTATGCGTGCAATCTAATGAATTGAATCCGATCTGCGAACTTACATTTTTCCTTCCTTGAGATGGTCCACACAGACCAATTTGAGAACCTTTGCTTTTAAAATTCTTAGATAGAGATCTAAAAATCTTATTCTAACCGAATAATTACATAATTTCGGGCTCGAGTCTAATATGCATATATTATTGTAATGAAGTCCCCAATATTAATGCTGTCGAACAATTAGGTGACAATCTGTTAAACGACCGATCAAATATCAACTTATCGCTGTGCTTAAATCAAGTAGCTTCCTCCATTTTACATGATAACTTTATTTTAATGTACTTATTTGAACTATGTTTATTTATTTATTTCAAAGTATAGATAAGATAACCGATGCAAGAATAGATGATTCCTTATAAGGTGTATTTATTATTAAGCAGTAAATAAATATAAGCCTAAATTTGGTTACATTATAGTTCTGACGACAACGAAAGCCGAAATAGCTATCAACAACAAGTTTGAGTTCTACAAATAAATATTTTTTACGACCATGGTAGAAATATGTACAATGTTTTATTCGAGAAGGCAATTAAAGAACATCGATAATATTATATATTTTGAAAGGAAATTATTTTACTTTAAATGTTTTTATTGTCACTTCTTGATGAAAACGAATAATATTTAAAATAATAAAAAAAAAAATTTAGTATTTATTTTCACAATATATTTCATGATCAGGACCGGTTTGACTCGTAGTTTGCATTATCAACTTATTATTATTATTTTGTAAATAAGTGCAAACAAAACTGTTTTTAATTTATGATATCGACTGAAGGTGCTTGATGGAATTTCAATATTAAATTTGAATTGCTGTAATTTTGTACGATTCCACATGTTTTGTCACAAACGACCCGGGTTTCACTGTTCTGTCAGTTCTGTTGCATCCGTGTGATGTGAGGGAATACCTGAAGATGCCGAAGGGTGAAATCCGGGTCGTTTGTGCAAAACATGTGGAAACGTACAAAATTACAACAATTCAAATTTAAAACTGTTTTTATTTTTTACAAAAAAATAAATAAGGGAATTATTTATCTCAAAGCAAATCCAAATCGGTAATAAACATGGTGTTTTTATTAATACAAATACTTTTTAAATTAATATAAGAAGAAAGTACGGTAAGTAAAAATGACAATATACGAAAAGAAAACAATCATAAAATTATTTAAATTGCATTTCCCGTTCATATATTATTTGTTGCGCCCAGGTGCTCGACAGTAATAATTCTTTTACGATTGACGTGAGGGCGCAACCCTTAACAACCTCAATTTACAGAATGGAGCGTAAGGTTTTGCGGAAAACTTTTTGTACGTCTATTTTTTTTCAATGCAATTAAGGGTTGAAATACCGGTATTAACTAAACAAAAACCAGTCCCTTAGTAAGGTTTAATACCGTAAAACTGGTGTGAGAATTTTTTCAGCGTTAGAATGAATGCGGGTAAAATTTTTCGATGACCGATTGAATATATTAATGGTTTTTCTTCAGTCAGTTTTATTTACACGAAGACTGTATCAAGACTTTGCATTTGTAAACCTTTTTACTTATTGTGTAGCTAGATTTATCCTTATAATGAAACAGGTAAAGTATTGTCACCCGGTATCTTAAATGATAGAAATTCGTGAATATCAAAACAGGCCTTTAATATTTATAGTATAGTTCCTTATATATAGTATTATGATAACATTCCTTTCGTATCTTATATGGGTGTTGTTTGCCAGTAGAGTCAATGAAAAGCTCATCCCCTGCACATCCACTTATCTTGAAAGCAATTTGGGACAGAGTTCATTTTTAGAGGAGGGTTTACTTTTTAGGCGCAATAAAAACAAGTAAGCAATAATTTTATTGAAGTGATTTTGGTATGGGAGTATCTCTATAAAACATTTTCGCGCCTTCATTTCGAATGGAGAACAATAAAATGCAATATAGTCGATACCTTGATAACCGTTCAGCGTTGACGAGCTTTTTTCTTATTTTTTTAAAAATTATATTAGGTCTATAATTTAAATAAACTAAGCAAAATGATTGGTAATTTTACCAGAATGTTATATAATTAATATCTTGAACGGTTTCACACATCTTGAGCTCTACCAACTGATACAATACAAATTAAAAAGAAATTGTTAAAAAATCTTCTCAAATTTTGGATTTTTAAATGCTCAAGTAATATTTGATCTATTAATATTTTAATATATTCGAATCTAAAAAAATATTGTATCTGTAAGCTCAGTTCGGTGGATTAAAAATTATTAATTAAAATTTATATTAAAAATGATCATTAGTAATAATCGAATCTATCGAAAGCGTGAATTAGTATTGTTAATTGGAGTTAATGGGTTCCGATATATCATACAAATAATAACATAGAAACTCTCAAACAAAAACTTCAGCGTATATTACAAATCGCTTTAAAATCACGATTTGCATGCGTTATAAAAACTATTGCCAATCAAATCAAGATATACGGCATACGGTTATTCGCGACGGATTTTGAATTTTTATTTCGTAAAATAAGTCTATTTGCCGTTAGTCATTGTTAAGAGGTTAAACCAACACACGGTCTTTTGTGTTTTCCACTTTACGAGTGATTTATGCTAAATCTATTCCAGTTTCATTTGCCTAATTGCTAAGCTTTTCTCACAGTCTCGCGCCGTTGGTTACTTGCAAAAAGAAACTTACGTACATATGCGCTAAAGGTCAGCATTTTCGAAACCATTTTTGTTCCCACCGCAAAACGTGACATTGATTATTTCAAAATAATATCTTTGATTTTCAAAAAAGTGAAGCTCCAATTGTTATATTTCTATAATAAGACGTTTTATTTTATGATAACTTTTAAGATGCTGACTCACAAGCAATTGATTTTTAATGATTACATTTATATAATTATATTACTAAGTGTCAACTTACTTAGAATATCATAGAACGGATGTTTTTCAACTGTTTGAAATTTAAAGTAGATTTTGAATCACAGAAAAGTAAAGTTTCTAAATGAAATATTAATTAATCTTGTATGTGTAATAAATTGTTTTATGGTTTGATATTTGGACGAGTTTCGTAGAAGTGTGTGATATTTATCTGTATTTGTAAATTGTGTAGGACAGCCATTGAAGATAAGATTCTTACAAAATTAATTTTTAGTAGTATTGAACAATATACATTTTGAGTGCTTCTGCCATTGAAAGTCTTGGATCACTATAGTTTGGTCAAATTATACTTAAAACTAATGGAAAATGATATCAATGTCGCAGTGTCGCAAAGCGGCGCGTGTTTTTCTCAGAATTCAAATATTGGTTTTTGAGGATTATGTTTGAGTTTGGGGCTAAACATTTCCACTTGAGAAAGTTAGGAGCGCTTAATTAAAATGTAAAGTATAAGTTTCGCCTTGCGCAAGAAGATGACAGTGAAAAATTGCTTTGAGTTAATTGATATTAATAAAAATTGATATAATTTAACGTAAGAAAAAAGTTTTTTTTATCTTCAAAAAAAATTAATAAGTAACAGTTTAAACGAGAGATAATTGATTCTATTTATTGATTGAATTGGCATTCATTTGGTAGAACTCCATTATAACACGGTGAAAATATAGCAATGTATTTCAGTTCTACAAAATTTGTAGAACTAAAATATATTAGTATTTTTTTCACCGTGTTATAATTGATTCTGTTTGTGAATAAAATCATTTATGACCTTTGCTAAAAATACAGGTAGTTGTTCATTATAAAAAAAATTATCAAAGATTCAGAAAATAAGAAATTTTATTGAACTAAAAATTAAAATAAAAACACACTTGAGAAAAATGAATTGTTTTTATGTAATATATTTATAATTAAAAGCTTTTAAAAGACAGGCAACGAATTTGTCTGTTGACAATACCGAAGCCTGGCTTCAGCATCGATCTTCTTTCAACCGGGTGAATTCTGTTGTCCTGAAAAGCTGTTTAGACTATCTGCAGGATATAGAAAGTGGAGATTTTGGACACAAGGAGCAATAAAGCTGGCGGTGGTCGGAGAATTTTAGTGGTTTTATATGGTATTAATGTAGTGAAAATGGTTAAAATGCAATATTATTAGCTGTTTGTCATCAAATGGTTTCTGTTTTGGGATACTTTGGTATGGGTGTGCTTTAAAAATGTATATATTTGGATACGTTTGCAGTTTCTGAACAGATTTTTTTCTGTGAAAACTATTGTTAATCAGGTTTTTTATTCGATAAAAATAACGATAAAATGTATAAATAAAACTTTAATTAAATTTCTACAATACACATTTCTACATGCATCTAACCCAATCATTCTCAACACCTTTTTACTCACCAGATTAGTTTTTAGTGTATTTGTCAGGTAGTTTAGTTCTTTATCGCAAATATTCACCAAATAAATGCAATAATAGAACAAACGGCATTTGATTATTGTTTGTGTAACTGAAAGTGGCCTCAATTATTAATATTAGTCTGTTTTTTGTGCTATCTCGTGTACTGCAGAGAATTATAAATTAATCCCTGTTATTTTGAAATATTTGCGTAGTGATTTTATTTCAAGAGGTCTATAATGTAAACAAATATTGTGTCATCGACGAATCGTGCATCGGACGTTGTAATGTTATTTTTTTATGAAGTGCAGGACCGAGGCGGCGCTTTATCTTCGCCCACCGAAATGCGATGCGGCCGGCGATTAAGCTACCGTGGCATGTTTATGAATACACACCGTTCGATTTACGGTAACTGCCTTCCTCTACGCCCGCTAACGTTGCTTGCTCGTGCTGTTCTATGCATTGGCAGAGGGCTGCAGTATTGGTCCGGCTCTGCATATTATTATTTTTTCAGCTGTTGAAATTTTGGCCGTATTTACGAAAAATTGGACTTGGTCAAGAATCACAAATATTAGTCATGGTTATTGTTACTATATATCTAGTGACAGATACTTGTCGACAGGTGAGGAATTAAAACGTATAGTTTTCCATGACGCTAAATAAATATCACTTATTCTTTCAAACAAGTGTTATTTATTGATGCAGGTGTATTTTGTTTAACATGGAAAGAATTTACATTAAAAACTATGTTAATATTTCTTAAATTGCAGAAAAATAAGAAAATTGCGGTTTTGAGATATAAATGTAATAAATAATGAAATTTTTAATAAAATATGAAATCACAACCGAAAAAGATAATAGTTTAAGCAATTATTGGCAAAATATTGTTTTTTAAATATGAATATTCAGAATTGAAAACTTTATACTAATTTAGGTGTATTTATTCTATTTTAAGTAGCATAACACCTAAAGTGGAAGAAAAAATTGGCATTTTTTATGTATTGTAACTTAAATCCTAGAGAACTGAAAGTCTAAAGAAAAAATAAAAAATATGAGTCAATTCTAAAATTAATTTAAAAACACTTTAAATTACCTCGACCCAAATACTTTTTTTGTTATAAAAAAAAGCAATTGAAATGCATATTTTTCAAAATTCAATCTATATTGTCTCAGTGCGTAAGCAACAAATATATAATATCAGTTTGATTTCAAAACTAATTAATTATTATATCAAACAATTTAAAAAAATAATTTTGGGCTGCGAATTTTATGTTTATACATTCAATGAACATATAAATATATAAAATAAATTAATAATAAATTAAAATAAATTACATGAACATATAAATAAATAAAATAAATAAGCAAATGAATCGATATTTAAGCGTATCTCTTTTTCTTAGATATACATTATTTTTTGGATCAAAAATAAATTTTACTATCACAAGCCAAAGGATTGGTAAAAATAATATTTTTATTATTGAAAATTAATTATGAATTCAGAATTATAAAATATTGAAAATATGTAATTTGATAATAAAATTGAGATCCGCCAGTGATAATACATTATTAATAACGAATTTAATTTTAAATTCTTATTATTGACACAATGACTCTGAACAGAACTTAAATAAATTGGAAGATTTAGAAAAATATTGTCCTTTTTTAATTCAATACAATATAATTGATTGCATATTCATTAAAAGTTCATATAAAAAATTAATTGAAATATCACTTGATAATTGACTCATTAGGATTCACTATAATAAAGTCATTTCGTGATTTATACCAGGATATTGATGGTTAGTTTGATTTCATGCCATCGACAAAACTAGCGTGGCAAAACAAAAAAACTGATAAAACTCTAAACTTAGTTATGTATATCGTGCAAAATGCCTTTTTTAATATGAATTTAATGTTTCTCACAAATGCCATAAATATCAAAAAAAAATCCAAGCAGAAAACATATTTTCAAACATTATTATATCAAAACGAATTATAAATTTTTTCAAAGTACTTTCTCGTTTCATCAAAAAGGGGGGCACCCTTTATGATATTTTTTATTGTGACTTCCGCAAAATTGCTTTGCAAATGATGATTAATACATCTCGAGGCTTGAGTGGAACATTTATTCGGGAGGAAAAGAAAAAAAACATTAAGACATGACGTTCCGCTGCAGGAATGCCTCACAGAATGGCAATATATAAATCAAGAGAAAATTCCTTAGGCCTGATACGGGGAGAAGTTTTCATAAAAATGTTGTATGACGTTTCTCATCTTCTAATGTCATTACTGTACGCCTTTTTCGTTGATTGTATCTATTACCTACCGGATAATATTAGCGGTTTCAAAATATTTTTCATATCCGAAATATATAAATCATTTTTTAACTACTCTCACCTAAAAGACGATCTAGTAAAAAGAATGTACTGGTGAATTGGGGAACTTACAGCTTTTTTCTATTTCAAGCATGATCTTTTCAAAAAATCAATTTTGTGTGTATTATATAATATTTAGTAACAGTATATTCGTTAACTAATTGTCTTGATTTGATTCAATTCTGACAAAGTTAGTATAGGATATCTATTTTTCCGAAAATATTTCTATAAAGAAAAAATAAATATAGGACTATTACGCTGTAGAATATTTCCTCTAACAAAAGTGTGATGGCGTAGCTGAAAATTGTGGGTTCAATGTTGATACTTTTATCATTTTGTCTCTTGTATTATAGTAGAAATACGTAAAAAAATAAATGATCCTATGATATTTCACCTTTTTGACAGAAAAGCTTTACGCCTTTCATGCTTATTATGTCTTTAATAATGAAGTTTAAGGTTGTTATCATATCAATTTCAGGAAAGAGTATTTCAGTGATAAAAATGAAAAACACGTGGTTTTAAAATAGATATTTCATAAAAATACCTATGTTCGACATTTCACCACATTATTATTATACGTTTCTCCAACGCATTTCTAAAATAAGAATATTTGTTTTGTAAAGAGTGTCCGTATAAAAAAACACAATAAATAAAAATATTTTATCCGGTCCCATTGATATATTTTATGATCAGGATCGTTTTCGCTCACTGTGAGTATTATCAAGTGCAATAACTGAAATCTGTTAGTGTTTTTAGATGAAAATAAGTACTGAAAACGTGTTCCTATTATTAAAAACGTTATGCATTTTCATAAAGAAGTGACAATTAACACTTCAAAAGGTTTTTTAATTTGTGTTGTATCAGTTGGTAATGGTTGTGATGAGCGAAGCCCGTTCTGATTGTGACGACATAAATTAGTGAAAATAATAGAGTGATTTTTGTAATATTGTATAATTTAATTATAAAACCTTTCTACCAAAAAGTGACAGTTAACACATTTACATTTATTTTAGATATAGGAGTACTATTTTTTGTAATTCTTTTAATGTGTAATATTTTAAGTGTTTATTCGCGCACTTGAATGCCTGATGACGCCGAAATTTAAAACTTGGTTCGATTGCGATAAAATCTGTGTAAATGTGCACAGTTGAAATTTATTAAGTAATTTCGTTTGTATGAAAATGTTTCATTAAAAGTTTGACCTTGAGTGAAAAAATAAATCACGCTGTATTCATTTACAACCCCAATTGGCTGCGTGTCTCCTCTCGTTGTGTGAGCGAAGCCGATGTTGGGGTGGGGGCAGAAGGGTGTATATCAAAAACCAACGGAACATTTAATTTCCGCTCAATTCAAGAAAGCATGTCGCTGCGTAAACTTTTTTGAGATAGGCCCTCACAATACTTGCTTGCTTCGTAGGACTGTTCGCTTATGGGAAGAAAAATTATGCATTTTATTCTGGGAAGAACTCGAAATATCTTTGACAACGTAATCGGGTGACCATACAACTGCTTGTTAATGCTAAGTGTTTTTTCCCGAACGTGATTACAGATACAAGCAAATAGTATACACAGTCATGCAAAACCGCTCATTATTCGATATGTGTAAATAATTGTAGTTTTTTTAGTTCGAAAAAACAAAAACAAAAAAATATCTTCTTAAATTTGACTTGAATGCTTAAAATTAATTTGAAAAAAGTATTTTCATCCATTTTGTTAAAGTCACAAAGCTGAAACAAAATTAAATAAATTTAATGGATGTTAAAACGACAAATGAATTTTGTTCTATATGAATGGCTTCGTCTTAATCCAGAAACGTTAAATTGCAAAACGAAAAGGTTTTAGTTGAGGGAAAATTTTTAAGCTTTTATATCCAAGAGTGACTAAAATAGTCAAAAGGTATTCAATAACACAGCAAACATCAGATGTCAAAATGTTTAACAGTGTTTTGTTAAATTATTTACGTCTAGAAATATAATTCAAATTTATCTTACCTTATTCTGATAAATATTGCGGTTTTTTACTCAAATGATAAAGCTTAATATAGTTTTACTACCAAAAATTTGACTTCTCAATTACATTGAAATATTTGTAATACACATAGAATTTTTTTGCTAATCGCGAGTATTACCAGTCATGAGAGAAACCGGTCTTCATCATAAAAAAGGGGAATTGTACTACTAATTAGGATCTGTAATTTTATAAATGTTCTGCCAAGAGTTAGCAGATAATGCATTTATAATTGTTTTTAATTATCATTGATAAGCGTTTCAATTGATTTTTAAAAATGAAAAAGATTTTTGTTTCCCCACATAATGTTCATTAATTATTGAATTCAGACATTGTCCCAAACAGAAAGCTACTATTCAACTACTGAGCCATTTTTACCTTTAAAGTTGTATCGGTTTGAAGGGGGAGAAGTTAGCAATCAGTTATGCAATAAATGCTTCAATATTGAAAAAAAAATGTTTAATTTATTTAAGACTAATGAGTGGTCACTGCATTCTAACAGCAGAATATTGAGGAAGTTAGAGAAGAGATTCTGGTATCGAGATTTTGCGAAGCGCCTCTTTGCTCAGGTAAATATTTCATTCGCTTGACGGGTAACATTGATTCCGTTTTTTGTCAACGGGACGTATTGTTAAAATGTTTTCGATTGTGAGAGAATTTGGGAAAACTTTTTCTGATAACGTGTAAAGGTTCGCAAGTTTATTTTAGGGAGAAAATCGGCTTCATTTCATTGAGACATAATGTTTGACTTTTTCGTAAAATACTTTGGTCATTTTCTGCAGGATAAAGTTTTAAACATTTTATCGTAGAAAATTAGACCTGGAGGATGTATTACAACGATGATTTATCAATAGAAGATAACTAATGAACATTAATCATGCTTCAACCTTTTCATTATATAAATAAAATTAATCCCGTTTTGATCTAAATATAAAATTTGACTTAAAAAGACACACATATAAAAATTGTGTTCGTCCTAATCCACTTTCGTCTATGTGGATTATGTAGGCATCTGAAGCAACACTGTTGAACGTTGTTAATGTTCTTATCATTGGCATCCCATTGGAAGACTGGTTTTATACTAAGATGAAAATAAAAAATGATGTCTATGACTTCTCATAAAAATTTCTCGAGCATGCCATTTAATAATATTAGATATTAATAGGATTCAGAATTCTCATTTTAGCCTCGTATAAGTAAAAAGAAATATATGGGGATGTACATTTCTCTTCAAGTTTTCAAACTATTGAAAGTAAGTGTGTATATAAGAAAGTCAGTAGGATAAAGTTATGGGTTATATCCATATGCGTACAAGTAATGAAGTTAAAAAAAATCTGAACCTTTTCCACTATAAAAGCATATTTCAAGTTACTTGGAGCATAAACAATAGACCTAGTTTCAAGCCTACTTCAAACTAAGGCATCATAAATAAATATTTTAGAATTGTTATAAGGCTGCAATAAACCATTTTGAATAGGGAATTGAAGCAAAATGATTTTAATATTATTATTTTAATTTGATAATGGAAATTTCTGCTCTTAAAGCGGGCAAAAGTCTGCAATACTAAGAAAAAAAAAACTAATGCTTAACTTACGTAAGCAAGAAAATACCTACAACTGAAAGCAAATAAACTTTTTCTTGAAATGTATTGAAATTAGTAGCCTTGTATAACAAACAAATCTTTGATGTTAGAATAAACAAAAATGCGGAAAATCGTGAGCTTAATAATGGCAGTTTATTTTTTTTATTTTATGTTATAAAAACAAAAACTTTCAAAGAATAAAAAAATATGTCACTAAGCAGGTTCTCACTATTGACACGCAAAGCCTGCCACCGTTAAAACTAATTTAATGCCCATATCACAAATAATAAATAGCCATTTTTTCTATGCACGATACGGCGGAGTTTAGTTTAAAAAATATTATTATCGGACCCTTGTTGATTTAGTAGTGTTTTTATGGCAAAAGTTTGCTGGATAAATGGATAATTTACATCAGGTAGATTTATATCAAACGCTTTTTTATAATGTTATGATAGCACTAAAAGCTTTTTGATCACAGCATATAATATATGAAATTTAATATTGTGAATGATATGTGGCGTTGAAAAGTATGAATCGATATGATCAAATTTGTGATTCTTGCATAACCATTTTTGCTAGAAAGATCTACAAAGTTCCATATTGATGCCGCATATTGCTTTACAAACGAATTTGATAACAAAATTAAAAACTATAGGAAATTCTATCCAGATGGCTGCCTGAGACAAGATATCTCATCAATTTCAACCAATTCTCTATCTTCTAGAAGATATCTCGTCTTTAAAAGTACTTTCTTCCAAAAATATTCCTTCTATTAAAATGATTTTTTGACAGGACACCCACTGATATCTATAAAAAAGGTTTAAAAACGATTTACCACAACTGTAGAGGATTTCTATATAGATTTTTGCAATTTTTTCGAGTACTCGAACTGTCACTTGACAGATATTAATAGTTTCGGAGTTACCAAAATCAATTATCATCAAGAAATTCTGCCTTTTATGATATAACAATAAACAATCGGTGAGTTTATTAATTATTTCTGTTATTTTCAGTTTTTTTCATCAGTTTATAATGCTCGTGATGAGCAAAACCGGTCCTGATCAAAAAATATATTGTGGCAATAAGTACTAAAAAATGTGTTATTAATATTTACAGTTATTTCTATATATGAAATTGAAAAAAACATCGGAAATTCAATTTTTTGCTACAAATTATAGCTGGCGTGCTGAGTACAGAAGTATATGTATTTTTGGCAGCCATAGGATTAAAAAAGAGCTTCGCCATGACAGTGATCTATTACACTGCCGTGACCAGGAGTCGAACCTGGGTTACCACGGCCACAACGTGGGGTCCTAACCACTAGACGATCACGGCTATTGAAGCTGATATCTACAATGTTAAATAAACTGTATTAGTACAACTATAAACTTGTAAATAAATTACTCTTTCACTTGAGATATACAAAAACCTTGATACAAATTTTAGTATTCGGTTCAATCTGCTACTTCCGACTTGGTAGAGTGGGTCCGATCATTTGTCACGCTTGAAATGTTTTTTTATCAGTATACATTTTTCCAAGTCTAATATTGTAGCACCAAGTGAATTGTATTGAAAAAATATTGCTTACAAATAAATCGACTGCCTCTTGTAATTAAATAGTCGGCATAAGTCTTTCATGTATTACACATTCTCAAAAAACCAGGCCCGTATCTAGAGCAGGCAAATATTGGTCTAGCCCGGGGTGTCATATTATGGGGCGATAGATATAAGTGTAAGGAAATTACAAGTAAAAAAGACATGAACTTGTATATTGTCAACAATCAGGTATTTAAAGTTGTTGGGCGACCTTTCGATGTCATTGTGACATTTATGCAGATCATTTTTTATGAAACAACACTTGATTGTTATTTTTAGCACACATTTCAAAACCACTATATCTCAAACACAAAACACAAAACACGAAAAACTCTTCTTTAAACATCGTGTTAATCTTATGCTGCGTGTGTATTTAATCGATTGATAAAAAGTTGTTTGACAGTTTTAAGAATATTTTATTTTGTGAAAAATTAAATAATGTAGACAGAATATTTTTTAAAGAATGAATTTATAAATTAAAAAATTCTTTTTTCTGTTTAAAAATATTCACTAAAATTCGTTTCAAAAATTGTATTTTATAATAATGATTTAACATACATGCAAAAATATTTCCCTGGCGGAAAAAAATCTGGATTAGGACCTCAGAAATATTGCATGCCATAATGTGAGCTGACTAAGGCACTAGGGTGAAAATTTTGCTTTATGATTTTTCGAGCTTAATTGAAAGTTAATTTCGCTTTTTTCTTTCAGAAATTGAATTCATACAAGAAGTAGTTGAAGAGATCGTAAATTTTGTTTTGTTTTAATATACATATAAAAAAAAATCTTCCAGGAAGTATAGAAAAAATGTAGATGTTTTTCGTATATCTGTTCTTTTTTGCTACAAAATATTTATAATATAGTTTTCTGTTTTACCTGGAAATTTTTCTTGAGTTATTTCATAAGGCAGTTATTATTAATGTTTACAAGGAAGAAATGTGTCATATTTTTCACATAGCAATCGAAATAAATAAGCAAATTTCCGAGAAAAAATCTGATATTATCAAAGTTTTTCTGAGAATATGTAGAAACAGTTGAAGTGACATGATTAAAATATCTACTTTATCAAAAAAAAATATTAATAAAACCCAGCTATAGAATTTTTATTTGAATGTTCTTTTTCCCCCACTGAAACCAAGCAAAGCTCGTCGTAGTATTAACCTACTGACAGCTAGTAACACAAATGTTGAGATTACAGATTGCATTGTGCTGATAGATCATCCATATAAAAGTGTAACCCTTTTTCCGGCCACACAATAGATATTCCAACACCGATTGCTTCAAAAAATTATACATTGATTTTTGTTTAAAATAAACATATTAATTATATTTTTGATACAAATCACACGATATTTTTACAGAAAAAAATGACTTGATTAAGAAAGTTTTATTGCATTGTATTCAGTTGTCAGATTACTGGAAAGATATAATATTTTGGCATATTCTATTTTAAAAAAAACTCTCTTTATTGTACTATTAAATTCTCGATTAAAATTAAATTGAATAATTTGAAATTTCCAACATATCAAAAATAATACTATTAAATACAAATTCAATGAATAAAGTATTGTGTTATTCAACATATTTATCTCATGTACGTAAATGTCATAATCGCATATTTCACGTTAAGAAATTTTTATGTATAATAAAACTTGAATAATTATGTGAAACACTAAATAGACTGATAAAAAAAATATAGTTCAACAACAATTAATATCTTATAAAACGTGCGATATAAATTTAAGGTCATGCGTAATTAAGAAGCGTTCACATTAATGTTGATTTTTTTCGACAATAATGATTACACGTTTTTTTTATCTCAACGCGTGTATTTTATGGAATTTTACACATAAAGGAGTTTCAATTGATCTGTTAAGCCGTTTTTATTATCTTTTACTATATTCCTTATGTTAGATTAGTTAATTTTTTGAATAATCTGAAAATGAGCAATTCTTATAATGATACTCGATATTTAATCTAACTATAACCAAATTTAAAAAAAAAGTATATCCTGTATAATGTTGCCTTGTTTGTTTTTTGTGGTAGTTGATAATTGAAAAAAAACCCTCTCGTATATAATATTTTTAAAATAAAAATATATGATACACGTATCAACGTAAACCTACACCTAGCCTGAGGGTTAATATTCCTGATGTGTAAAAACGATGAAAACCGTTTACTTTTTGTAATTTCAATTAAATCCGTGTTATAAAATGCCCGAAGACACAAAAAGACAGAATACTTAAAACACGTGGAATCGTACAGTTTCAAAAATTACATTTTATTCTTTTACCAACCTGCGTTAAGAATTTTAATAAGAATATGATTTTTGTTTCATAAAGTAAGATTTAAATATTTTAGATGTAAAATTCTTTTGATGTCAGATATTGAGAATTGAATCATGCTATAATTTTTTAAAAAAAGGCAGGTATTTTCCTTCAATAATATGGTATCGATGATTTTTCGCAACTGATCCTTGCGATAAATAATGAAAAATAATCTTTGATGTTGGCAGTCAAAATCTGTCATTTTATCCATAATTAAAATTTAATTTATAAACTTTATGAAGGAAAATATTTTTACAAAGACATCAAAGAAACAAAATCTGTCATGGGGCGAGGAGACGAAAGTGGCGCTTGTGTAATGAAAATATTCATAGATACAAGAAAATCGATTCTCATAAGTTGAATACAGGTTAAACACCTAAGCAAAGAAGGGTTGTTGGGAAATCAAGAGTTCTTTTTATGATAAAATACCAATTAAACATATTCATGTGTCACTTTTAAAACTTAATATATATAGAAAACGCTGGAACAAAAAAATAATTTAGTTTTTTTGACTATTCAAATGAAATAAAACGCAATAATAAAAAATATGTTTTTCATTGTTTTTTTTTTTTGGATTTATTTTCTACTTCTTTGTTTTTGGATATTTATTATAAGTTTTCCAAAGAAAACCTTGCCTTACAGCGTTTTTATTTAAAACAAAAGACTTTGATCTTACAATGTGGAAGTGCAATGCGGAAGAGTTTCAATTATTTTTAATAATCTAATAATGACTATTACAAAAAAAAATAAGTAATTTTTCTATGGAACGATTTATTTTAAAGGCTGGTATTTATTGAGATTTATGTAATTTGTGAAAAATTTCTTGGTTTAAATATGATGAACATATGTGTAATGAAAATTTACTTTTATATAAATAAAAACATTATCAAACACACATAAAGCGTAAAAGTTAAACAAAAAAAGAATATTTAAAGTTTACGCAGTATGTTAATAGTATGAAATAGTGTAAACGTAAAATATTTTAAGTGTAGGATCATTTTCTAGAAGAAAACCAATAGTATTTCGGATGATCGGTTTTTGGATGGCATCGGAAAATTTATTGGAACTGTTAGCTTTTTATGATGACATTAACAGCACAGTTAAATTTGTATAAGGGGTCGTTAGGTATTTGGCATTGCATACTATTTGGCAGTAACTCGTGAGAGGTATTCCGGGATGAAGGGTGTTCTCCATTCACAGCATGCCTACCTGTGACCTGATGCAATGCATTACGACTAGCCAGGAAAGCCCAAATTAAAAGCTCATAAGAAAAAAGCTCTGAGAACTTATAATTTATACCAAAACATATCAAATGAATTTAACTAACAAAAATTGCAACTTTTTATTGGCAACTCTTTACGCAATGTGTCAATCTGTTATGGTATATCCAAGTCATTATGATACGATCATTTTTTTTTAGTTATTTTAATGGATGCAATGAGAATGAAATTCATTTGTAATTTTTACGAGAAAATTACTGTGAACACTATCGATAATTTATTTTATTTGTAGAAAAGAATATTTTGAAGGTATTAAATTTAATGTAATGCGTGATTAAAAAGTGTTATGGCAGAAGTACCAACTAGATATTTATGAATTAACAGAGCGTTTTTTAAGTACTATTTCCATATTTTATAAAATAATAATCAATATAATTTGATCAGTTTATAATATTAGCTATAATCGGCTATGTGTATTTTATTATAAAACTTTGAAATTGTACTAAATAATTTTTTTAAAAGATATATTTAAAATTTAATTAGATTCAGTAATAGTCATTCTTTTATGTTACATTCGAATTATCAAAGAAATGATATTTTTTTCGAAATCGTTTATATAATTAATAGTAAAATTTATTCAAGTTTTATTTATGATTATTCGTTTATTTATTATACTGCAAGTGGAAAATGCATCAAAAATAATTTTCAATAATAAATGGTTAAAAAAAGAAATGTGAAATTTGTTGATTGAAGCAATGATTGAACTTTTCTGTGGCTTGGTATTTTGATGTCAGTCAGTAACGCATCCTGTCCAGCAAGACCTTAGACGCAATTTACAACCCATATGGCAGTTCAATGACATAGAAATATACAATCTGTATATTACATGCATATGCATGCAAGCCTACGATACTGTTTTTTTTAAATAACAAAATTTAAAATAGAAGTGAATCAAAGAAATTTTCAATGAACAAACTCACCCTACGAATGATCTCTTGTTATATCATATATCCTTTGCCTGAGATAAACTCAATCAATCAGCAATAAAAAAATCATATCATTGAATATAATACCCCATCAAAACTAACCCAATTAAAATCAGTAAGTATCTCATAATTGATAAATGCACGCTTACATTATAATGGAAATTTGTTTTTTGAAAACATGTAATAGTATATTTACTCAATCAGTGTATTAAACTTATTCAGATATTAACTAAGTTGTATAAAATTTGAATTGTTACAATTTTGTACGATTCCACATGTTTTGTCACTAATGACCCGGGTTTCGCCTTTCGACATCTTCAGGCATCACAGGGATGCAACAGAACTGACAATTCAAATTTGGTATTGAAATTCCATCAAGCACATTCAGTCGATATCATAAACTAAGTTGTAGGACTTGAAGTATATATTTTTGTCGTAGTTTGTATTTTTTTATACATATAACATAAACTGTCAATTTGAGTGCATCTGTGTATTAGTTGTGAGTAACAAAATATTTGAAAAAAGTCAAGTTTCGAACCGTGAAAATTTGATATTCAATATCGCTAAAATGGTTTTGTTTACGTACTATTCATTATTTTCATTTGAATATGTTTAGAGTCAACGATTTTGCAAATTAAAAACTGTGTATTTTCAAAGTGTAGGCAATTTAAGCTTGTTTCTTTAAACACCTGAAATCATAATAAATGCATTGTCCACTGTGTGTTTAATTATATGATTGTAAAGGTTACTTCTTCTGTCCGTTCTGCCTACGTGCTACAAGATGTTACGAGCTACATGTAACAGACTACGAGCAACGCTTTACGTTTTAAGTTGGTAGACGTGGAAAGTTGTAAACATGTCAAATGCTAAGATGCTAAGAGACATAGTTGAAGGGTTAAATGATGGGCTTAGAAATATTAAGTACATTAATATTATAGCGCAGAGTGCATATTTTATAATTGTTATCGGAATTAGGTATTATCAATAAAAATATTTTTTATGGGACATGTTAAATAGAATTTTTGCAAATCTTTTAGAAAAACGGCAATAATGCTTAAATTACCTTAATTAATCCAAAGTTGCCACAAAAATCGTGTTATATTTATTACTAACTGCGATAAAATTTTTCAAAAAGCAAAAATTTTTGTACCGCGTTTGTCACAATAGTGATGTTGTTAATATGAATTGGAATTAAAAATCTACTTCAAAAGTATTTTTATAACGAAATTTTTTTACGGAGCGAAAAACACAGTTTTTTACAAGCGACCTAACTTCAATTAATATTTATAAGTATCGTTCTTTGAATTAGTCAAGCTTGAAATATTCTTATAAAATATATATCAATCCATTTAAAGTTTGCCTTTCTATTGATATGAATTTTAAATTATGTTCAAATTTAAATAACGGAATAAATGAAAAAGTTTCATTAAATTAATCAGAAAAGATTTTATGCATTTTACATGACTAATTAATCCAACTATTGTCTTTTAAGAGCCTTTATACCAAAAGTGATAATTCTTGTATTTACTCTGCAAAAAAATTATTTAATCAGAAATTTATATAATTCAATGATGTAACATCGTTACATAGAACGAAGGTTAAAACTGAAAACATGAAAAAAGCACAATCTCTCTAATATGTATAATTAGTTTAAAAATATATTAATCTATATATCCGAGTATATTGCTTAAATCAAAGTTTAACTTATCGTCTAGAAGCAGCAGTAACATAGACATAAATTGCACTGCACTTAAATAAATAAATACGTTAGTAAAATATATGTTTAGAAGAAATATAACAGAACGAGGAAGAAAACGCGAATATAAAAAAATATTACGTTAGGTGCTGATGTGCCATGTGTGAAAGTAATTAATTAGCTTTAAAATATTGATGAATACATGAAGGAATATGAAATTAGTCCGTTTGATTTTTTTACTCTATTAAAAATGTACGGCAGTAAAAATCTGTTCGCTGTAAAATATCATTAATGACAAAAATAAAAAGAAATAAGATGAAACATTTATTGTAAATGCAATTTGCCGAATGTGCATTCAGAGAAATTTGTTTCCCGAGGCGGTCGCTAGGAAACGATGGCATGCTTAAGGTTTGTCCAAACCAAATCTATATAAAATAAAATATTTTTATTTCATTAACAGAATACACTTAATATTCATGAAAATAAAAAATTTATAACGGTACTATTTCATTGGGTGTTATTTGGTGTAACTTGTAAGCACGATTCCAACACTATTCACAATTTTGGGTACTTTGAAGGGTTTTGTGAATTATGATTTCATTAATTTACAGGCTATAAACAAAGAATTAAAATTCCTAGACAAAATGTCTACCCGATAATCGGGTATTTTAAGTAAATTTACCGGGCATCCGGTTTGGTTCGGTGTAATTTTCGTCAATTATTATGTTTAATGTATAATATATATATTTTTGACATATTTTGTCTCAACTGTATATTATTACGATAAAGATTCAATTGCCGATATTAACCGAAAGTTGCCTTCCTTAAAGAGTATTGCGAATTATAATATATGAAGTTAATTTTTATCTTTAAAAGATTTAGACAATCTTTGAAGAATTTAAATAGTTTTATTTATTTAAAATAACCGGAAACTCGTTAAAATAGGCCGATTATAAGGTTTTTTAAAAAGGATTTCCGAGTCGGAAACTCGGGGTCACGGGTGAAAATTTATTTAACGTTAAATATAGTACATTTTTTAATTGAAACAATATTTATAAAAGTTTTCGGTATTTTAAACAATTGAAATGTGTGAATTGTACTTAATACAAGCACGATGCACTTGTCTACTTGTCTGTCGGCAGTTAGTTGCATCTGCAGCAGCAGCAGCGATAGAAATGCTTGGAAATGCATCCAGTCCTCGGTCTCTGGAGGGTGGGCATCGATTTCACACAAACAGATATAAATTTGCAGAGGAAACTTTTGGAGAGGCGTGTACGATGTTATCTCAAGTGAAATGATAAACGTTTACTTTAATTATTGTTGTTAAGATGATAGTGAGTCAAAACTTTCAAATAGTAAAGACACCTTATGTAGAAGGAGGTAATATGTATAATTAATATGATAAATATTATGTTTGTTTACTCTAGGTTACGACCTAGAGTTAACCATCAACCATATTTGAGATAACATAGGTCTAAAATAAAACGAATGTTTTGCTTCCGAACGCGAATATTTTTCTAATGACAATTTTTTAGCCTTCCTCTATGGGCTTAAGTTAACAGATGTAAAATGGTATAAATATTTTTTTTTTTTTAAAAAGCCAAATAACCAGTGTTGTTACACCTTTACATCTGATAGGTGTAGTAATTAATTTTATATAAGAGTTTTGCTGACAAAAAACAAAAATTTTGAAGTTTACGGAAATTACTAATAAATGAACAATTAACAAGCACCATTTTTTAAGTCAATTCTTTTCTTCGTTTGGCTTAAATACGATTGTTATATTTTTTGTATCTGCGCCATTTTAATAATTTCGTGCATCAGGATATTTTAAAACTACGTAAAGTTTTTTTTCTCGATAAACATAATGTATAAAAATTATTCCACACCTAACGCACCACTAAAAAGCACTGAATATTGTATGTGACGTCTCTAGACCCCACGAGCCACGAGACCGTTGTAATTATCTGAAACAACTCTAGTTGAACCCTAAATATTCCATCTCTGATTAAAGTGCGCACCCTTTCTCGACTCGTGTTAATATAATAGCCACAGGGATGGCATGCACCCCGACCTGTGCGCAAATTTTCCACCGCTTAACTGCATCCGCGTGGGTGATAATTTACCCCACAACCCATTCATTTAATAACAACGACATTTGGGAAAAAATGCAATAGTTTTGTTTAAATAGAGATTTCTTTTCGGGAGTTGAGTGACCAAATCATTTATTCTGCCTGATTGCAGGTTTCACGAGATTGTATGCTTGGTTAGATCTGTATCATACATGCAAGTGATTTTTGCATTTCTTCCTACCCAACTTCTAATCGACCTAAAAATAAAGCATACAGAGGTCAATCAGCTGATAACTAATCCATTAATAGAAATATGTTTCTAATTGTAAAGTTTCTAAAAGACGATTTTGAGAAACCGAATATTTTTTTAAACTATATTTACTGAATTTGCGCGATCAAGTTTCAATATAAAATTGAAGTCGTAATTGTATATATTTTTTATACATTTTCACATATTTTATCTGGTACTATGGAGGTTTTGCCTTTCAGCATCTTTGGCATAGTTTCAATTATACATATTTAGCAAATGTATGTATTTAAATACATTTATAGAAAATACACTCTTAAAAGCAAAACACGTGGTAAAAATAGTACCAAAACCAGTGAAAAAAACAATATAACAAAATCAATAAAATATTATTGATTTGAATATAAAAAATTATTGATTTGAAAAAGAATGGGATTTGATTGATATAAATATGGATTTATTTAATTATTATGATTAAAAACCCCCAAAAATAATATGTTATTTTGAGAGTGATTATCGATCGTTCAGTTGGTAATTTTTGCGATGAGTGAAACTAAATTTGAGCAATATAAAAAAAATATGAGTATTACAGTTGAAATTCCATTTAATCGTTGAAACATTGCATAATGCCTCTGCAACAAGAATTATGCGTTCATTTTTCAAAAGTGCAACTAAACATGCAAAGGCCGTCAGCAATTTTACTTATAATAGTTTCATTAAGTAATTTGGTTCTACCTCATGACCCAAAAATAGCTACAGGATGAGTAAGATGCTGCTATGAAAAATATGTGACATCATACTGCGGGAGTATTTGAATTATTAAAATTTGAAATAATATATTTATATTTTTTTTTTATTTGAACATTAAGAGTTAAAGTTTACTTTACGATATAGTGTCTTTGTGTTTTATTATAAATTAAATCGCACTTTAATGTTTCGCTTTTACGAACGAAATAATTTTTTATTTCCATTTCAGAGGTTTTGTAAACGAACAAAAGTATCACTTTGAAGTTTAAATTGTATCGGTTCGTAATAACGTCAGGAAAAATAAAATCGGCGATTGTCATTTGTTATCCAGTTAACCTTAAAGTAATTTGTATTACACAGTCTTACCTATTTTTTGTAACTACATCGGACGCTTGAAATTATTATATTTATGATTTGTCGGTTTATACCGCTTAAGACATGCAGTATTAAAATACATTAACCTGAAGTTTTCCTTACAGCCTGTAATCTTCATCGTGATGCCACTTGCTATGTTATTCGAAAAATATTTTTTTTTGCATGTGATACTATGAATTGATTAAGTCAGGTATGTGATATTTATTATTGGAATGAAATCTGATTATATTCAGCAAACTTTTAGTGTACACCGAATAGAATATAAGTGGTTGTCACACTTTCTTTTTTCTATCTGTCCAGTTGTTCTTTCTTAACCACAATATTGAATGACTTAACGATCGGTTCGTGCTTATATGCATTGAACCAAGTAAATGAGATGTCAATTCACCTATTTTTAATCAATATTTTGTCATAGAATTTGTATACACATAAAAGACAACCAACAAGTATTGGAATGGAAATTGGTCAATAAATTTTTATTATAAAGCACACTTTTAATATACTTTGATATATCTTAAGCCAGGCACAAATTTTGGAGACAATCTAAGGTTTTGAAAATACAGTGATGAGCATTGATTTTTTTTATGAATATTGAAGTATGTTCATAAACGTAAAAAATGATTTTAATGATGTAGTCAGTCCTTCCGTAACCAGTTCGCTTAACGAAACCTAAAAAAATATGTGATACTTGTATAGATTACATTAAGTAAAGAATTGATAGGTTCATTTACCTTCTCTGTGAAGAAATAACGTACCAAAATAGGGTACCGCAATAATGTAACATGGACCATGCAAGAAGCGTCCTAGAATAATTATCTGAACCAATCCATGCCCCGGAGGGTCGCACGACTTTGCCGGCCCTCGACCAATATTGTCCCCAGCCCACAGTTTGTTTATCTGACCAAATATCGAGGGAGATGTTACAGATAATAATTATCTACCCTGATGTAATGAATGCATTGTACCTTTTCCTTTTGGGACATACACGCGAGGATTTTTTCTATGATTTCAATCCTTCATAAATTTGTATCGGCTTTCCGAAATGTTTTATATTTACAAACTTATAGAGTGTGACCAAATTATAAAAAAAAATATGCAGAAATTAAATGTAGACTGCTCCTTTAAATTGAGAAAAATTTAGTGAATGTTTGAACCCAACAAATCATACAATTTCCAAATCGAAACATTAAACTAGTGAAATTTTTGAACGGGGTTATAATATTTTAATGATCAGTTAGAAGCTATTGTGGAGATCAACGTATATTTTTTCAAAGTTTGTTGATTTTGAATTAGCGTACTGAACGACTTTGTATAACGTATAAAAATAGTTGGTTATATTTTTCTTATAGGCAATAAACGATGCCAGAGTACAGCTCACCTTGAATTCGTAAAAGAGTTGAAAAAAATGCACTTTGTAATATTAGGCGTGGCTAGTTAAATTACTCTTGGTTAACTCGACCAACAGCGTAGATGCGACAAGCTGTGAAATACATTTTTTTAGCTGAACTGGTTTACATTGTAAGTGAAAGTGTATTTGTTGCGTTAATATTATTGAATAAATATTGTTCTTTTATTGTTATCTGTACCAGCTTCGATAGCCGTGATCGTCTAGTGGTTAGGACCCCACGTTGTGGCCGTGGTAACCCAGGTTCGACTCCTGGTCACGGCAGTGAAGATCACTGTCACGGTGGAGCTGTCTTTTTGCATTACTTTATACTAAAAAAATTATAACGTTTTCATGAAAATCTTAATAATTGAACATATTTTTAAGCAATGTATGCCCTAAAAATAAAGCATTTATTGATTGAATTGGCATTCACTTGGTAGAACTCCATTATAACACGGTGAAAAAACGATAGTTCTGACGATGGCGTGAGACGAAATAGCTATCAAATATATTTAAAAAAAAAAATTGTAGAACTAAAATACATTGCTATTTTTTTCACCGTGTTAAAGCATTTATATTATTACATATTATGTTATCGGAAGGTGGATATCAAGGTTTTAAACTTCAATTCTTGGTGCAAAATTCTTTCAGTCTACACATTGAATAAACTCATATTTTATAACCGTTTAACCGAGTATAAATGTCTCTGTCGTGTATGTCTCTCATTGCAAATTATATTTGTACATTTTACCTCAATTATGTATAGAAAATAAAATTATTTACTTACAATGAAGATTATTCACATTGACCTTTGCCAAAAAGATTACATCCTTCATTGTATGTGAAATTGATCGAAACCTTTCTACCTTGTCGGGATAATGTTTTTTAAATGGAGAAATTATACTGTAATGACCGTAATTATGCGTGCCTAAGCAATCAAATGTTTATTTTTATGTACTCTGCAATGATTATTACGGTAATTAAAAAGTAATTGTGAAAGGACACTTTGGATGAAGATTTGTCTTATTGACTTCATAAACATGTTTATTTTCTAAAAATAAATGACATCAATACAATATTTACTTAAAAAGTTTCATTTAAGATGTGAAAATGTCTAATTTTTATTTTGAAATTAATCTAGATGCAAAATATGTATGATATCTTACATATTTTACATCTGTATACTTTGGCATAAAATGAAAACTAAAACTTTCTGTCAAAACCTATTTCAAATTTTTTCATTATCTAAATGATAATGAAAATATTGATATAAAAAATAATTTTATTTGCGGTTAAAATCAAAACTTCAGACGTTGCCAAACTAAACTTTTTATTGAAAATATTAAATATTTCTTCTTTTTAAATGAGTTACACGTATAAACTGTAGCTTAAGTTATTTAAATGTTAATATTTTGTTTGACTCTCTTTCATTAGTCGACCAAGCCTTCTCAAAATTAAAAATTTAAGTTTAAGGCGTAACTGACAGTCATTGTTAGAAAGGCATTATAATTAAATAATAGAAAATGACAAAAATTTAAGAAGTGTACAAAACTAAAAGCTAAAGAAATGAGAAATAACTTTTTATAGTTAATCATACGATGTATATTTAAATGTAGTAAAATAGTTTACAAACGTCTATTAAGAGCTCAGCAATAATTATGACATTAGCAAAAATATCGAGTGGGAAAATTTCCAATCGAAAAATTTTCACTTGAAGAATTGAGAAAATGTATTATCTTTGTAATTATTTACTAGATGTATACTTTTTCTCAGTTTTTTTATGGCTTTAGTTTTGTAAACTTGATAATTTTGCATGAATAGCATTTTTTGAATTTTGTATTTCAGTATTGTATTATATGATAATTTTTGTTGTGTGTAAAACCTGTCTTGCTAAATAAAATAATACTTAGGATATGATTGGGTAATCATTATTCAAGTTCGTTAAAGTGTTAGAATTGATAAAATTCTGTATTCAATTAAATTAACGGTGACAAATATATGAAACAAAAATTTTGGAAAAAGCTCGAAGAGGAACTTTAATTCATACATAATATTTATACCTATAGCACGTACATTTGTGTTTCATGTTGTATATAACGACTAACAGGAACGGCTTATTTTTCTGTTTACATGGAGAGTCTGGCATTTACCATTCTCCCTATGGGGGTTAAAAATAACTCTTCATGCGTATTATTGCATATGCATACGAGTGGTGATGTCGGTCAGTGGATTCAGAGTAAATAATGCACTGGCCATTAGGCAGAGGTTTGTGGCTGGTAGGGGGTGCTGATGTAAAGGGGTGGAAACATTACACGTTACACAAGATTCACAAAGTTTTTGAAAAATTCATATGTTTGCCAGAATTTATGAAGCTTACAAATGTATTTCAGTAGAAAGATCAGGTTACCTTTCAATAGAAAACTTACTTTTTTCATGTAACATTTGAAACCGCGAACTCTTTTATATTTTAAAGTGTCTTCTATAAACAAACTGTAACCATCTGTCTCAATGCTACATACTTTAATTAGTAGCAGGTTGTTAAACTAAATAACATAAAATATCTTAAGACTTTTTAGCGATTACTACTTAAATTTGAATTGTTACAACTTTGTACGATTCTATATATTTTGTCACTAACTAACTTTTATAGTCCCTCTGTTTTAAAACTATTATCAGGAGATTCAAGAAATTAATAGAGGCCAGTTATTTAATTCAAACTTCATTCTCAATGATCAGCTCAATCTTCCCAACTCACCCTTGTTGTACCCTTTACGTGAGATCGGTTCAATGAATCGACAATCTCAAGACGTAAATTCGTATGTTTCATCACTGGATGTTTGATAGTAGGTATTCTCTATAAAAAAAACCTCTTATAATACATTTTAATGTGAGTTGATTGATATTTATTGAAAAAACCCCTTTCAAGAATGACTCACTAACAGCATCGTTAATGAAAATTATCACAGATAATTGTGTTAAGTAATATTAGATTAATATTTTTAATTTATTTTTAGCTGTAATCTACTGCTTGCCGTGGGGTAAGTGTTTTATGTAATTAATGACTTTATATATTATATATATATATACGACGTTAACTGTTTATTTTACGTCAGTTCTGTTGCATCTGTGTGATAGAATGCCTGAAGATGCCGAAAGGCGAAACCCGATTCGTTAGTGACAAAACATGTGGAATCGTACAAAGTTGTAACAATTCAAATTTGATATTGAGATTCCATCAAGCACCTTCAGTCGATATCATAGATTACTACTTAGTTGAAAATATAAAATATCAAAACTTCATAGCGAATTCATTGTTCATCGTTATATTCCACCGAGCGTTATCAGTTAACATTATCAAATATATTATAATAGAATTAACAAAGTTATAATATTTAAGCTCTCTCTCTCTGCAAAGCCAATAAGTCTAGCTAAGTTTTATGCCTTAGGTTTATCATTATTTTGTTTAGAAAGTAACTTTGAAAGCTCACCAACATCAAGCTGACCATTTTCGCTTTCAATATTCAAGAGTTGTTTTGGAGGGCGTGCGGTCATACTGTGGGGAGCTAAGTCAACTGCCGGTCAAGGTATTATTCAACGTTTTGCTTGTATTAAATTGAGGGGAAATTGTTCTATGTAGCTGATAAGTACCAGTGATATTAATTTTGGACTGTATGACTTGTGTCAACACGTTGAGCATTTCGCTTTTCGATTGAAAGGTTCCGAACCTCAAACCTGTCTAAGAATATCGAATGAATGATATAGTTTATCGTCTCTCTAATTCCAAAAAGTAACGGTTTACCATTTTAAAGTTTTATATATGACATTTTTTTTAACATTAATCAGATAATAATAAAAACTGCTTTCTATTCGTTGAATCAAATCACTGATAACTAAACAAACAAAGATGTAAGCCCTGCATTAATATTAATACTTGGCCACAGCTTTCAGTACTCTTAACTTAAAGTGCATAATATAAAATGTGGAAACAATTTTTTAATCTTACCCAGCAAAGTAAAAAGGCATCTGAAATTTTCACGATAGATGTAATCAATCATGCATAATGTATTCCATTGCAGACGAGATTCTGCTCAAGAAGGTTGTATGAGATATAAGCTTTGGTGAGTATTAGCCTTCAGGTAAAGGCGCTCGTTCAGAAAACTCTCTTTCCATACAGACTCAAAGCACATTAGATGAATCTAGCAGCTTTTTTCTACATGGTTTTGTAGGGTTGAAAGTTTGTAGAAATATGTATTCTAATAAGAGTTTCCATATAAATGCTACTTTATTCACTTATTGGTATCATGCTACTGTACAAGTGATCATATATTTTACCGTGAAATAGGCAGTGGATAAGTATGAAAATATTTTTATGTGAAGTAAAAATTTTGCTCATCGAATATCGAAATTCACTTTGTAAAAGCTTGTGATCGATTTAAAAAAAAATATCATCCTTTTTTAAGCAATACTTGATCCTAATTTAAAGCATTTAGACTAATGTCAGAGTTTTTATAAACTTAATTGTATCTTACAACTAATTTAGATTTTTTGTTCTTGTAAAGATTTGGAATATAAAGAAAGAACTAGAAAAAACGAGTGTTAAGCAAATTGTTATCGATATTAAAGTAAAAAAACAAATTTATTTTTTAATTATTGTATATAGTTGTTGATTTCTATTAAGGATTACCATAGTCAAAAATATGATTGATTTGAATACTATTGAAGAAGAGAAAATAAATTTTAACAAGGCGGAAAGACAGCAATGTATTTTAGTGTAAAATTTTGTAGAACTAAAATACATTCCTATTTTTTCACTATGTTATAATGAAGTTCTTCCAAATAAATGTCAATTCAATAAATACAATGTATCGTGTCACGAATTTTTGCTTTATTACTTTTGAAAATTACTTTCATATGCATGAAATTAAACTAAAACCAAAAACGATTAGTAACGGGCTTATTTCCCATTATTAGGATAAGGTTTATCACAGAATTATGTTTGACAACATAACTTCAAATATAAATTTATCAATCTAAAATAATAACAAAAAACTTTTCTGTTAAATTAAATTATTAGATTTTATCTAGATCTTAGAGGAATATAAACACATACCTAAGCAAACATAAAGTGGTCACATAAATTGTTTGTAATGATTTTAGAAGGATTAATGAGTGTACACTCGTTCAAAAGATTATAATCTTAATGTATCTGTTAATTAAAATGTAAATTTTGAGAGTAATTATCCTAAGACTTATATCACAAAATAATAAAAAAACTATGTTACGTGATCTAACATATGTTACGTGA
Organism: Himalopsyche japonica; assembly: GCA_028555115.1. Classification (NCBI taxonomy): domain Eukaryota; kingdom Metazoa; phylum Arthropoda; class Insecta; order Trichoptera; family Rhyacophilidae; genus Himalopsyche; species Himalopsyche japonica. Next base: position 306,929 of record JAHFWJ010000578.1, on the reverse strand, counting down.
CCTTTGTTTAGAATCGGAGAGTTAAGAAAGAATTGCAGATAATACCGATGTCTTCTCATTTTCATTTATATTAAATTACTTGAATTTTGTAAACGTTGCTCACTCAACTAAAAACTCTTTATTTTCAAGATATTATAGAATGGAATTTTTCGTTTGATTTATGGAGAGAATTATGACTGTAGAGATGTAAAAAGTAGCATAGAGTAAATGAAAGACGTTATTATAGGGTTGAGTGTGTCATACAATATATGTATTTTTAAATATAGCACTTATGTTAACACTCATGTCACTTGTTGGTAGGTTGGTAGAAAGGTATTGTAGTGAAATGAGAAAAAAATATGTTTAGTGTTGTTAGCACGATTTTATTTTATTAGTCGATTGTTAAAAATTGTAGATTTTATATAAAAAATTGCGATGGCTACTTAAAAATAGACAAAGTAATAAGTAATTAATAAATTTACAGATAATTTAAGAAATCATAAGATATAATTGTAAGATACGCATTTAATATGTGTGCGAAATTTCCATGTATATTTTAAGCGCCTTAGAGGGGTGATGTCTTAATAATCGGGGACACTCGTAATTTTAATGTCGATTCGATTGTTAGACCTATTTGGATAACATAAGTAAGTCAGAACCCTACATAACAGTAAGCCGTCAGCAACTTACCCGCTTACAAAACTATATCTAAAGGGCGTATCTACTAAACGTTTAATAATTAGCTCAAAACGGTCGGATCTAAGATTCAGCGGATCCCTAGAAAATCCTTCCCATCCTGGAGGAGTTATTCGACAAGTCCCTTCTGCTATCCCGATACACAAACCTTCGAGGTTTATCCCTTGGAGCGGTAGAAGTAATGATTGTTACGATACAAAAGGCAGTTTTAGCCTAAAAGCATTTAGCAATGGGATCAGCGTAGCAATAAACACTCTCAGATAACAGAATGCTGAGTGCAGGGCCGGGAACGGGGATTTGGAAGCCGCGTGTTAACCTTGTGAATAGTTTCATTCCAATAATTCACGGCGGTAAATAATTTTCGAGTAAGATAAAAATAGGCTTTGTTGCTGAAGAAAATGTATATTACGAAGTAATAATTTTATATATTGATAGCATTGGCATTACTTGGAAGAACTCCATTATAACACGGAGAAGAAATAGCATTGTATTTTACAGATAAGCAAATGTACGTTTAAATATAGTTCTGACGATGGCGTGAGCCAGAATAGCTATCAGCTATATCTTATATAAAAAAAATGTAGAAGTAGTATACATTGCTATTTTTTCACCGTGTAATAATTTTATTATTTTTAAATAATTAGTTCAAAGACTTTTTTGACTATTTTACGTTATTTGTTTCTCAATAACCAATAATTTTTTTTTTTTTTTTATCTATTAATGAATTATTATGAAAAAAGCCGAAGATTAAAATTAATTCATATTTTACTCTATTGGTTGCGCAAAATCCTGTTCTTAATGGAATATTTTCCCCTCTCATTGCTTTAAAAAATTATCAAAATTATGATTTAAACCTGAATAACATCAATATTTATAACACAGTGAAAAAAACGATGTATTTTAGTTCTAAAAAATTTAGATTTTGTTCTAAATAAAAATTTGGTAGAACTAAAATTCATTGCTATTTTTTCACCGTGTGATCATAGAGTCCTACCAAGTAAATGCCAATTCAATCAATAAATCAATATTTATATATTATATCTAATAAGCGATAAATTTGATTTTAATTTACAGAATATAAATTAAAGTATAAAAAAATATATATTCTACCTTCCATAGTATGTTTTCAAAAATAAATGTTTTATGATATCAACTGAAGGTGCTTGATAGAATTTCAATATCAAATTTGAATTGTTACAACTTAATACGATTCAAATAAAATAAGTATTTGCTTACGTGGTATGAATATATTTCAATATTTTGCATTGGAAAATGCCTTATGTAGCAACATATCGCCCAAGCAGCACCCTAGCGACTCCCACCCTGAAATCGCAGTTCTAGATACGTATTCCTAGTTTACAGCTGCAAAAGCTTTTTCTTTTAACGATTTTCCGGGGTAGGAGCAATTGGTCACTCAAGGAAGGCCGACTTTTTGAATCGCTTTGGGGAAAATAAGGCACCTGATTACTAAGTGAGATGCCCTCACTCCAAAAAGGTAGTTTTTTTTGATGTTTGGGTTTCGTCTATTTTAGTAGACAGACGGACAAGCAACTAAAAGTAAAATTTTCAAATTAAATTACTTAAGCTTTCGTTAAACGTTGTTAAATTATAAAATATGTGTATATGATAATCCAGACAGATTTAATTAATCATTTTCATTCAATAGTAATGAGTTGTTTATATATGCATCTTCAAAGTCAGATATAATATCCATTATAATTATGTTTTTTGAAATAATAAAAACACATTTTTAGTACTTATTTCCACAATATATTTTTTGATCAGGACCGGTTTCGCTTCAGTTAAAGGTAGCAGGTATACAAAATCATGGGTTCAAGAACTAAAAAACAATTTACAGGAAATCATACAATATTTATACAAATAAAGTAAATTCGTATAAAAATTAAACATTTTGTATAAATGGACTTGTTTGTAAATTGTATTCTATCAGTTCATAATGCTCGCGATGAGCAAAACCGGTCCTGATCAAAAAATATACTGTCAAAATAAGTTCTAAAAAAAGTGTTGTTGTGGAAAGGCATGATGTTTATTATTTCAAATATCATGCCTTTCCATCAAGAAGTGAGAGTTAACTCCTTAAAAGTGATTATACCCATTTACTTCATTTTTTGTCAAACAAAAATTTAATTTTTATAAGATGATTCATTTTTATAAAATTTATTCATAAAATACTATAAATTAACACGATGATAAAAAAATAGCAATGTATTTAAGCTCTACAAAATTTACAAGATATATAGTTGAAAGCTTTTTCGGCTCAAGCTATCATCAGATTATAATCGTGTTATAATAGAGTACTGCCAAGTAAGTGTCAATTTAATCAATATACTATAATTTATTAATATAAACGTACGAATAAATAATATCTTGTACAATTTAATTAGGAAACCTTTGCAATACATGCAACAGGGCAACAAGAGGGCAATTGTGTCATTGAATATAAGTCATGGTAGTCGATCCTTGTGATAAAGCAATTGGTATCAAAAATAATCTATTATTAAAATACAATATTATACTTTTTGATTTGGTTTCTAGTATTTTATAATATAATGATATCCTTGAAAAGTAGTGAGGGATAAGTATAAAAACTTCTATCTAAGATATTCTCTAATTCATTGTAGGCGGTGAAGGTTCAAAACATTTGGTTGAATTTTATTTAATAAAATTATGGCAATGTGATAGTACTATAGTAAGTGATACGAAAGAAAATACTTTATAGATTGAATAATTTATAAATGACTTACTTCATTTATTTCATGAAACTAAAGTTTCATCAAATATTCCAACAACTAGTTAAAAAAATCAGCGCATCAAAATCGTTTCGGAAGCCACCCTTAAGCCGGTGAAAGCTAGGAAAAGGCAGAAATAGCAGAAGCATGGGGTGTTTCGGGAGATGGGTATTGCAGAGAGGAGAGGGTTGAAATTTTATGACCAGATTATTTGGAGATTGCAGTAAGTTTATCGCGATTGAAAATTTTGCCCATTTACGTTCCAAATACGAGGTACACTCAATCTCGGGCTTCCCTTAATAAACCGTCTCGTAAATTTGCCACGATATCATTTTTTGCGGAGATTTTCAGAAGGGGTGCGATGGATTTGAGAAAAAAATTGAAGTTCGATATTTATTCAATATACTGTATTTTACGAAAAATGAAGACGAACTCAATAATTTTATTGCATGTTAAAAACCTAGTCATTTTTAAAACGTTGTTAAAAACATAAATAAAACATCGATAAGAAATAATAGATATTTTATTAAAATTGAATGCAACCACTTGAAATTTGATTTGGTGGAACAATGAGTAAATTGATTAAAACTACAATATATTCTTTGCCTGTCGCAGTAAATAATTTTTGACATAGATATTGAAACAGAGATTTTGAATTTTTTACAGCTTTAAAGTAATTTTAATTTTATAAAATAAAATTTTATTTAAAAAAAAATATAAATAGTAAGAGAAAACTTATATTTATGGCTTTAATATTCTACTAGTTGTGTAACAAATTGAGATACGTGCTTTGATTACAGGAGAAATTTGTTTTTGACTGTAATCATTTGTGTGGATGTTTACTTATTAAAGAGGCTAAACTTGTATCACAATAAGCGACAAAACTTGTTGAACAGTAAAATTATTAATTTTTCTTTTATATAAATAAAATAACTGCCGAAAATGATTTTATTCCGTCACTATTTAAAATAATGGTTTATTATAAAAAATAATTATTTAATGTACAAATAGATAATAGTTATATAATTATTTTTTTATTGTTTTTTCCAGTAGCAAAATTTTTTTTTATTGAAAAACGCTCATAAACGTAAGTTATATAAATATACACATCGTTTTTTTTTGAATTTGGAATATTTTTGGCAAAACCTCATAAAAAAAGCAAGGCATAACTACAAACTAGGGATTGCAATTTACCGTCAAATTTCCATAACCGGTAAACGGTAAATAATTTCATATTTTACCGGTAAATGAAAAAACAAATAGACGTGCTACTTTCACCAAAAGTGGTATCCTGGATTGAAACATAAATAATTTAAAATACATTTCAGGTGAATATTGATGTCATAAAATGTACTTTCAATATGTTTCGGGTGAATATGTGTATGTTTTAAATGTATTTTTTAAGTGAATCAGATTTTTTATTATTTGCCACACAAAGATTGATTAATTTAAATTACGACTATGTAATATTTGGTTTACCTGCCTGTAAAAAGTTCATACGGTAAAATTTTAGTTTATCCATTAACTTATTGATGTAGTATATATATATTTTATACATGTATGCATAATTTGTATCTATTAATATAAATTCATAATTAAAAAAACACTGTATTGGATTATGGAGTTTATTAATAAATGGTTATTTCCTTTGGTATAATGAAAACATATTTGAATATGTACCTTATTACGAATTTTCTTCGCGATCTGTCCCATGAAAACTAGAATCAGCTTCAGCCTGCAGTCTGCAGTGGGCATCACGGTGACCGCGATTGCGATGACAGATGACACTAGTGTGACAAGTAAAAAACTTTTTATCAATGTTGCCGGAGTTGAAAAAAAGCTTCTCATTCCCTTATGCATATATCATAATAAAAATTCGTTATAATATGCCTGTATCTAGCATTAATTCGCAATAAAAATATTTCCGGTAAAAACCGGTAGATTTTTACTTTACCGGTAATTACCGTTGGTGCATTTTGGGCCATTTACGGCTAACCGGTAATGCAATCCCTACTACAAACTGTTTTATATTTTTACTCAATCGTAATTTTGTTCGAAATTATCTAATGAAAATATTAACTTTTTTTGAAAGGATTTCAATTTACATCATATTTGATATTCTAAGCGTATGATAAAAGTAATAATTTTCATGGAAGGAAAATCTCCAATAATTCATAATGGCCCTTTCGCAATATGTCTATATCGTTTTATCAAGGGAAAAGATATTTACAAAATGAATGAATGGACATAAGGGCGGTGGGATTCATGATATGAGTGACGTTGGGGGTGCAATCTACCAGAGTAAGGGATGGAGAATGGGATGCGAAGATGTTGTGTGGAGAAGAAGAGAGAGTGATTTAGGGGAATATTTCTCCAACTGTGCGTCGAGAAAGCTTTGATATAATTTTGTATACGCTATCCATAACATTGCGTTCTAAAATATCCTAAGCCCAGCTGTGATCTTTTAGATAATACTTATACAAAAACAGCTGTCATATACGGTGAAACTATTTTATAAATATACCATAAGAGACGTCTGTAAATTATATGGATTATTATATGGAGTGATGAAAATACACGACAAAATATTACACTTGCAATAAGTGCACAGTTATTTCACATTTTTATGCTAGAATAATAAAAAAAATTAAAAACGATATCAGCATCCTAAAAATGATTTTCATTAGTTCACTTCTCTAAGTAACGTATTTGTACGTGGGTGTGCTTTTGTATGCCTGTGTATGAAGCATTTGTAAAGATATGTCTAATTACATATTATGCGCAGAGTCTATATGAACCGGATTCCTTTTGGATTGTTCAGATTTACAGTGGCTTACTTCTGTTATGAACGACAGAAGAAAAATGCGGCAAAAATCAATACTTTAGAGATGAAGAAGTATTGAAAAATGTTATAGATCTTAACGCTACATCGATTTGATATAAAAAATATATTTCAAATTGGCATCCAACAACATTACGACATTTATAGAATATAAGATTATGTGCGTTATAACGCCTACGTTATTTTTATTCAACATTTTTATTTAACAGTGGAAATTTTTGAAATGTCAATATTTTTCTTGACTCCATTGTATTTATTTATCAATAAGAGTGAGCGCTTCGATTTCTATAAAAAAAGTTCAGTAAATGGACATTCCTTTTTTCATAATAACGTTTATTTAATTTAATAACCTAAAAGTTGAAAGAAACAATATCGACTCTGCTCAATTGTGTTTAAAATGTGTAAAATTCCTGTCGTTTGAATTTTTCGTTAGGTTTCTTGAGATTTTTTTTATTATTTATCTCAGATAAATTATGATTATTATTAAATTTTACGGTTAAGTGATAAATATATCTCAATACATTTAAAAGCATTTTTTGTTTTCAACGTAACTGTCGCAAATTAATTCTAGATATTGAAAGGGCTTAGTTTAGGAACCATCTGCGTAGGGGATGGTAAAGGAAAGGGACACAACCGGAAATCAATATACTACAGGAAACCTGCTCTGGTGACTACTTCCTGCCACATTTTGGAATAACTATCGTAGCTCGTACTTTGCAAGATATAGATCCAGTTAATTTTGTATATTAATAAGAAAATGTCAATGTGAATAGTTATGTTGCAAATAATCCTTTATTTATTTGATTGCCATCCGTTGCTAGAATAAAATGATACAGTTTGTTTACGAATATTAATCAAAGAAAAATTGCATTGTGAATCTTTTAATTTTTTAAGTTTGTTAGGTATTGTTCTTGAAAATTTAGAGTTGATTCATCTGTATCGAAACACAGTAGTCAAATTCCTCATAAAGAAATCTCTTACAATATTGCTGCGAAAAAAACTGGCTTAAAAATAATGTTTCTTTAAAATCTTGAAAATTGGATGTATTGGTAGTTTAATCTATAATTCATTTTAGTATCTTAGCTGCTCAAATTACAAGCCATATTTTGTATAAATAATGTTTATGTAATAAACTTTTTACTATATTAATTTTACTGTCAAAGTTTTGTTTGATTTTAATAATTCTTAATCATTTCATAATATTAACATGTGATTCTACTAACAATAAAAAATAACATTCAATGTACGTTGATTTAAAATGGTTTCATCATAAAAATAAAGCATATTTTGTAGTTTGATATTTGCATTGTTTTTTAAATTATAAGACAACTAATCGAGGACGCTACAGAATATACTATTGAGATTTAAAGTTTTTAGGAATGAAAAAAATTTGCTTATGATTTTTTTGTTTGTGAAGTTTATATATACACATCTAATTGTTTTGTTCTCTAGCTTAGAAATAAATCTCACTTAGTTGATTTGAATTGATTAAATATTTTTAATATTTCAATAATTTTTGTCATTTCTAAAGGCTCTTTAAGGCGAATTTCTTTAAGGCTCACCCTTCATTTTATGAATGACTTAATCATTTTGGAAATTACTTTTATCAAAGATAAAAGTTATGGTTATATGAATATACTTTGAAAAATATTTGTTTTAAATTTTATTAAATTTATATTTTGCAAGGTTATAAAAATTAAATCGGTAAAAATGTGATTACAATAAAAATAGATTTGCATGCAATATTTAACTATTGTTATAAAATATCTAAGCATTAACTTTTCAATACTTATTGCGGTATGCTAATATATACAGTCAATATTTTAATTAAATCTACTTATAAAATAACTGAAAAGCCGCTATGAAAATACACAAAACTCATAAAAAAATATCGTTCCAAATTTACATTATAGTGAATTTTTTAATTAACGTCAAACGATATTGAAGTATTTAATGAAAATTTTGCAACAAAAGCTTGGAGCTTTTAAAATGTTGAATAATTTTCTGAATAGAGCTGAAATGAAATCTGTCTGTAAAAACTAAATACCTGAAAAAAATTCGGCGAGTGAAAATAGGAGCGCATATTTTTAAAACACACATTCCGTATTATTGGAATGACTGCGATGTGCATAGTAACGTCGAATTTACCACGTGAAATTTTTCTGTGTTCATATTATGCAAGCAAATTTGAAATTGTGTAAATTTCATTCATAAAAAATAAAGCATTTACCAAATCCTTTGATTGAATACTATTTTAAGAAAAAAAAAACATATTCGTTCTTAAAGTAATTGAGATTAAGCTTTATATATAATGCATCTCTGTATCATTTTGATAATTTGAATAATCACTTCTTAGTAGATAGGTTACATATTTAAAAAATCGTTTTATTCTTTCTACTATTTTATATTTTCCAAATCAAGACCAGTTCAGAATTTATTTGATCGTCCCTGACAGATATTTTCGTGTTGTTTTTTAATACTAATACTTATAATGGACTTACCAATACTTATTTCACTTAGATTTATCATAAATATTTTAAATGAAACAATAGAAGGAATAAATAAACTGATTCTCCTGAATTGTTTATTACGTAACTTTATTGTAATCCAAGATTCAATGTTCGACAAAAAACTACTATTCATGTTCATTGATTAATAAATTATAGAATTTTCGAAATCTCATATAAATCGTCAATATTAGATATAACATTCAATCATAGTAACGGAATTTAGCTGCCTCTCGTTCACCATTAGATGCAAGCATCCATTCTTGAGAATAAGTAAACGGTTTTTTAAAGTCTTCGCTAGTGCCACGATAATTTATCGTGTAGTTAGCTGATAGAAGATAAGTGTTTAACCAGTAAAAATTATCTTTAATCGTTTACAGCTGAGTATCCCAGAAAGTTTGTATTGACTTAGAGCAACTTTTGTAATGAACTCTTAAATAAAACTTACTTTATCGACAGTGATAATACCTATACTAATTCTCAGTTCTGTTTATGGTAAATTAACATTTATGTACATCAAATATTTCTTTGCAGCTTAAATCGGTATTTTGTCGAAAGCTTTCGTGAAATTATCGCGTAATCGCTAGGTGCAGTTCACCACCATCCCCATCCCAATATTTCACAAATATTGAGCTTTTCCGACCGCGCGCTAATTAAAGCGATGATGCATGAATCATTTCGCGATGACAGGGTGGCTAATGTATTATATATACTATAAAGACAGAAAAGGTTTTTCACCGATATTACAAAATTTTGTTCCATACATTGCATAGTCGAAACAAGCAATTTAGTCTATTGTACATATATTTTTAATAATTTTACCAAAATGACAGTTGCTTTGCTTGCAATTAACAAAGTAAGTGCTGTTTACTATATTATAAAATTATGAAAATTATTGATTGAATTGGCATTATAACTCCATTATAACACGGTGAAAAAAATAGCAATGTATTTTAGTTCTACAAAACTATTTTTTTAAATATAGTTGATAGCTATTTCGGCTTACGCCATAGATAATTCTGACGATGGTTGAGCCGAAATAGCTATCAACTTTATTTAAAAAAATAATTTGGTAGAACTAAAATACATTACTATTTTTTTCACTGTGTTATGAAAACTACTTTTACCAATGTGATATGTTTTCATTAAATACATATGTTTAATAAATATATTATTTATAAATATAAATTGAAATACCACACTTGTTATGCTTTAAATTTATTGAAAGTCACTTCTTCATAGAAAGACATTATATTGAATTCTAAAAAAACTTTGTTTTTTTGAACTGTATTATACTATAAAAACCACTAGTCTCGTTGAGATTTGTGAGTACATTCTGTCGACAAAGTATTTTTTTTTAATAAGAAGGACGTTCAAATATACATAGTTCTATTATATAAAAATATAAATATATAATGATACTCCATTTGGTATGTCTGAATGAAAAAAATTCCAAATAAACTGATATTTTAAAATTTAATCACTAGAAGCTGCATACATTTGTTTCTGTTAAAGCCGAGCGCAGAATTTAGTACTGCGGTCCACAATAACAATAAAAAAACATAAAATTTAACGGGCGTCATAATTATGGATGATTTTTTTATAGTGAGGACAATTATTGTTGTATGTTACTTTTAATGTATATCGTAGATTCGCAACATTTTTCTTAAAAAATAAAATATTTTAAGCAAACCAAAAAAAATGTTACTCTTTAGGTTTCAACGATTATTCTATTTGCAGTGTTATTAATTTGACCGTAGAGTTTCAAAAGAAACAATTGGTGAATTGTTGGCCTAGAAAGTTTCATATGATGAAAGTGTTTGTGATAAAAATAATGATTTTGTATGTCTCTGTGGAGCTATGATGTCGTAGATGCTAGCAAAATAATAGTAGAATAAGTGAGACGAGATTTGTTATTCCATTTTTAAATAAGTATACTTAATATTTGTTCTGAAGACGGCGAATGCCAAAATATCTATCAACGACAACATGTGAATTTTCTTGGAGCCAAAAACTAACAGGTTGGCAACTAAGTAGTTGCGGATTGTTATAATCCAAACAAAACCTTCTTTTGATGAATATCAGCTTTTGATGTTGTTTGAGCTGGTTCACCTGGCCTGCTCCACGATCTTTTCCGCATGATATTGTTGTAAACAACCCATTTTTATCACCATAAACAGCACATGACTTTTTGTGAGCTTGCGATGCGTTTTTCCCTTTGCGGAAATAAAAAAGCAAAATATGACGAAAATGTTCTTTTTGATTTTCCATTTTTCAACAAACGCCAAACAAAAACTATGCAACCGATCAAAAAACTTTTATTATTGATTAACAGTTAAATTTTCAACTATCCAATAACAAAATGTGTTTACATTTGGACTACGTCGCAAACCTAAAAATTCAACTGGAGCCATATATATATATATGAGTGAAAACCGCAAATAATTAGTTGCCAACCCAATATAATGTTAAATTATTTTTTTTTATTTTAATATTCGAAATTTAAATTTATAGCTTCTCTCAAGGTTGTTCTAGGTAATATTTATACTTCGAATATAATTGTATTATGAATAAGTTTATCCTAATTTGACTGAACAAGTCGTAATATGTATAAGTTTGAAAATAATATTACTATTGACTTGATCATTGACACGTGAATTTAATTTGATACTTCTAAAATATATTTAGCTTCTCAAAGAAGTTAAATACAATTCATAACTAAAAACTCATTACATGGAATAACAAACTTATCAATTTTGTTTTCTGTTAAAATACAATTGAGTATAAAAAAGTGCTTTTGTTATTGTATATGAATAGTTAAGAACAGGGTAATTGTAGAAATTGAAACAATAATAAGTGAAACTAGTTGAGTTGGTCTTGTAAAAACACATGCAACGGGAAGTAAAATATATTTACATACACCGAGACACAAATGAAATTTAATGTGCCAACACACTTGCTTTGTAATTAACCTGACGCAAAAACGCAGTGAAGGCCTGTAAGCTTTTAAAACGAGGAAAAATATTGAATATACGACGGAGGAAAGCTTAAAATGTTGAGATTGGACAAAAGGTAGTGACGTGGCAACTTTTATAGATAAATAATCTATATTTTTTTGGTCGTTGTTAAAACGTTCACCGGAAGAAGAATATATTGTGATATTTAAGAGATGCAAATACAATTATTTATAAGAGTGAAATTAAATGAGTAATTTTCATAAATTTTTAAATATTTAGTGTTGCAATATTTATTAACGCAGATAATTAATATTTGAATATTGACTAGAAAAAGTTTTGAAATACTTGATAATATTTCATTAACGTACATATTATAAAACAAAAACCTTCGTTAGCCAATGGTTGTTGAAAATGCAAAACGATGATACCTGTTTTATAATAGAATAATGATTATATTGATCGAGATGAGTGCATGAAAGTATGCAGAAATAACATACAGTTTTTATGATATATTTCATATGGGTTTATTTATACAGTTTATGGTGTAAATTGAAATATTTGGTACGCAATCATTGAATGCATATAGAGAAAATTTTGCATGCGTAATTTTTGAAGAAATCTAGGACATCACGAAAGTAAAGTGATTGGGAGGTGACACAAAGTAAGAGGGACATAATGAATTGATGAAGATATTTGAAGGAGTAACCAGGTTTTGAGTGACAAAATAAATATTAATGTGTAAAATTCGTAAGTGATTTTTGAAATTAAATTTAACATCATCAGTCGTTTCCATACATAATAAACAGCTTTAAATCGACAACTTTGGTAAAAGTCACGCATAGAAAAATTTATGAAGTTACACAAAGCAAAGGTATTTTCAAATAAAACTTTTTAATATTGAATTGCTTACATTTTTTCAAACAAAAATCAAGATTTTGGTATAATATTATAATTCATAAAACATTTGAATGGTTTAAATTTAGAGCTGGTTATTTAAAAGTTTATAAAAGAAATGCCTTGTCAATAAAGCTTACACAAAATATACATGAAAATCTCATTTAAATAGACACCCAACCAGAAAATCAGTGAATGACAAATTTATTTCACATGATCATTAAAGGGCTGAGAGAGACTCGCTAATTAGACTTTCCCTCCAAAGCGCCCAGGCTTGAATGGATCCGTGAACCTCCGAGATCAACCTCTTGTGGCGTACCGGGGCCAACCACTAGGCTTTTGCCTAGAACCGGATAATTACCGGATCGACATTCGTAACGGAACAGGGGTTTGCATTAACGTAATGTATTCGTCAAATACGTTTTACCCTTTTAGAGAAAATTGTGCTTTAGTCTTCTTTTGTATTTCGTTTAAGCGTTATAGACACTCCCGGCCATTTAGCGTTTACCTGGAATTACCTTGATAACAATGACCACACACTGTATAAAAAGGTAAGTCACAAATGTTAAATGGAATACTAAAAATTTGTGACGATTCTACAAAATACGTTTCACTTTTACTGACAGCAAATAATTACTTTTAAGGTGTTAACTGTCACTTCTTGATGGAAAAGCATGATATTTTAAATAATAAAGACACATTTTTTTAGTACTTATTTCCACAATATATTTTTTGATCAGGACCGGTTTCGCTCATCGCGAGCATTATCAACTGATCGAAACCGGTCCTGATCAAAAAATTTATTGTGGAAATAAGTACTAAAAAATGTGTTTTTATTATTTAAAATAGCAAATAATTAATTTAAATTTAAAAAAAAATAGAAAAAAAATGTGTTATTATACTGAAAAGTTTTGATCGTTATCTGTATTAATAATTTTTTAAATTGTAATTTTTGAAAGCTTGATGACCATGATCTTTATTTCTTTGTTCTAAATTGAATTGAATCCTAAAAGGTTTGTTGATTTTGATACGTTCAGTAACACCTAACACGGGTTTTGCCTTTCAGTGTCTTAAAGCATTTATTTACATGTATACACTTTAACTGACTGACTGAGTTAGTATATAAGTTACATCGTTAAAAAAACTTTAAATTTGAATTGATAGTAATGACATTGAATCTTAAGACGAAAATTTGTCATATAAGCAAACAAAAACGAAAAATTGTGTTGGTTGTAATTGTAAATTTTTTAATATTTTGATTAATTGAAATTATTCTACGCAAATTATACAATAAGGCAGATCATATTTAGAGGTTTGATTGTTTATTAAAAAAATATTGGTCTATTAAGCTGTACCGTGCTTATATCCAAACTATATCAGATAAGACCTTCAAAGCTTAATGTAATATCGTAGCATATTCTTTGAATTCTAAAATTTCTGATTGTAAATTTTTGATGAATTTCAATCTATCTATTTAAAATCATACATTAATTGAAGGTTTATGTATTATACATTGAGAATTAACAATAGACTAAAATGTACACACTATAATATTGAAAATTCACCAAGCAACCTGAATACATTTCGAAAATTATAACTGGTAAATGATACGCCGAGTTTAAGTTAACATACTAACTCTATTCTTGTATAATATAAGCTTGAAACATTGTCACATAGATTGTGGCGCGCTGGGTGTTTTATTCGGCCCGTCATCATTAATTGAACTTCGGATTACGAATATCTTTTTAAGAATTTTTTTAAATATATTGAAAAGAGATTAAAATTTGAAGAATTTGTTAAGAAATGTTTTATCTCAGTACGTCTTCCTTGCATCTCGTCTCACACTGTATCCACTATCACATTTGAATTGTTAGAAATTTGTACGATTCCACATGCCAGATATTGAAATTCCATCAAACAACTTCAGTCGATATCATAAATTGTAACCACTATTTTTTTGAAGCAGTTTTGAGAATATCAACTACAAACTTTACACCTGAATTTATTAAAAACAAAATGTACAACAGTCTCATTCTTCTTATTAATTTTTTGTAGTGTTTATTTGTTGTAAAAATAGCTGGCGTATGGCGGGCCACAAGTAAAAATGGTATTTTACTTGTGGCCCGCCGTTCATTGTGAATTTTTGAATTTGGCCCTCCACCCAAAAAGTTTGCCCTCCCCTGCTTTAAGCCATGTTATACTAAAGCCAAGTATATCTATCTGAATAATAAAGAAAAAAACTTTCAATACAAAACGTCATGTAAAAAAGCGGCTCTATTCTCGGCAGTTTTTGGCGTCGCAAATAAAACGAGTGTCGCAAATACGTCTCCATTCAAACGAGACTTGCAGGTTGCGACACGTTCCCCCATTTCTCCCATACCCGCTTGACTCGACTCTTAGACCGGCTTTTTTCACCAGGACCTTCTCACTGAGCGAGGGATAATCTCTCACGAGACCTGTACTGCTCGACTACGCGAGAAGTGGAACTATAAGTTTGTTTTATTTTTGTTTCTTTCTCACTGTTGTACGCCTAGAACGATACTTTAAGTTGCAGGTTTGAGCCTATGGTTTTTTAGAATGGAGTGGTTTTGAACTAAAGACTCCCATTACATTTTGGTATTTTAGTCCTCCCTGCTTCCTGAGAAACTTCAGAATGCTAAAGTGGTTAAGGGGTTTCCCATGCGATTTTTTATCTAGGGAACATCACAATCTTGTATTTTATACAATAGTCAGTTGTTAGCACATTTCTACGTTAATCAAATCAACTTAATTTACTCAATTCAGTAGGTATAGTACATTTTATAAATTACATTTATGGCTATGAGTACAATTATTGTAATAAAAGGTTATGCTCATTTTCTTGTTTATTCAACTGTTAAAATTGTCGTTATAACTCCAGATACACAACGAGTGATGGTGGATAAACCCTTATTTTTCTTACTAAGTAACAACGAAAAATATTTTTATCTTTTTAATGAACATGACGAAGAATATACTTTATACGAAAAATGATTATTAACAAGTCATTTTCAATCTTAAACGTGTTTGCTTCAGAAATGCTTAGATCGGATAGGTTCAGTATGAACACAAAAACAACACAAAAACTCATATTACACTCTTTATTCAGCAAAGCACGAAAAAGAAGAAACTTTGTAAATTACTTTTTTTTCGGTATAATTTCCTTCAAAAAATTTTTTTTAAATGCCACGTGAAGTAATTATCACTTTGAATGATTTGAATAAAAATGTAAAATAGTGGACGTAGACTTTGGATTTTTTAAAGTTTTATATTTACTTTTATTTTTCCCTAATAATGACAATTTTAGTATTGATTGATTATGTTAATGATAAAAGGAACCCGGTCGAGGTCTTAAAAAATATAATGTTGCGAAATAAAATTAAAGATTTGTTATATTATTTGAATATTATTCTTTCCATAAAGACGTGACAGTTATAATTTTATTTACAATAAATTATTAATAGTTAAAAAAAAATATTTACACGACTATACCTTTAATCTAGTTAAGTAAATTGATTTTAACTTGAAAAAATATCTGCTTTCAAATCACTAAAAATTTTAATTTTGCTAAAATTAAGCTAAAATTTACAAATCAATTAAGCATATTTTTATATATAAGAAGTATAATACATAATCTTAAACTAAAATATAAATAAAACAGCAACTCCGCAGCTTTGAAGTTAACTACAAACAAACCGGTATAATAATTTGTTACGCACGCGTTCTTATCTTTAGAAATTAGCTTATCCGATAGTAAAGTAAAGTTGATGATGCAGATGTTATGTACGAAAGTTGCAGAGAGGCGGAAACTGGAGTAACAAACATTATGAAAACAAGCGAGGAATGGCAAAGGCGGCTCGTGTTGAAATAAGCTTCCCGTGGGAAATCGCCAGTGAGATATGTACGTCACTGGCTAAGCTGTCATTTGTTCGAGGAAATGTGCTTACTTAGGGCAGGTAGAAAGCGAGAAAAATAATTTATTGCACTGGAAAGGGAGATTTCGGAGAGTATTTTTACGTTTCTTTCGTATCAACTACCGAGGCTATTTCTTCAAAGGTTACTTAATTTTGTTTTCGACACATTGCGCACCTTTTTTATTGCTGTATCTTGTTGTACAAAACCCTAAAATGATGTCTAAGCTATCATATATAAAAGAATCAATAACGAAGATTAAAAAATTATTATGTGGTATTAGGATGCATTTCTACTTATAAATTGAAAATATACATGGTAAAAGTTGATATAATATAATTTTTATCTTATCAAAAAGAGTGAATGCCAATTCAATTATAAAACTATCAACCGTAATCAATATTTTTACTTCTCATTTATGGAACTAAGTCATCGAAAATATCTTTTATATCATCTCAAGAAGCTAAGATATTAAACATCAAAGTCAAAATGTACATTTCTAAATACATTTTTGTAATGTTTATTAAATATTACTCATAATACATAATCAGGATGGATTTCGATCATCACGAGTATTATCACCTGATACAATATAAATTAACATTGAGATTTTTTTTAGAAAACATTGAATAATGAATAATATTAAAGGTTCAAAAACTGATGAAATAGTTTAAAGGTGATCATACATATGTATCTAAATAAGGTAAATAGTAAACAATGAATTTATAAAGGATATCTTAGTACAAAATTGTTATCAAAAATAAAGCCACATTAAAGGGTCATTAAGAATTAGGAAATTATTATTTGATACTTATTATGAAGAATTATGGCGGAAAAAAAATAGCAATCGAAAAACTTACACTTAAACATTTTAGGGAATAAAATGTATTCTCAATAAACAGTAAGATGTTTCAACGCAGCGAAAAGATTGTCTGTCCCAAAACAGGTCCTGATCTTTATACTAAAAATTTGTGGAAATAGTACTAAACAATGTGTTTTACCATTTGAATGACAATGACTTTCCAACAAGAATTGACAGTTGAGACCTTAAAAAATCTGTTAAGTAATTGATAATGAATTCGTAATACCTTCAAAAATACTAACTACATTCATGATTCTTAATTTTTATTTTACTTGGTTTTTGTTGAGTAAATCCAAGAAGAAATAAACAGTTTTAATAATTATAACCAGTTTGTTTACATGTTGAATATATAGGGAAATTTATTAGACTGAAAATTTGTTTTTTATTAATTTATGATATCGACTGAAGGTGCTTGATGGAATTTCAATATCAAATTTGAATTGTTACAACTTTGTACGATACCACAATTTTTGTCACTTACGACCTGGGTTTCGCCTTTCGGCATCTTCAGGTATCCTATCACATTTGGATGCATGCGATAGGATACCTGACTGTAAGTTCTGTTCGATATCAGATATTCAGATATCGAAAGGCGAAACCCGAGTCGTTTGTGACAAAACATGTGGAATCGTACAAAGTTGTAATAGTTCAAAATTGTTTTGTATTAACTAAATTTTTTATGTATTGATGGTTGATAATATACTGTAGAGTGAAATTATTTGTAATCTTTATATAGAATATATATTTTAAATGAAATAAATTATATATTACCACAACAAATGCGGGTAATGTTCATAGAAACATTAAATGAAAAATGAGCTTTATATCCACCAGTGTTGATATTAAAGGTGATTTTTTTCAAGAACATATAAAAACACAGTAAAATTGGTCATAAAACGAAACACACAAATAACATAATGCCATTAAAAAAGCTTTGAAATAATCCATTTTCCATAGAAGATAAGAAAATGAAATGATGTAGCAATAAATAACGTGAATTATTTTATTTATGTCAAATCAAAAATACGTCTAATAAGCAAATATTGTTCTTCATTTTTATTCATCTTATCTCTTCACTTTTACAGCTAGATCATAACAATACTCAAGAGTTCGTAAACAGACAAAAATAATGTGTATCCGGTGAAAATAGTCATTGCAGTATTTATTTAATACAAATGGAGGGAAATATAGTCGAAAATGTTTCTTCAACATTCAATTTTTTGCGAGTACACAGCTGAATTTGTGTGGTTTATTTAAAAATAACGAATAGTTTTGCAATCATTTTGATAAAATATCCAATAGATAAATATTTTTATTCGTTATTAATAAGGTAATTTTTGTATTGAGACATGTAGTAATTTTGATCGAATTAATTTTCCAAACTGTTTACACACTCAGTATAGATTGTATCCTTTAATTAAATTGAAAATAACAGATGTCGTTACCAATCAAATGTATTATAAATACTTTTTAATAATAAGATATTTTTAAGAATATAGCTCTACTGGTCAGTAAATGGGAGAAAATTTCTAAAGAACAAATTCATACAAGCCTTCGAATAGAAATCGTTTGAAAATTGGTTTTTATGTATTCGATAGACCTTGTAATGAGCGAAACCAGTTCTGATTGTAATAATATAACATTTTTCAACTACTACTACTTTTTTCAGAATTGAAATATCAAAATTGGAAAAACGAGTTGTATAAAACAAGAAATTGTATGCACTGGGACTCGAGTTCGTAACTGTGATAATTGACATCAACGACTTTGACCATTCAACTACTAGAAGTAAGATTCTTTAAGATTTGTCGTTTTGTGATTTTTTTTCATTAAATAAAAAAGCAAGGTTGATTATGAACTATTTTCTTAATTTATATCCATTGGTTTTGTATATCTGGTAATTATTTTTTCAAATAAACTGTTTTAATAGGCATAGATAAATTTTTAAACATTCATAAGCCTCTTATTTTTAAAGCCTTCATAGCTGCCCCTACAACCTTGAAAGACCAACTTCCCTCATTTCGAGGGCTGGTGACTGGTGTACAATGAATTAGAACCAACAGAAGAAAGAAAAAATAAACTCCATACAACATATCCTCCTAAAATGAAACCAAAATCATGCTTAGGTATAGAGTCTAGACTCTAGACGCATGAATGACAAGTAAGACACCAAGATATGTCAAGTTATATCAGTTGATAATACTCGTGATGGTTCAAATCGGTTTTAACCTTAGTAATAAAAGAATGTAGAAATAGTACTTAATATTAATTGTTTTTTATCGAAATATAATTTATGATATTCTACTGAAGGGGCTTGATGGAATTTAAAAATCAAATTTGAATTTTTGAAACTTTGTACGATTCTACATGCTTTTTCACTAACGACCTGAGTTTCGTCTTTTGACATCTTCAGGCATTATATAGCACGGTTGCACGTAACAGAACTGGCATTGGAATCGATATGAAAACATAAAAAGAATAAAGAAATCAAGTTTTATACAAATATACTGTTTTTACTTCAAGAAATGAAAGTTAACCATTTAAAAGTCGAAAATGTACAAATTTGCATATGTAATCTGGAAATATGTTTCTCGCTGAAATTGATTGAATTGGCGTTTACTTGGTAGAAAAAATTATAGCACACTGAAAAAATAGCAATGTATTTAAGTTATACAAAATATATAAGATACATAGTTACTATCTATTTAAATTTAAAGCTACTTAACTAGGAAATATATCTAGGTAAATTTTCAAGCTAATTTCATTTCTTGATTCAGTCCATATGACCTTTACAAAAAACTACGCAATATTTGAACAAATATTTTTAATGGCGAATGAAACAGAAATTCGAAACCATAACTGGCAGTTATATCTGAACCAATAAATTGAAACTCGTTGTCTTATCATTACTAATAGTTTTTTCTTTTATGTCAAGCGAATTTGCTTTCAAGTATTGTCGTGTTATTGTCATTAAATACAAAACAGCCAATGTTGTACGAAAATGTTTACGATACACTAAAAATACCTTTATTGAGTTCCTTCTTGTCATAAATGTTGCGTATTTATCTTGAGTTTCGTTTTTATTTAATTTATAAGCCTTATTAATATTTATTTCTGTTTATTGCTTTATTTTGGTACGCCTTTATTTGTATTTTAGGATGTTATTGTTTTTTTATATCTGAGACTCTTTAGCGTTATATAATATATGACTTTTGTTATAACGATTTATAAGACAATGCCTGTCTTAATAAACAACCGTAAATTAATTATATTATTATTATCATTCGTATTTATAATTTGAAAATAAAATATGATTTGATGTCTAAATTTGATACGAAGTTAATTATGTTTAAATATAAAAACAAATATCGCAGAAAATACGTAAAAATATTAGCATGTCATTTTATTTGAATAATTAGGTTAACAGTTACGCGTTGTTGCGATCTAAGAGTAAGGACATTCAAGGAAACTCGTTATGATAACAAGCAATTAAATTAACACGGTGAAAAAAAATAGCAATGTATTCTACAAAATTATTTAAAAAAAATATGGTTGATAGCTATTTCGGCGCACCATCGTCAGAACTATGCTTAAACTAACATATGCCTATCTATATATAGCTGTGCAGAAAAGGTGCACAATACATCTTCTCTCCTGTTTTTACTGCCTAGCTTGTTACTTTCTCACAATAAAACTAAATTTTCAAAAATTTGAAAAGTGACAACGAATGAGATGAATTTATTATTCGGGGGCAATTGTCTATTTTGGATTTTGTCTATTAAATCTACTGAGTTAAAAAACTAGATGAATTGATGCACTTAAGTAGTGATTGTAAAACTTCAAATTCTTCTCGTACATTCGCACAACGCTTATCTATATAGTTGTATAGATGCTTCATGCATTACTGTACCATTAATCCAATCGATATGAAACTTTACAAAATTATTGAGTACACTCCCGCGAAGATTTGTAGCATACCAACCCCTAAAAGTCGACGTATAGCCTAATTTTGTTTTATCGATGTGAAACTTAACGAATTTCTTGGGTACACACCGGCAAATATTGCTAGCATATCACTCCCTTGAATATCACAATTAAAAATGAATATCGGGAGGACTGCATTTTTGCTTAACCAATTTCCGCGTATTGAATATCTCATAACAGTTCTATAGTAATGCGAAAACGTTTTCAGAAAATATCGTTAAGTTTTTTTTAAAATTTGTATAGTATCAGTTGATAATGTTCGTTATGAGTGGTACGGTCCCGATTTTGATTAAATAAAAATGTGGAAACAATTCTACACATTAGGTATTAATTATTCAAAGATAACAATTGGTACGTATCGACAAAATAAATAATTTAGCCAATGAATTATTATTACCGAAACACATTTCTATTTTACGAAATTCATTCAAAATATTAAAAAGCAAGGTCTTGGAAGAGATGCCGTGTTTACATAATGATAGAAAACTTAGCGCTTAAGGCCGTGTCTTTGTTTGTCTTCAAATAATGATACTTCTTCCGTCTCCTGAATCTGTTTGCCTGGTATTATAAAAATACGTTTGCGGGCTGTAATTTGACTAGATTTGGTTTGAGATATATTTTTTTTATTTGTGTCTTAAGAATAAGACGAGAATAACGATGTTATTTTATTATATTTGAAATGCTTTTTATAAATGGGATTTCTTGAATTATATTAACTGAAATAAATTTATCATAAAAATGAAATATTTAGCCTTGGTAATGCCTAATGAAATTTAATATGAATGTGTTCTTTGCTTAATAATATTCTACCGGAGATAATTCATTCGGGCTAAGCTATTTTCAATCGTCTTTTTAGAATAATAAAATTTTTGTGGATTTGGTTCTTATATATGCTGAAAATTTGTAAACTTTGCAGGATATATTGCAGAAGTTTGATACTCTGATGGATGATCTAGGAGAAAGAAAGAAGGGTTGTAGCCATTAAATTCGATTTAGAAATGAGTAAAGTAAGAGTTATTTGCATAATAGTGATGTGATAAAATATTGAATAGAGTTATTAAGTTTTTACACAAAAATCATTGGATGGGATAGTTTATTATTGACGACTGATAGTAATTTCGCTGCCAAGCTTTATGAGCATGTGGCTTACTGGACACATCCCTCGGGAGTTTTACGTAATACACGCAGAAAAAAGAACTATGTGAGTTGGTCTTACCTTCTGAATTGAATCGATGACAAAGATGGATAATAAAACTTATTCATTTAAAAAAAACAGAATTTAAAAAATTTTGATGTCATTCCGAAGACATTCACAATTATGGAAAAAACAACGTTGGTTACGTTACTGGATACTACCATACGTAAAATAAATCTATCTTTAACATATTAAAATACAATTGACTTTTAAAAGAGTAAGTGAGCCACAGTGAAATGCATCATATCTCATGTAGGGATTGCAATGTACCGTCAAATTTCAATAACCGGTAAACGGTAAATAATTTCAGCTCTTACCGGTAAATGAAAAACAAAAATAGGCGAGGATAATATCATTAAAGTATAACTGTTCGTGGCTACTTTCACTAAAAATGGTATCCTGGATTGAAACATAAATAATTAAAAATACATTTCAGGTGAATAGTAATGTCATAAAATGTACTTTAAATATTTTTCAGGTGAATGTATGTATGTTTTAAATGTGATTTTGTAAGTAAACCAGATAATTTATTATTTGCCACACAAAGATTGATTAATTTAAATTACGACTATGTAATATTTGGTTTACCTGCCTGTAAGAAGTTTATATGCTAAACTATTAGCTTATCTATTACCTTATTGATGTAGTATATATATATATATATTATACATATATGCATAATTTATGTCTATTAATATAAATTCATAATTTAAATAAATTAAAAAAAAACAATGTATTGGATTATATAGTTTATTAACAAATCGTTTTTTTCTTTGGTATAATAATTTTTCAGTATTAAATGTGCTCTCAGGAAGCAAATTATATCAATACTTTCGTCTTTTAAATTTGACCTGATTTTTGTACATATTTGTCCCGCAGATGCAATCGCTCGTTCTGATTCAATACTAGTTGGTCGTCGAGTAATTAAATTTTGAAGTGCAATGTTCAAATATTTGCCACAATTCTTTTAGAGTTCAAAATATGAAATTTTACTTTGTAAAAAACTTTTTATCAATGTTGCCGGAGTTGAAACAAACTTCTCACCCCCTCATGCATATATCATAATAAAAGTTCGTTATAATATGCCTGTATCTGGCATTAATTCGCGATAAAAACATTTCCGGCCAAAACCGGTAAATTTTTCAATGAACC
Source organism: Himalopsyche japonica (assembly GCA_028555115.1). Taxonomy (NCBI): domain Eukaryota; kingdom Metazoa; phylum Arthropoda; class Insecta; order Trichoptera; family Rhyacophilidae; genus Himalopsyche; species Himalopsyche japonica. The sequence goes on along the minus strand of JAHFWJ010000578.1, from coordinate 283,181 downwards.
GGTAATTAACGCTGGTGTATTTTTGGCCATTTACCGGTAAACCCTAATCTCATACCTTACAGTGCAGCAAGCGAACTTGTATGCATAAATATTAAGTATACATATAAAGAAAATGTATTTTTTTGATAAAAAATTTCAATGAATCTTTTTTTACGTTAGGCATCAAATATCTTGAACTTGTGTGTATATCCGCAATGCTTAAATATAAGTTTGTATATTGTGATGATGAATTCAATATTAAAATATATCATACTTTAACAGTAATATGTGTAAGCTTTATAAATAGTGATATTAAGTTATGAAAAAAATATTTCTTTCTAGACGATTTTCAATGAAAGTTTTAACAGTCAATATTTACAGTCGGGCAGGGACGCCCTCATGCAAAAATACTAATAAGATCAGATATTCGCGACACGGAAATGGTTAAAATCTTTTTAAGGTATCGTGTTTTGGTCCCCTTGACATTTGGGATGGTAGTACCATTTTAGCTTTGCTTAACTGGCAGTTAAGTGCTTCTATGATTTCCCAAGTAGTATTTTATCATAAAGTTTTAATAAGAGAAGTTTCTCGACAGCGAGAAATCAAAAACAAAAGATCGTAACCAACAAACGAGCGGGAAAATTCACGAGGCAAAGGTAAAATAACATCACCGCTCAAATCAAGTATTAGGTATTATTATTTATCTTAAATATTCACAGCATCTCAATTAACAAAGTCGTGGTTTTCATCTAACAAGCTTGCCCGGAGCGACTCCTGGTTCCAAGAAAGCAATGCGCCATTACACAGTTATGGACCAACACTTTGAATTCCATCATGTTAAATACACGTGTCAAAATAAAAAATAACTCACGTCATTATTGACGTGAATTATTGAAGATTATTCTTTAAAAAACGTTAATATAATTCACACCAATACTTTTGGATTGTAATCAAAATTACATTGGTAGCAAAAAAAAATTCGTTCCTTATCCAGGATGATAGTTGAATTAATCGCTCCAAGCATTCTAATAAAATAATATATTTGGTTCATAAAAAGAGTCAACGGGGTAGATTGGGAATAAAAAAATGCATTTCGTCACAAATCCATACATTGAAGTAATCAAGATTTAGATTTATCAACTTTTCTCACTCATTCGATCTCCGAAACTTTTAAACATTATTTTTTCTCTCGTCGAAACTACTGAGTAACAATTTACGTAGAAAATACGTCTGTTAAGATACCCTCATTAGAAAATCATATGATTAACGTTGGAAGTTCATGTTAAAAACAGAATGTATTCAATTGTTACTGGCTTCCTCAGATTCTAGTTGATTAAAATTCATATCATATAAAGTTTCTTCAGTTAATTACATTGTTTAGAAACGAGTAACTCGTATTTTCAAAGTAAGAAAAACTAATCACCTTGAAAATCGATTTGAATTGAGGGTGTTAAAAACGTGAGAAGCTACCGTCGTGCCATCCTTTTGGTAGAGCACCGCATCTTGAGCATTATTAATTTCCTCAAAGTTTGAATAAATGCCCCCTAAGCTCTGAGCAAAGGCTATTCTCTGCAAAGTGAAAACTTTCGCCAACGACGAAAGCGCTCTCCGACGCCGACGCCTCCTCGCGACGGGCGTAGGTTTCTTGGAACGACGCTAAAGCTGGGCGTCGCATCCTTGTTGCGACTGAAGACACCCGCCTCGGGCATTAGTGACTCACTCTGTCCAACAATTGAGTTGTAAAATATTCACTTTGAAACTAAGACAGTGTTTTTCTTAATTAATAAAAAAATGTTTTGACGTTTTTTTTTTGGGAAAACTTGGCTTATTGAATTGTTTCTTGTCTATTAATTATAAATATGAACATATATATAATTTGCAGGTAGAAGAAACTTTGACACTAAGAAAAAACCAACATATTTTCACAATATCTATACAATATATATGTGTACAATATATACAATATTCCCGATGTTCAATAAAATCATTGTTTGCTAATTTTGCGTATGAAATAGATATAATTCGGGGTATAATCGCACGCACTTTATAAAATGACATTTTTCCTCATTTATTGTACAACTTTGAACGCTGCATCTGTCACAACGATTTCGGCTCGTATTTTTGTTACTTTATGATAAAAGAACAAAAAATATAATGTAACTTTTTCGGAATTTCAAGGTATAGAAAAGCTATATATTGTTAAGATCGTTCCCTACTGAGCTGCGTTAAGAGTATTCAAAAACTGAAAAATTCAAAAAATATTTTAGTATCCTCGTTGTCAAAGAAAATAATGGAAATTGATCTTTAAAATCAAACTTAATTTAGTATCAAGAATTAGCTGAATCGACGTGTTTCATCTGAGTTAATACTTTCATAATTTTGAGTAAGCACTAGATACACACTGTTTCAATAATTTAAACATTTGTTGTTTGTAGAGTGAGGCAAATAATGAACTTATTAAAATGAGGTTTTAAAGTCTGCGGCACATAAAATATAATTTAGTAAGATGACAGCTATATAAAAGAAAGATGAATAGATTTATTGAAACACAATTTATTTATACCATATTCAAAAATTATAATAATTAGTTTAGTCAACCAAGTTAGCTTAAATGAAGTCGATTAAAATTCATTACATTATAGTTTTCGTCTGAACTCACTCTCGTATACATGGAATATGGTAACACCCAAAGCAATACTTTTGAAGATTCAATTAATCGTAAAATATACGTTTAATAAATTTTTTTATTGTTATTTTTTAATATGGTATATTATAATTTAGTTCCAATAAGATAATACTTATATATTAAATTACTGTTCTATTTATATATAATTATTATTATATATATTATTAATTATGTTCACTTTTAATATGTTAAATGTCACTTGGAAAGTCATGCTATTTAAAATAAAAGAATTTTTTTTTAGAATTATTTCCACAATATATTGTTCTCCTTATAATCGTATTATGAGCATTTTCAACTAATTAGTTGATAATGCTCGCAAAAGAGTATAATGTTATGTGTGTGTTTTATTATTTAAAAAAATCTAGTCCCGAAATTATTTAGCAGTTTTTTAACATGAAAAATTTTCATCTATGAAACAGGGTGACTGTATTGGAACTAAAGCTATATCGTAAACGTTTTACGTCAAAATGTATACCAAGGGAATTTGCATTCATAAGTTGTCAGATGCATAAAGTCCAGTCCGGCAAAGCCTGTTATAATGTCCGGCGCATCAAATGCGCTGCAAACACTTTGTCATGAGACGTTTCCTTAATAAGTCCTAGCTCCAAGTTGATTGAAATTGTAATTGAATTGTTGACCATGATGAGTTAAGCCAAATCAATCATAACACATACATTATATCGGCTTATACTTGAATATCCATAAGTGTATTAATTATGCTTTTTACTAGACTAATAAAAGAAATAAAAAAAAATCTTTGATTGGGTTAGGTACACGACATCTGTGTTTGTATTTTCAATGTTGTAAAAACTGTTTATATTTCATATCACAAAGAAATTATTAAATTAATTATTACATCTCCTCTTCAAAGATGTCAATTGTCACTCCTTGGAAGAAATGCATTATTGTAAATTTTTTTGATAATGATTAAAAAATATAGTCTTGAACAGTTGATAACCGAAGTTATTTATTATTTTATATAAGTATTACTATTGTCCCTTTTTAATAAATGTTATTTCTAAATATGTTCTTAATTATTTAAATAATAAAACATTATGAGAGGTTTTATATGATTTCCACTCTTTTTATTTTTATAACTTAAAACCGTTTCGCTCAATACAAGCATTGTCAACAGAAATAAAGATTTATCAATTATGTTTATAAGTCGAAGAACCAAACATCATTAGATGTCAAAACTAGACATACATGACAAATAATTTATGATCGTAAAACATAAATGGAATTTTCCTTAAAACAGAATTGAGGTTTAAATTGAAAAACAATACATTTTCTGGGCGATGCAAACGCTAGGAAATAATTTCACAAAGCAGGAAATAAATTCTGCTACAGCAGGAAAATTTGAATGTAATATTTTGCCATATTCGGATAACTTTAAAGTAACAAAACTTTTCCACAAATCCCGAAAAGCGAAACAAACTGGCATTACTCAAGTTTTGAGTTATTATCTGTTTTTGTATGAGGCTCAAATTTTGTTATAGTATCTGCAGCTAGATGAAATATTGTTAAAACGCATACAAATAAAACAATATGAAAATGATTAAAAAAATAGTTACCAATTACAAGTATACTTTTCAATATGATAAATTGTTTTTCTAATCCAAAAATTAAATATATATGCTCTTCTATTATTATTTTATAAGATTTATTTTTATTTTTTTACATATCGTAAGAAGCATATCTTGTACAAGCGTTATCATTTTTTGGGTAGATACATAATTATTACATCCAACAATGATAGGAAAAAAAATAACAAGATTTTTGACTTTGAACAATGAAATCTAGCTGTTAGTTTTTTATAGAATAACCTAAGTTTATCGTCAAAAAATGAGTGAAACATACAAATTTTACTATGAAATAGTCCATCTACAATATGAAGATATTTAACCCTTGGCACTCGGTTAACGCTATAGAGGCGGCATTAATTTTTCTCTTATAACACGAACGTGATCATTTTGACTCAATCAAAGTAATTGATAATGTATTTTTTATCAGTCCCTAAAATTCTTTGTATTTGATGGTGACACTAGGTGATAAAAGATTAAATTTTAATTTTATCTGGCAAATTGAAAATTAATGTTTATTATATTAAATTGTTTTGTTAGAAAACTACGTATATAAGTGGGGTCCTAGTGCATATTAAAAGATATACAATGTTATTTTTGAACCAAAGTGGTATTTGTAATTCAACTCGAATAAAGGTCACAAATATTATGAATTACAACTTAACTAAAAGGTGCAAAATTAATTATTACATACTAAAAACCAATAGAAAACAAACAACGGAAAAAATATATTATACAATAGATTGAATTTCAATTATTAAAAATATTATATATATTTTATAATCAGAAACGATTCGCAAAAACTAATAATTATAGAATATAAATGTAAATAATACCTTTTCTATAATATACAATTACAAACAAATACAATTTATGCTGAATGATGAAAAATGCTGGTATTTAATTTTCACGTCTTTCCGCCGATTTTAACTTTTTGTTGAAATTAATTTCTATAAATTATCAACGAATTCATCAAAAATACGTATTCTCTGTTTATGATTCAAATAATATTTATCAATATTAGAAACACAAATGGCGAAAGTAAAATTGTAAATCAAATAATATATTTTTTTTTATCGAATATTAAAATTGTAAAATTGAATACTATATTTTTTATTCCAAGTTAAACAATTTCAAGCTTGAATGTGATAATCAATAAAATTTCAGGTGGTACAAAGACAGACTATTAAAATTATTAGCGTGTACGTTGAACACACTACAACTAACTTGTATGAAAGTTATTCATGAAATATTCTTTAATTTTATTGATGCTTTACCTATTTCGCAATATTTTGTAACGCCATTCAAGCGAAAAGAAGAAGTTTGAAGAACTGTGATTTATTTATGACGCTTGCACGCGCCAAGTGCTTATGCTTTATTACGGCAATCTGTTTGGAATGAAGGCTACAGAATCGCATTCAAAAATTAATTGTATTAATATTTATACTAAAAATACGAATATTTTAATGAAAAGCTGGTAAGCATGATTTGAAAATGTTGTTCAGCATCTGAAATTTTTTTTTAAATTAATTTCTTTCACTTTTCTTCACTATTAGTTACCGATTGTCGATTCAGTTACATCTTTGTAGTATGTTACTAACATATACATAATGGCAATAGCCAGCTAGTTTCTAACAGTTAATATATAAATGTACAATATTTGAATTATTCAATGTAGAACTATGTTTTTTTCTACAGCACTTGCAGGAGATTCTAAATTCAAAAAAATATGGTTGTTATCATACATTACTTTTATAATCAACGACATTAGATCGTTATTTTGGACAGAAAAGAAATGTAAAAAGTAACATATTGTTTAAGTAGATGAGAATTATTGGACATGTAAAAGGTTGAAATCCAGCTTTTTAGTGTCGAAACATATAGTATGTACATACTTTTATTTTTTACCTATGCATTAATATGTTTTAAAATAGTTTGTTTTATTTATTTTCTTGTCAGCCAATATATTTTTTTTGTATAAAAAAGCACGTAGAGTTGACAGACAAAAACTAATCCAAATACGCCAAAAATTTGATAATTTTTACCACACGATGAGATTAAAAAAACACTATCACTAATCACAAAATTTTAAAGAAGTTGTCGGTAATTTGGTCATTTGCCGTCATTTGAGGTTTATAGAATTTTTACCTCAATAATTGATACAGTAATTTAAATAAAAAAAAACATCATGGAAAGACATATTAAAGCTTATTTTGTATCCGGCATAAATATTAAAGATGACTGGAAAATGAATTACCGCTTTGTAAGCATTATTTAGTCTAGTAAGTATGTCCTTCCAACAGATCGCAATAACATATTTCAGAGTGATTTTTCTACTAGAGACTTCGATATGGTGATTTAATATTTTTGATTGTATAAAATAATATGAGACTAAAACAAAATAAAATGTACAATACGACCCTGCTTAAAAATATTACCTTAGCAACCAAAAGTCCTAAGGGACGCCCAAGTAAGAAGAATATCACAAACTTGCGTCTCCTGTTTCTAGAAGCTTGACGTTTAAGATTACTGCTGTCAAAGCAAAGTACAATACCAGGAAAATAGAAGACAGCAGGAGGTATTCTAAAGTAGCTTTTCGTAACTAACTTTTGGGCGCCTACTTTGGTGTTCTGTATAGATGCCATCTTCCCGTAGCGTTTCTTCGTCCTTGCTATATATTGCACAAGTTTATTGAAATGATAACAGTTTGTGGAGAGTTCTGAACTGTAATGTCATTGATGCTTTTGATATAAATGGTTCATCAAAAGCATTCCTCAAATAGTTTTGTTAAGCTACCGTTAAGACATTATCAGATCGACCTAAATACTTATATTAAGTAAATAAAATAATTTTTCAGGTGCTAACTGGTACGTCTTGATGGAAAGGCATGATATTTTAAATAATAAAACCAATCAGTTGATAATGCTCGCAATGAGCGAAACCGGTCCTGATCAAAAAACATATTGTAGAAATAAGTACTAAAAAATGTGTTTTTATTATTTAATATAAAATAATTGTACAGAACAAAAAAAAATATTCATGAAATGGATTATTCTGCCAAATTTATAAATTTATATTGGACTGATAATTACTAGAAGTCAGCCGTAATCATATTTTTTTAAAGATCTTTTGAAAATTGATTTTATTAAGACATGCGGGTATGTATCTCATATTGTATTTTACTATTTAGTGATCTAATTATTTAAACTGAATAAGTATATTTATTGTGATTAAATTGAAAAAAAAATGTTATAAGTTTAAGTAATGTGAGCAAATCAAGAAAAAATATATGATTATTATTAGTGTCATATATAAGATTTTTTAAAATCTAAGATTACGATTTAAATAAAAAAGTTTGCAAAACACTTGTGCAAAAGTTTTTATTGTATGATAAAAAATAATAATAATGAAATAATTGAAAGCAGAATATTCTGTTCGTTACCCTATACTTCCGGAAATCTAGAATTGATAACTATTTTCGGAACACTAATTCACCACGAATTTATATCATTTACCACTCGTAAAACGAGTCTCACTACTGTAATCTACGCTTAATATTCACAGCCGGTTGATTTTAGAGAATACTTTGGTTGACTTCAATAGCTTAAATAATAAGAAACAATCTGTTTAATTTTTAGCTGACAAAAAAGTCTACTCAATGGCGCAATACATTGATTCTAATAGATTAAAAATTTTAGTATTTTTTTTTATAATATATAAAGGTTCACCTTATATAACTTTGTTTTACCATAAAGGATTTATAACGTATAAATATCGAATATATTTGACAAATGAATGACTTTATAAAAGTTCATTCAAAAGATGATTTTTCGTTCGGTTCTTCCTTTTTTACCGATTATTTTGAATATTACAAATACCATGTATTTTCATCTTTGAAGAATTGAAAAGAAACATTGAAAAAATTTTCATTGTAAGTTGATCGCCATGTAGATATTCATTAAAACACCACAATAAAACTGGGTATCTTTGATCATTGTTAAATAGTTAGTTAATCAAGTTTGATATCATTCCATGAGGCTAGTTATCTTTGAAAGTTTACAATAATAGCTGTAATGGACATTCGAAGAGTTACAATACAGGTATTATGATACAGTAGATTGGAAATAGCCGAGCTTTGATAACTGAAAACTTTATCGTAAATTAACTCCACAATTGTTCAATTGCAAGTTTCTCTTTGATGCAGTTATGTTATTTCAATAATAACATTTCTGAGAAGTACTGCTTCCAGTCAAATTGACTATGTATAACGATAAAGAGATAGTTTCTATCAGCTACCGCAGTGTAATATGAAACACGTTTTTCTCACAGATATTCTCAAATTGTTTAAGATGAATTTAAGGAATAAAAAATTTACCCGTAATGGAATTAAAACATGTACAGAAAATAACCATTTTCAATTTAACCAATAAGTATTAATATTTATTATGTGTAACATACACTACGCAAAATATCGATGATAACTGGTTATTCTCCAATAGCCATTGTCTCTTTCCAGATATAATAATAACATTTAATTTCCAAAAAAACATTAGTGGTGAATATTGACTAAAGTTCTTCCAGCTTTGCTTTACCTAAGTATTGTCGGTAATTGCTTAATGATAACAAGAAAATTAACCAATCAAGCAAACTCAAAATCTACTTTAATACGTTAAACATAGTATTCGTCTGAATTTATCTCGTCAACGTGGAATATGTCAACACCCGAAGCAATACGGTTAAAATTTGCAATGCTTTTACCATTTGCACCCCAAAAACGAACAATAATAATGCAGACAAATTCTCAAAATACTTACAATTTGATAATATTGTGGATAAGATGGGAAAAATTTCACTTTTTCCCTGTATGAGATGAAAATAATATTTGGAAAGGTACGTTTTTCTTCGAACTTTCTTTTCAAACTTATCCCACATTTTTTCATTTTAAGATCAAGACCGGTTTCACAGATCATGAGCATTATCAACCTTATCTGCAGTTGAATTTAAAACATTCTGATTTGTTGGTTGCATCCTACTACTTGATTATTACGTGACTTAGTTATATCATGTCCATCAGAAGAATGACTAAATGTTTAGTATTTATTTATTCATTTTTTAAACTTGCATTTAATAACGAAGACTCTATAAAAATAAAACAAATATAACAGCAAATCGTCTTCAACGTCTTCAAACTAAACCACAAAACATAATTCCAGATTTTCGTCCGTTTTGCTTACAATATTGTTATAATGGTCTTGAGTAAAATTTTCTGAAAGAGATTTTAATAGATACCACGACGATTCTACACTTTCTCAATAATCAAATGAATGTTTTATCTTTACTGAAATTACTACAAAAAACTCACGCCATTACACATGTTTATAAAAATTTAATGCATTTTTTGAACGACTTGTAAATATTAATTTTGAGGTTATGTTATTTTTAAAAACAACCCTAAGCACAATACAAATTGGATAGTAAAATTTATCTTGAGAGTTTTTATATTTAAAATTTTCTCGCAGATATATTTTCGTACTGATGGGGCATTATCAATAAGCCGATGTATTGTCTATCTCATCTTAAAGTATTATATTAAATATAAAGCATAGCTTATTTTGGCTTAATCATAGTTCTAACGAAAAAGCAATTATAAAATAAATTTTGTAGAGACTTCGTTACTTTGACCTTATTATAGCAAATATTTTTTGGAATTTCGTTCTTTAGTTTTCGCAGCGACTTATTTCAAAAAATTTAAAATATAAATTCGGGGATAAAAAAAAATATTTCGAAAATCACGCTAATCTTTTTATAATTATTTATATCTCTTTCGATCTTATAAATCGATTAAATTGTTTCCTCTTAAACATTTTCAATGTTCATAAACAACATAGCTACTTCATCTTGCAGCAATTGCACATATCTCTTGTATATAAAAAAAAAACATATGTCTGCTTTCTAATATTCATTTAAAATGTATTAAATCGCCGCGAATTTAATTAAATGACAATTTAGAAATTCATTTTAATTTGAAGTATGTCAAACACAAATTAAGGCAAATATAAACGTAAAATAGGGAAACAAATATAATAAAATATATAGGGATTTGTAAAAATTAAACTGAAATGGCAGAAAAACGTTAATTAAGAGCACTTCTAAAAGGGATTTCACTGCAGTATAAACGGCAATTGTCCTAGAAGACAGAGAATGTAGTAATAAAGGGATTCGAGAATAACAAAGATGGAATATTTCATTCTCAAAGATAAAGCGTAAATTTCATTTATTATGGAGACCAGATATTTTAAGCATTGCATTTGACTAATATTTTTATTTACCGCTGAATCATTGAAAAAATATAAATATTTTCCCATGTTTCTAATTCCACAGGTCTATGAATAAGTTCTTCAATCAATAGGATTTCTTATTTACTCCGAAAAATTAATTATCTGTTTACCCGGTAACGCAGTTGTAAAAGAGTCTGAAAGTTTGAAGGAAACACGAAATAAATAAAGCCGAACCCCTGGAAAAGGAAACTTTTCCTGGCATACGCCTTTGCGAAATTTTCATTATCATTATCAAACTCAAGGAAGCGTTTCGACCCACTGGTTTGGAAACATCGTTCTAATATACACTCTTTTTTATACTTCATATAGAGAAATAACGAAAGCTTGAGCGATTATAGACAGTAATGATGAGGTAACTGATATATCATTTTTAACTTTTACGGAATTAACTGTCGCTTTTATGAAAAAAGCATTATTATTTAATAATAAAAACAAAACGTTTAGTACAATGTCTACCATTTTGTATTTTTAAGATCAAGTCGGGATTCGCTAATTGCAAGTGCTGTAAACTGATGCAGTGCAAATTGAAAACAAAACTATTTATAAAATGAAATAGTTAAAAAAATTCGAGAATTGATAAAATAACAAAATTATAATATAAGAAAATATATCTAAATGAAATCAAATAGTCATTAAAGTTAAATACAAATAAAATGCTAATGTAACTGAGTTGGAAATCTTAACAATTAAATATATTAGTTCATATGCATTTGATTTAAAAACTCTTTTACTATTTACCTGTATATTATTTTTACAATTATTGAACCTTTGGTTTTATGTACATGATAAATTATAAAAAAAGCCCTTGTAAAATAATTAGCATTGAACTAGTTGATAATGCTAATGACGAGGTAATTAAATAAATCATAATTTTAATACTAAAAAATCGAAAGTAATGACAAATATTTTGTTTTTATTTCTTAAATATATATTTTTGTTTCTGTCTTAATAACCACCTACAATTTTTATCAGATCTGACGCAAGTTGAAATAAATCTTCATATATATGATTTTTAATCCAATTAAGGATTTTATTTAGAAGCGACAGGGAAATAAGCATAATAGCTATTAGCTTTATTGTTATGAACTGGACAATCAATAGAGATTTGTTTTTAACTGCATAATAGTCTATATTCTCAAAATTAGCAGGGTAGATGGAAAAAAATAAAACTTTAAATGAAGCAAGTGAATACGGTCAAATTGCTTATAATTTTTTTAAAATATGTAAAGGAAAAGTTTACGATAATATAAAATAAAAATTTGAAACATAAAATAGCTCACGTTTAATGAGTTACTATACCTTTACCTGAGTCTCATTTGAACCCTAATTGGGGACAGTCTACACAGGTTTTCTTTAATTAAGGTGTTTGGAAGAAAGAGGTTAGAGTCCATTGGGGAAAATGATATTAGATTTTTCGTATTTTCTTTTTTGTCGGAAAGAAATTTGGATAGTTGTGTGACCCTGATATATTGTAGGTCAGAATACATATTCTGATTGATATTGCAAAAAATATTTTTTTATAGAAAGTATTGTACAATAACTTAAACGTGAATAAATCATATCGTGCAGTAACGTAACAGTATGAAAGTTGTTAAAAAAAAACTTCAAATTCTCATATAGGGAAAAACAACGGAGTAAAATCTCAGAATTAAAATTATTGTATATGGTGACACAGTAGTAATGAAAAAAAAATTTTGATTGTTTTATTTGTCAGATAAAGGTTGTTAAAAAAATTATTTACAAGAATTTTTGAATCAGTAAAAACATATAATAATTTAATGGTCTTGATTAAGTAAAAGAATTCATTTGTTTATCTCGTCATATGAGTAGAAAAAAACATAAATTGTGTAATCGTGTTAAATTTTTTTTATACATTGGTTAAAAAATATATTTTCTTTTTTTAAGTGATACAAGAATTTTCAGAAACAAATTCTGTGCGAATGTCGACGACAATATCTTAGTATTAATTGTTCTGAAAATGTTTTTTGAATTGATTCAATGTCCTAAATATAAGGCGATGAAGATATTGGTTGTTCAAATTTCAATCGCTTTATATAAAATACTTTTACATGTTTTATTTAGTCATTCTCGTTCACAGACCCACTTAAACTGAAGAAATATTGGGAAGCGTACAGAGTTAGAACGGCTTGATTTTGATATTGAAATTCCATCAAAAACCGTCAGTCGATGTTTTAAATTATAAGTAGTAATTAACTGTATTCTGGTATGAGACTGGCAATGAAAGCCCTAAAAGATTCATAATTTTAAAAATAAAAGAAAAAAAAATGTCTATCTACGGATTCAAATCCTTACCTGAACAACAGAGAAGGACTAAGGCTTAATAGCTTTTAATTTGGTTCTTTGCAACCATTAAATAAATGAATATTTATATTCATAAATATCCCCATACATTGGTATTTTATTTTTGATTCCCTAAATAAAGTTAATTTTACTTTGCTTCCTTAAATAAAACCAGTGGACTCCTTTTTTATGAATGTTGAATTATGTAATATTTCGGAATGCAAGCTGCGGACTTTCTAGTTTAGCAGGGGTGGATAAGGGAGGCCCATTTGAGGGCATTGCGGCCCACTAACTCATATTTCACTACTATTTCAAAAGTAGATCCGGCGCGCAGGGCGGTTCTGTGGAAAGTTGACGACATATTTGGCACAGAGCCGAATCAGTATTGAAAATAACAAAAAAAACACACACACACATTTTAATTCAATTGATAATGTTCAAAATGGGGCTAATTTTGATATATCATTGTGAATATTTCAATAACAAATAGTAGCAATGGCTTGATACTATGTAGACAAGTTTACTAAAAATGCAAAAAAAAAATGGGTAAAAGATGCAGTGATCGGCCAGTGTGACTTGCTTTGTTAAGTCAAGGCAAAACAAGTAAGGTTTAATTGAAATATCTTTTTTTTTAAAAGGCATGTTCATCTTTATTTTTATACTCACGTTTCATTTATTTAATCATGATCATAAGAATGAAAATGTCGTAAAGGTACCATGATAGGCCGTACTTAAAAAAATATTGACCACTTTCCAGACAGGGTCAGCCACCGTTCTTTTTCTGCACAAACTAAAGATAATTTATTGGAAAATATAAAGTATTTCATATAAAAAAATCAATGAATATATTCATTGATCTCACCTTTTAAATAAATAAAGACTAAATGTGAATTCTAAACTGCGTGAATCAGTAGTGTAAAAAATACAGCAAGTTGTTAAATTGAAGTGAAGTATGTGTTGTTGTGTGTAGCATGTATAAATATGCATTAAAAAAATCACCGAACGTTGGCTAATAACTAAAATATACTTGTTACTCAGATCAAATTCGTTTAATTACTTAAAACATATGCTTGCAAATCACTATCTATACTCAGATATGTTGCGATTGCTACGAGTTAAGTCTCTTTTATTTTTTTAACACAATCGGCACATCAGCAAGAATTGCACAAATGTTATTAATATTAAGTACAACTCTGTTTTCAGCGGTAGAGCTAAACGTGGGAACGCCAAACGCCTGCTGATTTCTCACGGGACAAATATATAAAACACAATGATCGGCGCGGGAGAAGTGTGGTCGCTCTCTTCTGCGCAAACGCCGAACGCCGGCCCACATAAGGCCCCATCCCAGTGTCCGCCACTGTGGTGTCTATTACATTTCCAAAGAACGTGCTGAAATTGTTAAATGTATTTTTACTTTTAACCTTTACGTTTTATTTAATATGTATATTTTTTACTAATTTTACATTTTTAACATCGGTACCACGATGGTAATTTTGGGACACAGTGAGCGAAACCGGTTCTAATTGTCGTCTAAAGGAATTTGTTAAACCGGAATTTTACGAGAGGTTAAGCTTGTCATCGGTCCATAAACAACCAATTTTTGTAGTTGAGCTTTTTTTACATCGGGTCACAGGCTTGATTCCCGGAATGAATTTCTGAAATATATAATGTATATTTAAAATTACTTTTAAGGTGTTAATTGTCACTTCTTGATGGAAAGGCATGATACTTTAAAAAAATAAACATGAATTGTTTAGTGCTTATTTCCATAATATATTTCATGACCAAGACCGGTTTCGCACATCGCGAGTACTATCAATGATAAGTGGAGGCGGTCCTGATTATAAAATATATCGAGGATATAAATACTAAAAATGTGTTTTTATTATATAAAATGCTTAAAATTACTTTACATTGTTGTATGTAAAGGCTTGGATTTCATATTCCTATTATATTTTATATGATACGAATCTTAATACTAACATGAAATTTAGTAATATTCATATACAAAAAAATAATCTACAATTATTTCGTTCTATGAGATTGAAGTACACCTAGGCCTCGTATAGCACGGTTTTATACAACACGGTTTTACATAATACGGGTGTATAAATTGTGACATATTTTTATATAGCACGCTTTATATAACACAGTTTAAGGGGAAAAAATTTTAATGAAATGAATTGAATGAATCTACCACAATTAATGACTCGGAAAGCAGTTTCAGTGAAGTAGCTACATGTTCCATATTTAAAACAATAAAGGACGGTTTTGAATTGGTTAATTAAAATTAGTTTTTTTTTATTGATAATGATCCTATAATGGAAAGAAATTCAAAATTCAAGAGGGAATTACAAAATATTTTGGAACCTCTTAAAGAAATGCCTAGATTATACGTTAAAAGCAAACAATCGCTTACTAACGATTTTTTTTCCTCCCAATGGAGGAATTTCAAATTCAAAAAAAATTCATCAATATGAAAACTCACAACCGATCTTTCATCGATCATCGAATTCTAACTGAAAACGATGATAAATGAATGACATATTATGTTTTTAAGGTTTCTTTCAATTTATAAGTAAATGTATTTTTGTTTATTTAAAAAAATAAAGTACATATTTATATAAACTATCTTGAATTTTCCCTTTTTTTGGAGCACAAACCTTAATTTTGTATGAACTTCAAACCTTGTTAAACACGGATTTGTATTACACGAGGTTTTTGTGGAACCATATAACCGTGTTATACGAGGCCCATGTGTACTTCTATTTAAGTTTTTTAAGTTGAACAAATATGCGACTAATATAATATTATAAAAAACAGACAGAATCACACAAAAAGTAAAATTGGGCAACAATGAATTTATTGATTGAATTGGCATTCACTTGGAAGAACTCCATTATAACACGGTGAAAAAAATAGCAATGTATTTTAGTTCAAAAAAAATATTTTTAAAAATATAGTTGATAGCTTACATGTAAGATAATTCAACAGTAAAAAAACAGATTCACAATTCGTTAATCACGTTATTAAGGAATCACGTAATATAAATTCAAACTCAGCGCCTAATAATGCATCTTTGTAGTAAGGGTCGCAGAATGATGGCTTTGGAACAGCTGGAAATCAATAGACATCAATTATCAAAAAGGATTCTTAACAAACAAACTAATATAATAGTATCCCCATTAGTGCAACCTATTCCTGGGGGGTGGTTTGATTTGCTTCCGTAATGGCCACTTCCATCCCACATGTAAACTTATTGTCATAGCGGCCTTTTGTTTCATTTACAATTTTTGAAACTTTAGTTTTATTGTGAGAAAATAACAAGCTAGCCTGTTATAACAGGAGAGAATATATATTGTGTACCTTTTCTACACAGCTATATATAGATAAGTAAATGTTAGTTTAAGCATAGTTCTGACGATGACGTGAGCCGAAATACCTATCAACTATATTTTTTAAAAATAATTTTGTAGAACTTAAATACATTGCTATTTCTTTCACCGTGTTACAATGAATTTATTCAAGAAAAATAAGTTTTTGTTAGTAAAATTATTTTTTTTTATCAAAAAATATATGGTTGAAACACGTTTATTCCATCAACATCAGGTTTTGGAAAATCATTTCATGAATCCAAAAAAACAAGTGAAAAATCCCTTCGTTTCTTATTTTCATATTGATAACATATAAAATTTTGGCGATATGAGAGCGGCCTTCCTATTGACCTATTTTTATACAGATTCTCATTCACTCAAAACCATCTTTATCAGGCGTACAAAATTTGTGAGAAGAAGATAAACGTTCGGATATCATCGTCATACTTAAATATTATATATATTATATTATTTAATAACTAAAGTTAAATGAATAGGGTGAAATATGATCCCCATTGTGACTAACTGTTCTAAGATTTACTTTGTTGGTCTTTGATAAAATTTTCCTACCATTAACGCTCTTGTATTATCAAAATTTAAAGGGTCAGTATTAGTTACGTAACAATATTAAATAACCATTTATTCAATAGGAAAAATATTTTATGTTATGTTTCATTAATGTGATTTATTATGGAGGCATGAAAATGTGTTTTTTATTTGAGATACGAGAATATTTATTAATAAATGAACACATTCAAAATATGAAATGTTTTCTTGGACATGATATTACATTAAGGAACTTTTTAATTTTACGTGGCACAAGAGATTGCAAAAAAATATTGTACTGTTATATTGTTTACCATATAGGAGGTATTTGCAATATCATATTTAAATAATTTTCGTTAAACCGACTCAAAGGGATATGCTTTTTCCGTTTACGACGATACATTATAAAAAATGGAATGAAAACATATGTGATTCAAATATTTATATATATGATTAAAAACTTGATTTTTACTTGAAAATTTAAAAAAAAGAAAATTCAAAAAAGCGATATAGTCTATATGACAAAGCTAGACTAGTTAATCACAATATCGAACTAATATAGGTGTATTAAGTCAGTTATTAATTTGTTACTAAATACGATCGATATACATATTTCAAGTGTTATAAAAACCATTATCGAAATTATGTGATCATTAAAATAAATACAAATATAGTCTGCGAACCAATAGTTTAATACGCCTATCCCAAAGCAAAGTGTTTTCGCATATAACCGTTCCAAATGCATAGGCTCTGCAAACATCCCTTACATATCCTCCACTTCAGGGAGGATTTTCCAACGAAAGTGGAAAATATGTTACTTTCTATTTATTTTTCTTTGGCCTCTGCGAAATAGAAAAGGCTTTGTTTCAGACCTGGATGAGGTTTTTTTTGGTAAGAATTTTTGTTATTTGCGAAAAACACTACCCTTAGAAACCGTGTAGGGTTGTATGGCTGATAGGATTGAATCTCTAGAGGAGGGAAAATGTGTAAGAAGAATTTAAAAATGAATAACTATCGTTTCGTTTTTTAAAAGGTAAAATTAATTGACCTCTCTTATTATACGTTCAGAATTGATAAATTTTCATTCATTATACGATATTTTTATGAATTAAAGAAGCAAGTATTCAATAAACTTGATTTACATTCGTAAATTTTTGCATCGGAAAATTGATAAATTTGTGAATAAAAGATTAAAATCTTTTACGTTTAAGTCATGCGATGGCTGCTTCGATTCACTTATAACAAATTCGCTTATGGCAACACCAGATATGTGAAGAAAAGCATGTTTTTACAATAGAATTCACGTATCTACTTTACATTTGAACAAACTGTGGGGTAATCGACAATACTTTTCATTGATATATATAAATATATATATGCTAGGGATCGCATTATCGGTTTAGCCGGTTAATGACCCAAAATGCACCATCGGTAAATAACGGTAAATTAAAAATATACCGTTTTTTACTGGAAATGTTTTTATCGCGAATTAATGCCAGATACAGGCATATTATAACGAATTTTTATTATGATATATGCATGAGGGAGTGAGAAGTTTGTTTTCAACTCCGGCAACATTGATAAAAAGTTTTTACTTTTCACACTGGTGTCATCTGTTATCACAATCGCAATCACGGTCACCGTGATGCCCACTGCAGGCTGCAGCTGATTCTAGTTTTTATGGGACAGATAGCGAAGAAAATTCGTATTAAGGTACATATTCAACTATATATGTTTTCATTATACTAAAGAAAATAACCACATATTTATAAACTCTATCATCAAATAAATTGTTTTTTTTAATTATGAATATATATTAATAGATACAAATTATGCATATATGTATAATATATATATTCATATACTACATCAATAAGTTAATGGAGAAACTAATAGTTTATGCATGAACTTCTTACAAGCAGGTAAACTAAATTTTACATAGTCGTAGTATAAATTAATCAATCTTTGTGTGGCAAATATAAATTATCTGATTTACTTAAAAAAGTACATTTAAAACATACACATATTCACCTGAAATATATTTAAAGTACATTTCATGACATTAATATTCACCTGAAGTGTATTTTAAATTATTTATGTTTCAATCCAGGATACCATTTTTAGTGAAAGTAGCCACGTACAGTTATATTTTAATGATATTATCCACGTATAATTTGTTTTTTAATTTACCGGTAAATTACTGATAAACTAGTAAGAGGTGAAATTATTTACCGTTTACCGGTAATTGAAATTTGACGGTAAATTGCAATCCCTAATATACTCATATATTTTTTTAAATAAAATCATATAATCGAAAATCTTTCAACTCGTGGTGTGCTTATTGTTGTGTGTACAATACCTATTTGATTTTATAAACGAATCATAGAGTGAAAGATTTAATACTTATAAGTTATATCTAAAAAAAATCATTACACCATCCGAAATGAAAGAATCCAAATGTTAATGTGTTATACATAGATTCCCAGCATTAAAGTAATCATACAATGAAAAATTATCATAATATAAGTTATTTTTTAAAAACTATTCAAAAAATATGTAATAAAAAATTTTAATATTATTTACTCCTGAATTTTTTTTGTTCTATTGTCCATTTAATTCCAATATAATTCAATATTAAAATATACTTCACAAATAGTTTTTTCTAAGCATATTTTTTAAGTTATATATATATATGTATGAAATAATATTGTTTGTTTCTTGCATCACTGAATATTAAACATATCTCTGATGATGGTGTGAAGCTGAAATAACTATTCAGAATCAATGAGTAAATTAAGTTTTTTTTGGACTGATATATTGGTTTAGAATATCGACTGAAGGTACTTGATGGAATTCAATATGAAATTTGATATTTTGGTGTTTTTTTTTTATTTTTATTTAATAGAGACTTAACAAGTTTCAATTCAACCAATATTGTTTTTCCATTCATCATTATAATGAACACATGGAAAACATCATAACATATATCTGTATGATTTCAAGGAAAAGTATTTCAAGTAATATTTTTTTGTTTCAACCGAATTAAACCAAAAATGAAAACAAACTTCATTTGGAAAAAAACATTTCTCAATTGTTTTATTGAATTTTTTATTGTCTTAACTTTATTTTACGGCAGAATTTTGAATCTTTTTAAGTGTCACAATCATTAAGTACTTATCACAGTGAAACCAGTCGTGTGACATCAACTTCACGAGTATACGGCCTGTTTTTATCAAACATGTCATCAACCAAACTCCCGTAAGTCTTAAATGCTTTTGAAAGCTCCTCGCTTTACCAATAAAGTTAATCTTACAACAAATACAAATAGTTTGCGCAGACATTTACTGTGTAAAGTTAATTTCCTGATCCTGTATTGGCGTAACGAGTACCACAACATTTAAGATGTCACGATGCAAAATAGTTAAGGGTGGAATTTTATTCGAAGGCTTTATATATTCGAGGGGTCTGCAGTAAGCCTTCGCTCAATGGCTTTATCTGGTTGGTGGGGTCTGGAACTCTCTGTGAATGGCTACACGGAGGAACGGGGTCAATGAATATTATGCAACAGAAAAGTAAAAGATATCAAACGATTGAAAAAAAATGTTTTTGTTTTATTTAATTCATCTATTTGAATGAAAACACGTTATTAAAAATGTGTGTACACAAATATTAAAATATATTTAAATATTGACACTATTAAGTCGTAGTCACGCAACAATGGCAATTGGCAAAATTTTAAATCTGTGCTTCTTATATTATATATATATATATCTTGAAATCATGTTTTTGATGCAGCGCTTCCATGATACCTTATCAAACGTTTTACTTTCTACTTTGACAATCCAGAATCCCTCAATTTTATCGAGCACAACATTTGAATAATCCTGGTCGTTCGTCTATAACGCTGGAGTTTCTTTAGGAAGAAGTGGCTAGCGGGATTAAGGGAGCAAACAGTGGAACTTAATATCAGAAGAAAACTATGGCAGAACGTATTTTGTAAAGACAATAATCTATACATAGTTAAAATATATATTTTTGTTTTTTGTTTTATGAGTATTTATCTTTCATAAATATTATGACGCAGTAATGGTTGGCAACAATATTGGCCGTTTGTACGCATAGAGTAGCCAAATTAAAAAAATACATATAATATAGATCAAGTGCTTGAAAGTTATTTATATGTTTTACTCAAAATTGCCTGACTGAAATACTTAATCATACAAGTCACGTGCAAAGTCAATAATCTGAAAACTGTCGCTTTGTTCCAATAATTGTAAAAATAAAGTATAGATTATATTACTTTATTCACTATATAAAGCTGTTAGTGGCATTTTTTCACATTCATTATTTAATATTATCGTTATTTATTAAATAAAAAATAATAACTAAGTATTTGAAGCTATCTTACATTTTTAGCTTTGTGTGAATACAAGATATCATTATTTCAGTTTTACATTATTGTGCATTGGCTACATTCTGCAAAACTGCAATATTATATCACAGTTTGTTAAAAAAAAAAAAAAAAACAAAATGTTCGAATAAATCTACTGCTAAGTAGTATGCTTTATGTTTTTATTATAATCAACCGTGTTTTGGTCTGCTAATCTCGAATATTCAAAAAATAAAAAATATTGTTTATTAAGAAAATAAATGTCTATAATGACTAAATAAGCAATATATTTTAGTAGTTTGGTTTCTGTGTTCCTCTTTTTATCTGGCTTTATTTGTAGCCGAGTGGTCAAAGAAGTATGTTTTCATGTTTATATCTGACAAAATATGATATTCCAAGAAAATGGCTAAATCAATGACTAGTGCGCAATTTTATGAAGATTAATTTTCATTTGAATCTTTTATGCTCTGTACACTTTCACAAGCATTGTAACCTACGACTCCCGTTTTACTTTTAACCAACTTCAGGTATTCTAGCTAAAAGTCAGTAATCAATAAATATCGTTTAGGCTTAAAAAATACTCTAAATAAAAAATTACGAGAGCTAACAAACATCAACTGTTATTTAACTGTAATTGGAAATTTTATAGCACAATGACTTAAAATGAATGGCTTTTGGCTGAGATAAATATCAAGACTGTTGCATAATATTGAAATTTTATCAAGTACCTTCAGTCGATATCTAAAATTATTTGATTAATTCTGTTAATATCTAAGCATTATGGAAAAATGAGGAAAAATATTAATTTCTGTAATACATTTCTGCGCGGTATTTGGTTAAAATTCACGATGATTATTGATGCAGTGGTCACTTTTAAAACATATTAACCGACAGCGTTTCCATTACTCCAAATGTGAGCACACAAGACTTTTTGATAAATGTTTTGAACCAGGAAATGTAATAGAAGCCCCTAATAATCGAGATTAAGTTTTTAAGTGCCTTTCAAGGGTGGGTTTAAATATTTCCATAATTCCCTCGGATGATGAAAGTTCTGACGGGTTTAGGGTGATCAATTATTGAAATAGATTAAATTATGGTGAGCCAAACTTTCTCGCTGCTAATTTGTTTGATTCACAATTTTAATCGTATATCTAAATGGGTGATGTTTTTGATAGAATCATTAATGTATGTGAATATTAAAGTAACGGCTTATATATTTGAATACAAAATGGGTTGAACTTAAAGGGTAGAATTTAGTTCACCACCTTCCCCGCTGAATATATAAATGTAAATTTTTGATGGATTCAGCGATGATCCTGTCATACTTAAGCAAAAAAAAAAAAGTCAAAAACATTGGATGTATTTTATTTGTTATATTATTTCAAAGCAATAATCAATCAAGTTGAAAGGTGTTTTATTTTTGAACTTAATCTCCTCCTTACACATAGTAAAAACCCGACGCTATTGTTTGCGTCGATTAGTTCAAACATACTTTTTGAATGCTGAAACCTGTTAACCGGTTAACTGCCAAAAGCGTCTGAAGACGCATAATTTTCTGTGAACGGAGCGCCGTTCATATAAAAATTACGTCTTAAGACGCGCCGTCTTAAATAGGCTTTTACTAAAGAAAATCAATTATTTAAAATGTACAAATATATTGAATTGATTATGGATAAATGACATGCCCGACTGGCGCGCTCTTCATTTATTTGGTAAGTTTTATAAATAAACTTTATAACACTTTCAATAACGATATGTTTAGAAGGTTTTATTTTTGTCGTGAAATTCGCGGCGTGCTAGGTACCGCCATACATGTACCTGCCGGCAGTTAACCGGTTAATGATTAAAAACCCAAAAAATATCAATTAAACACATGAAAAAGTTTGAATTGTTACAACTTTGTACGATTTCACATGTTTTGACCAGAGTTTCGTCTTTTCGTCTTAAATTCCATCAAGCTTCTCGATATCTTAAATTACATGAAAACGTAAAAATAATGTAAATCTTATAAGAAGATTTGGACATAATTTAAACGTCAAAATTCATTTATAATAAAAATTCAATTTTTACTTAAAAAGCTGATACTCCAGATTTTTTATTTTTCAAAAAATAATGTTCTCATAGAAATGACAATTATCATTTAAAAATGTATTTTTCTACACTTACCTATGATTCATTGAAAACAATAAATATGTATAAAATAAATTGTTTTTGAATACGACATCTACGTCACTGCCTCCTTCTATATTCCCTATACTGCCCAAGGCTCAATAATGGCATCCGATAGACCGGTAGAACTGCTACGGTCCGTTCGATATAGAGCCTCTTAATGTCGCTAATTACACCTTCGGGCAACAAATACGTTTACAAAAGGTCCTCATTTTACTTTCATCTTGTTTGAGCAATGCTCGTGTTTTCTCGCCTCTCTTTGCAATTTTTTTTCTCCTAGCTTCTTCTTGCTCATTTAAAGAATGTTTTTGGAACGCTCTACAATTCTTCAAGATATATAGATATACACACAAAATCATCAGCAGATTTCGGCCCAGTATTGGATTTTTACTATCGTTTAGCGACTGTTTTTACACAATACAGTTCAACCGATTAGAAGTTTATTTTGATATGATGGTTCAAGATAATATGGCAGTGTACATATCCTAGATAATTTTTTTTAAGCAGTGTGCAACAGTATAAACGCACAGATTATCACATATTTTATGTGTGAAACTAGATTTCTTGTATAATATATTAACAAAAAAAATATTTTTTTATCATAATTCCATTAAAAAAAACGGTTTTTCTCTTTGCAACGAAAAGCTTCTGATAAAAATGAATTGAAACAGGTATTAACTTTTAATCAAAAATTGAAACAAAAAGTATTCAGTTATTGTTGATAAGTATTTCGGCTTCTGCCATCATCAGTACAAGATGCATTCATTTTAACGATGTATTAGTTAGTATGACCATATGAGCTTATTTTATTAGAACAACTCCTAAAAAAATAAGAGTTGTGACGGTAAAATAATTAATTTTGTAGCATTTTTAAGCTTTACTTAACTTTTATTTTTACAAGTAAATATTATAAATGTAGAAGTAAGTAGCTTTATATTTAACGTTATAAAAATGGAATTCAATCAGTTAAAAGTTTATACAATAATAAAAAATTTTCATCAGTTGATTTTTATTTTCCATTAATCGGTTAAGCTTATGATGATAAAATCTCTTCTGACCATTAATTAATTTGATTTTTTTAAATAATTTATATGTAAAATATATAAGTAGAGAGCTTACAACAGAATTAAAATAATTATCAACCTGACTTGCAAATATTAATTCAGTAATTTAAAAAACAGTCAAAGTAACCATTCATGTATATTTTACTAGAGTATATATATTCAAGGAGGCAACATATATATTCTCTGAAATAAGAAAATGATTTTGTAGTATATTTGATTAAGAAAAGCATGTCGCTCATTGATATGTGAATTATTTTTCCCGTACAAATTATCGCTTCGCTGAGTAGGCAATGAAGTAAAATGATTGATTATTCAATTTTAGATCATCTGTGACTGGTAACGATTTTACAGATAAAATAAATGTATTTGATTGTTGTTGAATTTACACATTCCAAATGTATAATTTATATAAAAGCGTGTGAAGCTTATAATAAACTATATCAAGATTATTTATTGGACTGAATAAATGTAGTAAGTAAAATTTTATGAAATGTATTTGTGTTACACAAATAAATGAATATATTAATAATTGAAATATACTGAAGATTGAATTAATGAAATGATAGAATTTATATACTAATGAAGTCATTCAAACATTCATCGATATAAAGATTTTACTCAATTTTTGTGTCATTCAATAATAAAATATGACTTATTTATAACAATAAACTGTCGATTTGAATCATATAATAAATATTTATAGCAAGAACAAAATATTGTCAAGTTATTCATTTTCCAGTCAATAAAAAAACCGCATATAAATCGATATTAAATCGATTTTTGAATTTCTCAGATTTTATGAAAGCTAAAAACTCAAATTAATGTGTAAGTTTTATTCGTCAAAATGTGATTGGATATATTGGGAGGATATAAGCAGTTTAACTTGATTAATATTGAGTGTGAGAAATGAAATTAATCAAAATTTGTTTGGAAAGAAATAACGTAAATGTAAATAATTAACAAATGTTTCTTAAAAATACACTTAATGTCGTACATCAAATATACTCTGAATTATTTTTAAAATTATCACTTCTTTAATAAATTTTTTTCTTTGTATTGTTTGCCCTGGAATTTTTTTTAAATTCGTATCTTTGAATCGCATCAAAAGATATCAAAGCTAAATCGAATTCATTGTTATTTATCGGCACGCAAACAAGGACGAATGTCCTGAAAAGACTTAGCGAAAGCACGATTGACCACATTTTACCATTCTATTTATTGAATGTTAAGGAATGACTGAAATATATAGCTTTAAAATTTTGATTTATTTATTTTATAAAAAAACATTGAACAATATACAAACCTTTGAAACATTGTCAATAGTGTGAATTTTTTTAAGATCAATATATATTAAAAATAGTAGTTGCATAAAACCTCTCACATTCTTCCTTAATATGTAGGAATATAAATCAGTTATGAACATTTTGAAGCTTTTAATTAACTATAAAAAAAAAACTAAAATTGTTTTTTTTTATTTTCTTATACTCATCAGTTATCTTCAGGTATTAAACAAGAGTGATAAATACAAGTATATTTATAAATACATAACATTACTTTAAAAGTATAACTTTTTTTGTAGGTAAGTATATTTATATCTAATATAATAGATCATCTGCGACTAATATGCAATTATTGTTAGTCCTACTGAAACGTTCTTCATTTGGAATGGTTTTCCAATTTAAATATAAAATCTCGGCCTGTCTATCAGTTTAAATATATTACATTATAACTAACTTATTTGTAAATCTCCACGTAATTTTACAACTTCAAAGCCTTACAAGTTGATATACCGACACGCTTTATATTATAGTCAATATTGGGGATGGTTGACTGTCTTTCATAACTGTAAACTTAAATAGGTCGCGCTGTAATTTATCACAAAGAGGAAGAAGAAGGCAAAGAAAAAGAAGATATCATCAATCAAAGAGTGGCAACAGTTACAAATGTCAACATATGCCTTAATCAAAAGCGTTGCGCCTCACCGATCGTTACATTTACGAACAAACTTCCGTGTGGTGTACAACGTATTCTCAAATATAATGGGATTACATTAAAAAAATATTTTGAATATTTCAAAATTTTCGGTTTTTTAGCCGATCTTCATTCCAACTGGTGAACACGTTGAAGTAACTAAAATAAGTAGGTTTTGGTGTGATAAAACCTTGGATATCTTATTGTAACATTTTTTTTAGATCGTTAACTTTTGGCATTGAGAAGAGAGAATATGACAGTTTAAATTGCTTATTTCAATAAAAGCATTGATGTTAATTGAGATGTGTTTATTTCTAAAGTTTCTCGTTAAAATAATTTACGAACCTTTAAGAAGACTTAATTGTATTTATAATCAACCCTTTCATCAAATCAAATATTTCAAATATTTATTTAGTTCCTAGCTTTACAGTATATATTTTTTTCTGTGTACTTCTATATATGGGATGCAAACTGTACTGACATTTAAGTCTATTGCATCCGTATGATATAATTTCCAAAGATATCGAAAGACAAAACCCGGATTGTGAGTGAGAAATCACGTGGAATTAAACAAAGTTTTAATAATAAAAAAAAAATGATATTGATATTCTATCAAGGACTCACAGTTTGTGTCGTACATCTACGTAATAAAATTTGTTCCATGTCCGCTTCAAATGACACTTATCTTATAGCAATAGCTAATTTCTTTTAAAGAGGACGAATGACAAGATAACACTAGGCATTATATTGGCCTGGTTAGGTATTCGCTAATTTTTGGATCAGTTTAAATTATTTCTAATAGATAGACATTTTATTTCTAGATGCATTTTGATAAGAACAATACTTGTTATCAACATTTAAAAACAAGAAACATTTTTTCATAATAAACTAAAGAATAATATATGATACCACACTAAATATATTACAAGGTTTTTTTTAATAACACATAAATTAAATAATTAAATAAATTTTTGATTTCAAAAGTAGTTAGAAATATCAAAATTCAATTTAATATGACAGCAAATTTGTGTAAACATATCATAATTATAAAAATGGTGCGGTTCAACATAATCTATATAATAAAATAATAAAAAATTTTTTTAGAATCCTTGTCACAAACACGGGCCACCGATACCCGGCAGGCAAACAGGGTGGTGGAATTTCTCCCTCGTGATATGTGGAGGGTGAGTTTGCGAGGACGAAGGCTTCGAAGGGGCACTAACGAGGCCTCTCGGAGTCTCTAATGAGGGCCGCGACGCCAATCTGTCCCAAGCGTCGCCACGGCCGACGCCCGAACTGGGGGGCCTTGACTTGGCGGAGTAATCGACTGCGGATTTTGGACATGATACCATATTTACTTATGCCACAGTTCACCAAATGTAATTATAGATATCCGAAAATCTCTATGTATAAATGAAATATTTAATTTAGTCATTACGCAATGCGTAATCGATCATATAAAAGAATAGTATCGTTTTGCTTATATTTTAAGGTATATGATTTTTTAGCCCAACCCCGCTGCTGTTTGTTTTATTTTACATAAAATAAATTTGAATATCTTCTATAAAATTTTTTTATAGTAAGTACTAATACAAGTTCACTTAACTCCAGTAAAATTTATATCCAGTAAAGGTTTTGAAATTTTACAAATGACTTTAAAAAGGCCAAATTGAATATATCTTATATGACCTATTTTTTAAATATTTAGGGCTAAAAAATTATCCTACTTAAATAAAACTTTATATTATAAAAAATATTAGTTAATATAATATTTTATTAACACTTTTTATTTCAATTTGTAGACAATTTTAAGCTGCTTGCAAAAACTGCAAATAACTAAATATTTTATTGTGTTTTAATAAATACCATCTTCTTGGGGTTTGTTACTATAAGTATTCTTTTTCTTTATACTGAACATTGACATATTAAAAAAATACAGATTTTCTTTTAGACTAAAAAAAGTGGATGTAATAAAAGGAAATGTTTAAAATTCATGGCGAATAGCTAAAAAGGATAATTTTTTTATTACAGTATGTTGAAATTCATAAATATTTTACAACAAAATTACATTCCAAGTGTAAATATATTTTCTTTATAGAATATATAGCTTGCCAATTCAGGCAGCGAAATTATTTTATACCTGAAAACACACGGAGAAGTACATTTAAACATTATTCATACATTGTATACATGCTGTATTTTGTTTCGGAAAGATCTACCGCGCTTAATACTCGTTCATAATGTGGTCATTGGATGTTTTCATGGAAACGTGATACTTTCTTAGAAGAGAAATATTGTTACAGCGCTTAAATTATAACGAAGGTATACGGACAATTAAATATGAATTTTATGGACTTGCGGTGGCAAATTTCACATAATTATCTTATCTCTTTTGTTTTAATCCAGTGATGTGCAACGAGTTAAACAGAATGAACGAATTATCCATTTTTAAACTTGACTTGTTGAAGCTTTGTATGATTTTACTGTTAGTTCTGTTGCATTTGTGAGATTGAATGCCTGAAGATACCAAAAGACGAAACCCGGATTGTAAGTGATAAAACATGTGAAATCGTAAAAAAGTCAGCAATTCAAATTTAATATTGAAATTCTATTAAGCACTTTAAGTCGATATCATAAATTATGTCCATTTTTCAATTTTTAGATTAGTTGGTGGAGGAAAAACGCTTTGAAGGTTTGATAATATTTCTTCCATGCGCAGATATAAGCCGAATTATTTAAATAAAACGAAGTCATGTCTAGCATTTAAGTTTTTATCTAGTCGGTCATTATTTTGGAAAAATAAATCTAAAATGTTTGTTATGAAAACATTAACATAAGAAAAGAGTGTAATTGTATTGCTCGTAAAACATATTTTCTTGGAACTTACTGAAACGAAGTTGATTTAAAAAATAAGTAACAATTGATTTACTACCAACCTTAATTAGAAAAGTCCTTTGAGTCATATAAGTACGCAATAATCAAACATTTTGGTTTATTTTGTTTTTATTTGAGTCCGGAAATTTTCCATTTTTCAATAATTAGTCTAAGTTGTGAGAAGAAAAATTCATTTTTTTGTAGAACTGAAAATGCGTTTCCATTAAGTAATTGAGTCATCTCAAAGAAAAACTCGGTATGTTTACTTTGCGATATTACAAATACCCAAACGACGCTTTGTTTTTTCGCAAAATCATTCTTTAAAATGGCAGCTATATTATTTTTAAATTAAAAAAGTATAATGAATAAATTAAAATAGAAAACTTCATTGTTGGATTCTGATTAATTAAACTATTTAGTTATACACATCACTAAAAGTCTTATTTTTCATGTTATCGTTTCTATCATGCATTGCTAATTAATTGTCATTAAATAATGTGTGAAATGACTCTCGGCTATAAAATAAACATTCATAACTCTACTGCTTTTAAAGTATTAACTGTCACTTATTGGTGGAAAGAATTTTTTATAACATTTTCACAATATATGTATATTATACTGTGGAAAAGGTACCACATTTTTTTTGTTATATTGAAAAAAAGAATACTTCTTATTTCAAATAAAAATTGAATAGTACAAATGTTTAAAAAAAGGTCATGTTATTAAGCATGAATTGTATTATATTTCAAATATCAATGATGCTTCAAAACAAGTTTTTGGAAATTTTGAATATATTTTCTATTCTTACTCCATTCAACGTTCCTTTTTGACAGTTACTCCTGAAAGTAGTCTTACTATTTTACTTGTTGTATTTTGTTGATAATTACGTTTTCATTAAAAAAACGGTGAATTTTGATGTGTGTATAAACTTTTTTTTAATTATAAACTATAATCTCATTTTTGTTTCAAAAAGTGGACGCAAGACATATCCAATTATGTTTTTATAATAAATGGCAATCTTAAAATTGTCTTTTGTGGATATTATCTCTACAAGCAAAGCTCAGTATACATATTCTTAACTTGAAAACTATGTAGATAATGCTTAATTGACGATTTCAGGCGGTATTCAACAAGATCGAAATAAAACCCTCTATCACAGACTTCTTCACAAAGCGATCCTTACAGACTCTTGAAATATAAAAGGCTTCCATCTCATACAGCTAAGAGATTCAATTTCGTTAAATATGTAGTTGTGAAATTAGACTGACCCTTTCAGCGCGTAGGCTCAAGGGGAAAGTAAGGCCATCAAAGGCCAAATCGTTCTAATCAAGTCGGGCATAGTTCTCTGAGATACGCCTGCTATTTGAGTTTACTCTCGTTGAGGGGGTTAAGCTTTGACGTTAAATAATATAGAGGCGTAGAACGTATACGTTATATATATTTTTCTTTCAAAGAGAGTCTAAGAACCAAGATACTGTCTTGTTTTTATTTTTTCAGTAGTATAGTGTTGTAAGATAAATTCTTCAGTTTAATTAAACAACTATCATTATTAAGATTCCAACGAGCTAAAACCTGTTAAAGAATCGTTTATTTTGACATTTTTTTGAAAATTCTTCACTCTCTGAGAGTTATATTTAAAATGATAGTGACGTGATAAATATCCAATAAAATAGTAAAAGAATTTAATCTTTTTATAAAAACAAGTCTTTGCATAATGAAATTTAAAAAATGACACTTACGAATTTTTATATTTATATCGACTTATAGGAAGATAAAATAAAAATATTTTCCTTATTGAGAATGTCTGATAATTTATACAGATTGTATACGTTAAATGAATGGTTCGTTCTTTCTAAGTGTAGAGCCAGCCTGCAAATGAAGATACCACTTAACAAACAATAATAATGCAAATAGCATTACATATTTTTGTTTAAACTTTTGATCTTGTTTGTTTTTTAATTGTCTTTCAGAATTTAGTTGAACATCTATGATAGAATATTAGTTACGGCGTTTTACTAAGATATACATTTTTTGATGTATCAATTATTTCATTATGTTCGTAGTAAAGTTTTTTTTTTTCTTGAGAATTTCATTACTTTTTCTTTGTTAATAATGGTCTTTATTTTTGATTAGCAATTTGTGGATATTAATTTCGTATTTGAATTATTTAACAATGTTACTAAATATATTTTTTATGATAACCTGTAAACCATTTTCGTAGTTTTTGGACCATTTGTTTTATTTCCTGATAATTATTAACCGAAGCAATATTTTATGCATATCTCATTTAATATATTTTAGTCTCATTCATTTCCGTTTCAAACATGCAGCATATCGTTTCTTAATGGTGGCATATTAACAGAACTTTGTCTATGATTGTTTTTTTTTGTTAATCGCTTTACTTGGGGATATATATCAAAAATTGGGACATATTAACAAAAAATATTATTCAAAAAATCACCAATAATATAGGTTCAATTAAATATAGTTTTACTAAAAATTACATAACGTAATAAAAAGATTACGTGTTTAAAAGGTCTTTTGTGAACTCTTTAAATGACTACGGCTCAGAAAAAGTTAACTATAAACAAAAGAAGAAAAATGTATTGTATTTATTTCGAAATGTATACCACTACAATTTTCTTTGCTAACATACGTTTTTACTTGATTACGTATAATTGTGGTTAAAAAATTAATGCATTAAGAAAATCTTTTATATGTTTTAATAATAAATATTCGCTGTGTTTTTTTTCTTATGGGCTATTTTTATCATCATAATGAAGAGTGATTTTATGCATTATCTATATTTATTTTTTTTGTTTCATATCAATGAGATAAAATATTGCTATCAATAAAAAATAGAAATTTAATTTTGATTAAAAATCCATGTTCTCTGCTAGATTTTAATAATTAATTAAAATTTAACAAAGCATAAACAAATTCGTTTTGGAAATATTATTAACTATATATGTGATAAAATAAATATGTTAATATTTTAGAAGCGAAGTTTGACCAAAATTTTGTCTTCATTACGTAATATGTAAATAAAGTATAGAAGTAATTATTGAAAAGGTATTTTATTTCATATATTGAATCATTAAATTAAAATAATTTCTGTTCCACATGAATTGACAATTTATTGAATAATGTTCAAAATGTTCTCTACTAAAATTATATATTATATTAATATCCAACAGCAATATTTGTGTTCATAAATAATATAGTACAAGTAAAAAGACTTATGTTGAGATGACTTGATGAGGACACCACAAGCTTACATTAGTCGCAAACAAAGATTCAACAATATTGTATTTATTTATACTCATATAAAATCAATTTAAGCCTCCACACAATCTAACGTATCGAATTTTGAAAGTAAGATTGCCACGTTATTTTATGACGTTTTAAGAAATGATATGTTGGATGACAAAAAAATAAATTAAACATATCGATTTCGATTTTTTCGATCGTTTAGAAATATTAAAATTTAACAGCATACATTATATAAGTGAATAACTTCTGTGAATTGACTGATTAAAAAGCTACACGATTAAGCTCGTTTCGTAATAAGTTTAAGGCAAGGCAAATGCAAATAAACGTTTTGATATTTAAAAAATTCAAATTCAAAGAAAATATTTTTAACCGATTTGTTGTATGTTTTTCTATCGATTTGCAGATGTTTGTGGGTATAGTTGATTACAGAATAAAGACATATAATATCAAGTAAGTACAAAAGGTCCAAAGTAAAAAAAATATGACCAATCCTGCAAGTTTATCGAATGATGACGGTTATGTCCGCCGCGTGTATTTTAAATGATTATATCGGTAATAAAAACAATGAAAAATCGTTAATAGTAAGGATGAAATTATTTCGTATTTAAATTTTTCTTTAATATTGTTCACTGAATATTCCGTATCTTGTTTTACAGCGGATATAATATGAAAAAAATGTACTGCATGTTTTAAAATTTTAAGCCTTTTCATCTCTTCGTTTAAACGTTACACCGGTATTATATGCCTTGAATACAAATATTGCTTCATTAATAATAATATAATATTCTGTGGTCATTTTATTGAACAATATTTTCTTGCTTCAGCCGTAAATAAAATTGTCTAACATGACAGTTATAATTGCAAAACTTGATAGTGACTACAGGTGCACATGCACCGGCCAGCTTATGTAATCAAAATTGCATTGATAGTGGATCAACTAATATATTGTAGAATGCATGATATTAATGTATAGAGCTATTAGTTATATAAACTGTTGAATATTCATTGCGGCCCCTCTCACTCCGACCCTGTAGTGTGCAAGCCCGCGGGCTGAAATTAAACTGTAATTTGACAGCCGATACTGTGCTCGGGGTAGGGTTTTGCATAAGTTTGCATACAAACATGTAAGAGTCAGTTAATGTTAAATTGGCTACAACAATTTTAAATTATATATAAATACATTGAATTTTATACAGAACTAAATAGCAATATTTTTTATGAGCGAGCCTTAATTTGAGATATCCAAATTTTAAGATCATTTATTTTTGATTAGTTTCTCTTTCGAAATAGATATTTATATATTTTTGATTGATTTAGTGGCAGGTTTTTGAGTGCTTTTTTATAAAGTTAAAATTGATTGCTTGATTATTTCACTCAGCGTGTTGAAAAGTTTTAGACTAACAGTATCATAAGGTTATATCTAGTAACACACCAAATGTTATACAAAACTATTAATTTACACACTTGACATATAATGTTGAACACGTGGACACCAAATAGAGGGTGCATAATTGTTTGCCCTTGCTCAATAAATTGCTTTACTTACTCTTTTGAAATGCTGGCATTCTTCGCACTGTCAAGGATATTTAATAAAGATTTACCGACAATCATCCAAGGCGTTTGAGTCTCACTTATCGGAAGAAGAAGCAAGCAGCACTTCAACGGAATTGACGGATAAACAAAGCATGTTTTTTTAGCCAATTACGTCTCTTCGTGACCACTGATATGGCAGGGTGCTTCCTGGTATATTTTCTGATCATCCACTTCCTTATGCCATCAAACAGTCTCACTGTGACTAGAGACATTATTTGGAGTAGATCTGTGTTCTAAAATGAGAGAAGATGTCAAAAACCGAAGCTTGTTTCATTATTAACAAAAAACTAATTTGTAGAAATATAGAACTCTCACACATCAAGCAATCATCTAATTATTGACTTAGCGGAAGATGTATATTTTTTATAATCATTCGTTTTATTTCATATAAATAAACAAGTATAATTACTGAAATAATACTTGCAAGAAGAGTTTGAAAGTTTGGGAGCCGCAGAGCTTCGGACATTTATTGCGAAGTCGTCCGATTGGGATTTAGTCAGGCATTGCAATATGTGTTAGCAATTCTTGTTTTCATGGGATTCGTTATGACATCAAATATCCTTGGATGTATTCACTCAAAGTACATTTGTGTGAGGTGTATTTATTTCTTTCTAACCTCTCCAACTGTAAAACTAAATACAAGCTAAGAAGAATTATTAAGATTTGAAAAGCCCATACAAAAAAAATATTATAAGTGTATAATTTATATAAAATTTTAATTCTTGCAATTTAGTACGATTCCACATGTTTTGTCACAAACGACTCGGGTTTTGCCTGTCGGTATCTTCCGGTATTCCATCACACGAATGCAACAGAACTGAGAGTTCAAATTTGATACTGAAATTCCATCAAGCATCTTCAGTCGATATCATAAATTATAATTTATATGTTAATTATATACATAAATATTATAAAAATATTTATGTGAATAATTTGATGTTGTAATGAAACTATTACATTGATGGCTTGACTTATTGTACATTATAATATAGCTTAGTTATGCCACTAGACTCAGAATTGATTATTAGTTGTGAGTAAATAATATTTTAAATAGACCATAAGAATATACTATTTAATTTATTTCTCTTAAGCTTTCACCTCCAAGCACCAGTAGTATTTTTATATACTAATATTATAACAATCAGTATGTGTTTGATTCTCTACCTATGCTTGGTAAAAAGTAAAACTCCTATCCAATTCTTAGTTTTTAATTTAACTCTAAAAATCACTGTAAAGCTTAATAATTGATAACATTGCATAAAATTTGGTTTTTAATGATTCTGAAAAATATAAAGAACGTGTCGTATTTTGTAAATAGTCGAGTGGATAAATTTATCAATTTTATTATTCATTTAACTTTGTAGTATTGTAATGCATATTATAATGATCGTTTAAAATTAATTTATAACTCGAATTTACACATTCCAACAGATGGACCTTCACGAATTGAATTAAATCAAAATGGGATCGAAACCAAGCGGAAGCCTACCCCCATCTGTGTCCCCAAATACGGTTTAATTGAAATTGCGGTTGGGTAGTAAACATACACGTGTATGGGAAAGTGTACACGTGTATATTGACTTCCGCAAGGGTGTGTGAGTATGTGCACATATCGATATGCAGATTATGCAGTTATAAATCTTATGTAATTTGATAACTTAATTGTAAAGAAAACTGAAAAAATGTTTAACTACTATATTAGACTTTCAGAATGTGTGATAACACTTTGTTATGGTTTCACAAATAATTAATTATTCGGGCTAAATTAAATTATCGAACTATTGTTCTGTCACTTACACTAGAAAAAAAAATCACTTATAATAACTATAAGTTCATATCGCTTACACATAGGAATATGTAATTACATAAACTCAGAAGTCAAATATTGACTTATAAACAAGATAGTTAACATTAAATCACGGTAGAGTTCATCCAATTATACTTTTCTAAATAGCAATATTGATATAATTAAAAACATATTAGTTGATGATGCTAATGCTTCTTTGACGCTGTCGAAGTAAAGGGAAATAGCATTAGACACTAATTTTTAAACGAAAGTGAAAAAATAGCAATGGGTTTTTGTAGAACTAAAATATATTGTTATTTTTTCAACGTGTTATAATAGAGTTCTACCAAGTAAATAACAATTTCATCAATATATTATCAATTATTTATAAAGCTATTGAAATAATACCAGAAAATCAATTGAAACGTGATCAAATAAAATTTATGCCATTAAGCAATTGGCAGTAGGCAGATCATCTAAAATACACTCTTAACAAAAGTTGTAAAATGGTTTAAATTGAATCGCTAGGCCTCACTTTATGGTGTTGATTAGAAAAAAATAATACTAAAGATAATACATGAAATACACCATATTTTAAACAATAAAAAAACATTTTTTTATATTGTGAAAATGGTGATAAAAATGTGTGTAGAAATTAAAACATTTGGATAGAAATAAATAAAACATCGAATAGTCTCAAAGCTCGAATCATCGATAGTATAAGCTAACCAAATGTGAGTCCAGCAACATTGACCTTTTGAATATATGACTGGATATATTCACACATATATTTGTTATATTTGTGTAAAATTAATAAACATTAAAACTGATTCTTAGTAATACTGGGTAACTATTAATACGAGTGTCACCTGTATTTGAATGGATGGTAACACACATAAGCGCATGGTGTACCGACTTTCAGATAAATGAAATACCTTTACCAAATTGTATGTGAATCAGTAATGCTGATATGAAGTACAGTGAAGTACTTCACAAATCTTTGGGAGAAAATTGCAGAAAATATCAAATGCTTTGATTCTTCTTCAAAATTTATTTTATTTATCTAATGGATTTCAAAAATTTTAAAACTAGTGGATACTTTCAATTAAACCTTAATTTTAAAGTGTTCAAAGATTTTGCTTAGAGTATCAACTATCAAATACACTGCAATTAAGCATTTTAACTAACATTTTAGACGTTAGTTGTCAAAAAGTCAAATTAAAAATAAATATGAAAAAAACAAATATTTTTTTTTTAAATATGACCCATCATTATAGAAAAAATCACTCTTACGTATTTATTTGCAGTGATAGTAAAAAAACAATAAATGCAAATTTTAGAAAAATAATTCATTAATAATTGGAATAATAGGTTATATATATTGATTTAACAGTACATTATTTAACTGAGAAGAGAAAAATGTCATTATTGAATTAGTTGATGCGACCAAATCCTTGTTCATACTACAAAGTCAGCAAATGTTTACCAGAACCACTTGCTTTGATTTGAAACCAGATTATTGGTTTCATAATACTATGGTAAATTGAACAGCCCCGTTCAGATGCGTACGCTACTGCTTTGAATACATACTCAATGCCTAGATAAATAATTAGTAATGTTATGTTAGACTCTCGTAAGCCTTGTGAAAGCTTTATAGCTGGCTGTACATTGAAAGTGCGGATGACGTATTTCTGATTGAGTTTATTGTAAAAGCACTCCGAGAGCTTAAAGCTTCGTTTGACATTTAGTCGTAGACAGAGTGTGTTATAAATGTAGTTGCTGTTAAGCCAAGAATAAATAGCAAAATTCACAAAATGTAAATCTGTTTAAAGACTTGTTATATAACAATAAAAAAGAGTTCATATTTTTATGGATATACATTTCTTGAACATATTGATGAGAATATGGTTAATTTCTCAGCAAAACCACGTACCAAAAAATGTGAAAAATTATTTTTAAATACTGTTACATTAATAATAACATTTTTTTCTGTTTTATTAGCCAGCAAAGTAAATTTTAACAATAATTAAATAATCGATCGTAAATCAATATTATTTTTGGGTAGTAGAATAACTTTGAAACGTAAACACAGTTTACTAACCAATATCCGGTTTCGCTCAAATATCAGATAGGAAATTATTGGGATTGTAATGTTAATTATAACGCTTTGCAAACAACGTTTTCCCGATTTTGTACCTATTTTTACTATTTATAGTGGAAACAAAAGCTATTAAAACAAATAATAAATGCATTTATTCTATGTACGTGTCGTATTTAAAATTGAGAAAGTTGAAAATTTTGCCGGAGAGCTCATTTCCACAACATTATCAATTGGTTATAAAACCTAACATAAGGATCATATAGTGTTTGCCGAGAGATTGTGAGGTTTACGATAATTTTATGGGAGATTTTTAAATGACCATTTTATAATCATTCAAAGATTTAATTTAGAAATAATATTTACCATTAAAAACGTAATGCTACTTCGAATGTATTATATGTTGAACTGCTTTCAATATGAAAAGACCTGCAATGAATTGTTTCAATCATTTCATACCAGCAATCCTTATCAGTGTACTCACCGAAATTGTACAGTATGGGATACAGTTATTGACCCATTTTTTGATAGTATTTATAGAGATGTTGAAACTAAACTACCAAAAATATTCGATTGGAGCTATGGTATTCACAGACGAGTTAATTAAACGGACGAGTCAACTTTATTAGTTACGATCTACGAGTAAAAGCTTTAATACGCTAATGGTTGTGTACATTAATTTATCATTAGATTTGGCGATTTATTTTTGAAAATTATCAGCTAAGGGCGAGTTATATTTTAGATGTATTATTTTATCCTTACTAAATAAAATATTTAACTGAGTAAAAAGTAAGTAAAAAAAAAATGAAGAGCTTTACATCATCCAAAGTTCATTTGTGCCATACCAGGAGCAAAATATAATACATCAACAAAAGCGTTATTAAAATAACTCTATGTTGATGAATTTACTGAAAGCATGTGAATAAAAAGAGTTCCATAATAAAAATAAATAATTACAATTCCATTAAATTCACAGCCTTTCATTCGAATTGAAAATAGCACTGCTAATGAATTTATTGCATAGGAATTCGAACATTTAAAAATCATTTCATAGAATATCCAACCAATAAAGTGATGGCACATAGAGGAAATCACATTCCATATTTACAAAGCCACGAATGAAATGTGTCCACACTATTCTTCAGTCTAATAATAAATATTCTGTTTGAAATAAGCTGTGCTATTATTTTTGATAAGCAAACTTTGCTGGAGGTCGCAATTCTACACCGATATTAGGTTAATATTTATCTTTTAACTTGAATACTATGATATTTGGTTATAATGAAGCACTTCCCCAATTTTTTTAACTCTCATTGGTTGATACAAAGGTTTCTATTTAAATAATAAAACAAACTGATTGTTACTAAATATTTCAATAATTCCATATTTTTAATATGAGAGCCATGTTTATTGATTGCGAGCATTATCAAATGATTAAATACAAATTCACCGTTGGTTTTATGTAGCTGGTTATCATAAACATAAAATTTTGTGGACATAGTCTTATTTTAACTTTTTTTTGTATCAGTTAATGATACTTACGATGAGCATAACTTGCCAAACTTTAAAGATGTTTTTGTCAGGTAAATAAAATACGAATACTAGAATATATGATTTCTTGATTGATTGTATGAATATATGATTATACATTTAGAATATATAATGTTTTTTATGATTAGTAACAACATTATCAAGATTTATAAAATATGTAAAAAATAGCATCGCTTTAAACCAGTACAACAAAGGATAGATGTATGTGTCTTCAAAATAGTTATTCAAGCCAAATCCCTCACTCAATGATTATATAATTTAAATTCTTATTACTTTATTAAATTTTTATTGATTATTTATAAACGATATTATGTCAAAAATGTTTGAAACAGAGATTTTAACGGATCAACAAACTAAAAAGTTTATTGTTTGTGGAGCATAGACAACTCCTATCGCATAAACAACTAAAGCTCGAGTTGAGGATAAAATTTCAATTATTTATTGTATTCTCGTAATATCCTGTGATATGGGGATTTTGTTTCCATGGTCGATTTTTAAATTATTATTCCCGTGTACGCTTCGGGAGACCGTACAATTATTTTTTCAAATTATTCTGTTGTTTTTACCGTTAAATAGACTACATATTCCAAAACAGCTTTCATTTTGAGAGCAATGCTTTAAACAAATTTTGATCTCTTTTGTCAGATTAAATTCCATAAAGTGCAACGAGAAAATATTAAAATCATATTCATACTGCAAACCAGACGAGCAAATTTGAAAACAACATATTGGTTGCTTTGTCTTCAAATATTATAAGCATCATCATTATTGGCAATGATGGTAAGATCTCTACTATTCACGAAGAAATCTTCGAATATATTCGTGTGCAGAAACATTCTTGAGAAATTATTTTTGAATGTTTTATTTATCAATTTAAGCTTTATTAATTCCCGAGATTTGGTTGATATAATTGAACTATTAAAATGATTAGTGAGGAATAAATAATACTTTAATTGTTAAGCTCAAAAAAAAAAAATCGATATTTTTCCTCAGAAAAAAATGATTGGACACATTGATTAGTATTCGAAAATAATTGATAATACGTTTTGAGTCATTCAAAATTCCTGTTCAATCATGTCCATATAAATAAAAATCAATATGTGTGTGTTTGTCTTTTATGTATTACTACACTATTAAGTCGATCAATATAAAACTTTACAAAGTTCTAGAATATACTCTCGGAAATATTTCTAGCATACCACTTCCTCCCCAACCTTTCCCTATACAGTAAATTAATAGAGTTAAAATGACACAATTAACAATTAAATTGATTGGTATTATAACGAGTATCCTTTAATTTTATTACACTGAGATCGAAGCAACACGCGACGAGTCGGCTA
This sequence comes from Himalopsyche japonica, assembly GCA_028555115.1. NCBI lineage: Eukaryota > Metazoa > Arthropoda > Insecta > Trichoptera > Rhyacophilidae > Himalopsyche > Himalopsyche japonica. The sequence goes on along the minus strand of JAHFWJ010000578.1, from coordinate 242,265 downwards.
ATACTTGCTCGGCTAAAATTTTATCTTATATAATAAAAATAATTTATAAAAAAATGATAATTCAGCTTGTAGATATTTAAAGAAAAACGCAAAACAATGTAAAAGAACTTGCTGTTTCAAATTAATGGTGGCACCTCTAGTGGAATTTAACATGAAATTTTGTCATTATAAATTCAAGGTTTAGCATTTGTCAACGATTATTGCTTTCTAGAAAGGAATTTGTTTTATGGATTTTTTAAGACTAAAATAAATCGCTTGGAATTTAAATTCATTCTGAAGTATTTAACAATATGATTTGTTTTTTTGATAGTGTGAAGTTTTTTTTACTACCATTCTTAAATTTGATAATTATTTTTTCTTAGCATCAGATTAAGCATGGATGCGCTCTAAAATTTTGATCTAGTAAAATTAGGTTAATTATCTAACACATTGGCACCGGTCTTAGGAACAGGTACATTATATTGTATATTACAAAATGTGTTCAATGTTGCTTTTGTATAATTTAGAAATTTTATTCTCAAAAAACGTTAATATCTTTTATTTTTATTTAGAAATATAGAGTACAAATGCATATAAGTAATCTAGTGACACGTAAAGACAAGTATATCAAAATCATATGGTTAAGACAAAGATGCTTCAAGCTTTTTAATACTCTTGGCAAATGATTAGATAATATTATCTCGAATGGATTTGTGATTAAATTTATTGATTTTCTATAATTTGTTATTATTTGGCTATCTTCAAAAACGTTCTTTTTACTCAATTTTAATTTTAACAATTTCGATGGACTCGGTCGAGTTTTTTGAATGCAGTGAAGCTGCCATATTTTTAAAAATATAATTTCTATTTTTGAGTGATAAGAAAAGTTAAGTCAGCTTTTCTCTGCCCTTAACATAAAACAGTTAAAATACACAAACTGTCAGAAGTGTGTAGAATAAATAATTTTTAAAAATATATAACAATCATTACCCAATCAATTTGCGCGGATTTTATTTGCACAGTTTCACTTTGAGGTGGTCTAGAAAAATGCATTTTTATGAATCTTCAATAAATTAGAATATTTGTTAATATAGCTGATTTATGAAGCGCATTTTTAAATTTAATGTGAATTCGTTGTGTTTAATTACGCAGGTTTTAACATAAAAGTAACGTTTTTTTGATTTCGTATGAATTAATTGCCATTTTACATTTTATTAACATAAATCTATGAATGACGTATATACCACATATTTATATTGGAAAATGACTATAAATGCAAGCGTTGTTTGTTATATACAAAGAAACTTTTTCTTTGATACCATAAAAGAATAAACAATTACAAAATTTATGCATTGGACGCGGATAGTGCTTGGATGGGTGACCGCTTGGGAACACCGCGTGCCGTATTTTCTTGGCTATGGGAAGGAAAACCCAGACAGAAAACCGCACACCAACCCGCCTGGGCAGCGTCGTGTCCTATGTCCAAAAAAACCCCCTGAAAGAGAAAGCAGGGGGAGGCCTTCATCCAGCAGTGGATCGACCCCGGCTGATAATGATGATGTTTTTGTACTAACATTACATGTGTATTTATTGTCTGCCTAGTATATAATCATATCAAGTTTCCTCATTAATAATATATGATGGCATTCTTTCAGACAGTTTTCAATTCTTAACATATGTATTATAAAATCATCCAGAAATTATTTATACCCTCGGTCTTTGGGTAAGTCGATAACCTATTTAAGTAATTTAGGCGATTAATTGAGGTATATTGAAAAGTCATGCAGAACTTTCAGAACTTTAAAACTTCATGTGGCAATCAAATTTGTTTGGAAAGTTGTTAGGTCATCTATCATTGCTAGCTGGAACTATACAAATGGTAGGGTTTTAATGTTAAAAGTTTTGCCGCGATCTTAAGTTAATTAGAAATACTAAAAAATATCAGTTGATATTTAAATATGACTATTTTTGACAATAATCAAACAGTTTTAATTATTTTAAGCGAGTAACAATTTATATAGGTTAAGCTATCATTTATTGCATACAAATTTTTTAAAGGTTCATATGCAATAGAGTTTTTTATTTTTAATTCGTGCAAAAAGCTAAGCTGGTCTTGATCATTGAAAAAAACATCGAATCATAACAACACTGTTAATGGCTTAATTTTTTTGTCTAATTAAAAGTGATTCACAAAAATAATTAAATATTTTATCGAGAAATTTCAGTATCACGTCATTGTAAAAAAGTATCATATTGAAATAGCAAAAACTAATTTATTCCTATCGAGGAATTTGATTTTGTTTTTCTCGACTTCAAATATTGTTATACAACATTTTAATTATTTAAACTTTTAACATTTTCAGATGCTCTGTCCATCGCGACCAAAGTTTCGCCATTCGGCATAATCAGGAATTAAATATAATATCCGATCCAGGAATAAATCAAATATTCAACGTCGAAAGTGTTATAACTGACAGAATTTTTACGTGGCGAAAATTATGCATACCTTAGACATCTAAAACATAGTACTTTAGTATAAAAACACTTATGATTCTACACTAAATATAGATCCATCTATGTTTGTCAACCATTTAGTATCGAAATACTACTCATTCAACGCAAAAGAATTCAATCTCGATGTAACCAACCAGTTTTACGTAAGTACATTAAGTTTATGGATTTTTTTTTGTTAAAATTTAATATGAGGAATAAAAGTAATAAGGTTACAGGGAACGACGAGTTTCTCCGGTTAAAAGCACACTATGTTTGTTCTGGTGTCAACTGACTAATATCCCTAAAAGGGTCCCTTTTCGGACATTTCCCGGATTAGTCCGTCTAACTTGTATCCGGAGGGAGAGATCTTCGCGGAGTTGGCAAGCCTGAGAGCTTTTTATCCTAACAGATTCCACTCGTCAACACGTGGATAAGTAATCAATACTTGAGAACTAAACAAATTTCGAAGTCAATACGGATACACTTTTGGTACTTTGATAGAGTGACTTTGTGTTATTTGCACGGGATAGTTTTGTAAATAGAAAATTGAAGAAATATTTCTTCTTTAGCTTTCAAGCTTTGAATGCTGTTAATTGAACAAGATTAAATAATTTTTTGATTTTAAAGCGGAAAAATTTGTACGTCAAATATTTTGCTGTATTTCAATAAATGCTAATTACAAAATAAAATTCGTAAACAACATTTAAAGCAAGACCAGATAAGATTTATTAGATATTTATGAAAAATTTCAATACTTATAGGTAATAGTTTTTAAAGTCAAATTATTGTTTTTATTTACCCATCTTCCTTCTGCGACAAGAGAAAAAACACCAACCCAACTATTCTTATATGTGGGTCATTATTTTTGATATTTTAATATACATACATATATATTTATATATATTCAAAAGTAATGGTCACTTAGCACTATCTATTTATGACTTCCTTTACACTTTCTATCTAAGGCTACATATATTTCCTATGACTAATACTTTGAAGTTAAAAAAAATGTAAATCTTATGAAGTTTTGTTTGCAAGTTAATACGGATGGTGTCTTAAATTCTATCACAATGATGCAATCCTGAAAACAGTTCGTAGAGAAACTTACCATTAGTTTTATTCATGAATTATTTCTTATCATTATAAATATTTTGTATCATTGTGAGACTAATTAGCTAAGAAACAAGAATTGGGCAAAACGAACTGAGTTTATAATTTCTTAAAACAAAAATAATATCTAAGTGTTGAGTTATTTACGTTAATGAAGTGTTGAAATAATTGCTTTCTGTTTGATTGCCTGATAAAAACTTAGCGTATTTTCTTATGGATCACAGCATACAGAATTAATAAATAACAAATAATAAATGTTTTAATTAACAGAGTGAGTTGATTATAAACATATTAGCCAGTAAGTCAGAAAGAAATTTCATCAACTGACAGATAAAGCTTATAACTTTGCGGCTTAAAAAAAGGTCAGTGGCGCCTTTACAAAAAGGCTAAATAGTTTATGGCTGAATGTGATATGAACAAAGCACACCCCGGAGGCAGTGGCGGAACGTAGAGCGTGCTGTAACCACAATAGTTCGTTTTGAAACAGAATTAGCGCAAAGCTTTTGTGGCTACTGTGTGGTTAGTCAACTTTAAACAGTGATTCTGTAACTGGGAAAGTGTAAACACTATTTTTTTATTATAAATCAATCATACTTTACAAAAAATACGTATTTAGTTGTCATAGTGAAGAAACACTGTTTTTAAAATAATGTTTTAAAGTAGCAAAAAAAATAGCATTTAATGTAAATTAATACTTAAAAACTTTTCTTATATTATATTTAACAACCGTGAATTCTTTATTTTTTAACTAAAAAAAACTTATTAAGAAGTATTTCAGAGAAAAGTATTTGAAATTTGAATGATAAAATAAAATCGTTAAGCAAATGGTTAGAATGTAAAAATGAAATAAAGAAGGCTCGGTAAATAAATAAGTAATTGTTCTGAGATTCAATTAAGCAATAATATTTCAACTTCTTGATTGTAATCAATTAGACAAGCTTCAAAATTCATTGATTTATATAGACATTAAGAATATAAGCATATTCAACTAAAATTTGTTTTTTTTTTTTTTTATTATTACAAAAAAAATTTGGTGTGGCTCAGATATAATTGATATCTACAATTATCATTTTGATGAAGTACTAAAAGTTTTCGCAAAAGATATGATATCATTTTTCAGTAATTAATCACTTTAAAGGTATTTACAGTCACATCTTGATGGAAAGGCATGATATTTTCAATAACATCAACACATTGTATAGTTCTTATTTACACAATATATTTTATGATCAAGACCGTTTTCACTCATCACGAGCATTATCAACTGATAAAAATTTTAACAATAAATTCAATTAATTACGTGCATTTATTTTAAGCTTGTTACAAATAATTAGCTTGTGCAAGCTTGTTGCGGTTAAAATTTAAAAGCTTCGAGAAGCAGTGGCCTTAAGCACACACCTGCAGATAGAGAGAGCTTTTATTTACTTTCAATGTGACACAAGCATTTATTTACTCGGAAGTGTGAGTGTTTCCCGTATAGGAAAAAATGTTTTGTTAAGTCAGTTCAACTGTAAGTTTTCACAATATTTGAACACAGTTGTCAATATTCATTGTGAAAAAATAGTTTTAATAAAAGCTATTGTGGAGCAAAGTATATAAACCTATGTGATTAAAAAGAATCGTATAAGTAAGTTTTAAAAAACTCTATAGTGGACATTATACATATATTGTTTTATATAATCAATATTTATCGTTAAATCGTACATCAAGAAAGTTTATTTAAAAAGAGTTTATTTAATATTAATAAATACATTGAAGATATCGGAAATTAAAATATCCGTTTTTATTTCTAATAAAGATTCCTATGTCTATGACTCTATATACAGTAAAAATATATCTTTCAATTATAAGTCCATCAAATTAGCTGTACAATAAGTTCTAGACCAGGATCAGCCCATTTTATATGAACACGGAAAAAGCTTTTAATAAATCAGATATAATAATTTATCATTTATGGAAAAATGTTTTTTTATGTTATGCTATTATTTTTAAAAATTTCAATTCAATCTATAAGTCATTCGGGATAAACTTGAGGTGAACTAACGTTCTATACAACTGTGCCAAAGACTTACTATATAAATTGAAAAAATCTCAATATTTTATTTAATTTCGGTGAATTTTTGTACAATTTCACATGTTTTATCGCTTAAGACCTGGGTTATATTTTTCGGTATTTTCAGGCATTCTATCACACGTATGTAACAGAACTGACACAAAAAAACAGAATGATTCCATTATATACAAGATGAATCGATTGCAAAGGAAAAACACAGACCCTAAGGCTAGAATCTAAATATAAATTTGAAATAATTTTACTACAATTGAGTTGATGATAATGAATATTAATTGTATGTGATAAGTTGTATGAACAATAACTATTTTACATGTACTGATGTTTTGTTCAACCGATACTTACCAATTTGAAAAAAATATGTATAAAATTACCCAATTGCATTTTGACGATTGCTGATTATAAGTGTGGTAAAATCCTCATTAAAGTATTGGTTGTTTGAATATAACCTCTTGTATATAATCAATGCAAACTGTAAATTGTCTGTTAATTCTGTTACATTTGTGTTATAGAATAAATGAAGATTTTAATTAAGAACTTCAGTTTAATCTAAATATTTTTCAATTTTGTATTTTCACTATTGATCACGCTTAAAATAAAAAAAAGTTTTTTTGCTGCTGTCATAATCATCAGATAAGCAATAATCTTTCCATTTTTATGGAGCGAAATAAGTTTTTTTTTTCAGGCCAATATAAACTTGGCAGATAAATTTTGAAAAAATGGAGGAAATTTGTTATTGTTTTATTGTATGAAGTATTTTTAAGAAAAAACTATTTCAGCGTATTTAATTGAGACGTTTCCCGTTTTTACCACTTTATTATTTGTATGGTTGACAAAAAGTATATCTTTTGTTTTCCATTGAAATGACAGAAATCTATAATATGAAACCGAATATTCTAGAATAAAATTTTTAATAATAGTGTAATGTGTGAATTAAAAAAATGAGAACATAGTTTAGTTAAAATCGCATTCATCACTTTTATAGGATCAACATCGATCCCATAAAACTGATGCGTTTTATACGGAGCTTTAGAATAAAAATCCCATTTGTTTGAAAGGAAAAGCCCGCGATAATGTTTTGAAAACACTTCAGCAATCATAATTAATTTCAATATAAAAGTTAGACAAAAGCCTTCCTCGCAGGGTACATCCGGCGAAAGCTCGACTTGTTGGTAAATTTAAGTCAAAGCTTTGAAGGACTGAATCACAGTGCTAACAACTTTTTTAAAGCGTTCTGTTGAAAAACCAGCTAATTATAACTGAATGAAATTGCAATTATATTTTTAAATGTATTTTTGTGTTAATGTTGATTTGTAGTTGCAATCAATAATTTGTTTTATAACTTTAATACACAGAACATTTTGAATTGAAATTTCATAATGCCAAATATTTGAGAATTAAATACACCCAGTCATTTTTTTACGCGAATTCGATTATACGCGATTTTTTTGGGCGGCAGCGCTACATTTTTTTACGCGCTTCACTCGTTTTTACGCAATTTTTTCCCCAAATTTGTTGTGAAGAAGACATTTATATACGATGCTAGGCATCTACGTTTCATTATTATTTTAAATAAAAAAATGTGTTCTTTAAAACTTAATTTTGTAAAGCATTCCATTTTTTTAAATACACATACAATTACCAAATGTTGACAAGTGTATCGGATATTATGCGAATTTATGTTTTAGGTTGTGTAAAGAAATATAATACAATTGCGTGAAATCATTTTTTTTACGCGCCTTTTTCTGGAACCAATGTATCGCGTAAAAAAAGGACTGGGTGTAGTAAAAATTATTTAAAATTTAAATTATAGTGAAACCAAGAGCAAAAATTTTTACTTCAAGAATGATTTGAAAAACAAATTATTTTTGGTATTCAAGAATAAAAAATAAAAAATCTATCGCTAGAAGCGGACTCCTATAGCAATAAATGACACAGATAAAGCACCTCTAGAAAAGTTGTTTCATCTCAATGGTCAATCAAAATCACCTACCACATTTTCGACAATTAGGTTATATATATTTGTTCAAAAAAATACAAAATAACAAAAAAAAATTCGAGATAAAATAAAAAATCTGGACTATTTTTGACGGTTGAAAGTCATTATGATGAATATATATTGAAAAAAAAAACAAAACGTTTCATACATTTCAAAAAATGATAGCTTGTTTTGAAAATTACCGACCACTTTTCAAAGATATTAATGATCCAAATAAATGGAGGGTGGTATCGACAGAGCGTTTGTTTGGAACAAGGGGGAATTGAACTTCCGCTTAAAAAGTTGAAACTTTTTAATTTAAATATTGGAATCATGCAAGTTTGTTCTCGCTGTCGCCGCGCACAAAAGTTCAGTCTTTTGTTGATTGAGAAACTTCGCGATTAATTGATAGCAAATATTGATCATTCTGAAAGAGGTTATTTTTCGTGCTGTTTTTTAGTGAAAGATTGCTCATTAAGTTTATTATATTTTAAATAGTCATAGAAATGTCATATTCCAAACCTCAATGCTTTTATTTTGTAAATATAAATTTATACCTTATCAACATTCATTATCATTCTTATAAGGTTTTTTTTTTTTATACAACATTTGCTTGCTGCTTAACACCTCATATTTTGATGAGAAGAAAAAAAATAGAGTAAGTTCAGGTTTTCTTTATTTTGATACGCCCCATTCACAATTGTAGGAAGAAAGAGAGGTAAAAACATTAAAAAATCTATACCGTCTAGTAAAAATCAATACATAAAAAATAAATATCAACGCCATTTTTTAAAATTATAAAATGAAATTTTAAAATCTAATTCTATCATCTTAAATTAGCAAGGCCCCAATTAAACCCTGACTATATTTATTGTTGATAACTTCATTAAATTTAATGATATATACCGTTAATAAAGTTCTTGTAGTTCTTGTTGTAGTTCTTTTGGATATTTGTTGTAATTATAAATGCCCATATCATATTATGACGTTGTCTTAATAATTATATCTTATTAAAAAATTATGCTCACGATTAGTGAGACCAGTTCTGATTAAAACAAAAGATATAGGCAAAGTTTGCTTAGTACTTTTATAATATAAATTAACTATAATTGCGTGGAAAAATACGTCGTCAAGTAAAATTTCATTTGATGGGGTTATGTTTAAATTTTTATGGTGATAATTGACCAAAAAATATATAATATTAAAATTGGCTGAACTCGAATTGTAACATAAAGTTTCCTTATTTGTTAGACCATAGAATAATGTTTTTAATATGAGAAAATATTTTTATTGCTATTTAGCTCGCTTGTACCTCAAAATATTCCTTTCAAGCTTTCATTCTTTCATAAGTCTAACACTCTGTATTTTATAGAAGTGCAGCAATGGGTTGTCGGTTCGAATCCCACCCGGAGAAGTGTTTGTAGCCGTCTCGCAGGCTGTATCCAATCGTTCCACGGTTGCCTTTTGATGTTCGGGTTGAAAGCTTTGACATGCATGCGGAAGGTTCCGCTGGGAACGAAAAGCTCCAGTGAATCACCGCTGGGATTGTTGCTCTGTCTGAAAAGAGCTTTACAAAAGCAAGGAATATTTACATGTGGGGACTAATGCACGTTGAAATAAAATTAACGTCACATTGTAGATAAATTATATTTTATAATTTAACTGGTAAATAAACATTGGTAAAAGAAACTGGCATTTGTTGATTATATCAAGGAAAGGTTGTAATTTTATCGATTGAACAAGTTTGTTAATGCTTATCACGAGAAGTTAAGTAACTAAGTAGCAGCAGTGGTCGCAAAAACCTTCCGTTGTGATATGTTGTGCCAAGAGCTTAAAAATATTCATTGTTTACAGTTAAAACATCGCTTAAGCTAAATCATCGTCTGCTACTGATTTCTTTGTGTTTTATTATTGAATGTGTAGTATGTATGTTAATAAATTTCTTTCGTTTTGTATGTGAACAAATTATATGTATATGTAAAAAAAGTTGATAAAAATCCCATTTCATGCTGAGCTACATAAGCATTGATTGACCACGGAATATTTAAAAAAATAATTCAAGATTGTTGGCCAAACTTACAGAGAAAATTAACATAGAAAGTTTCAATATGAAAATCAGCTCTTATACAACAACCTTAACAGTTGAAAAATTAGCAGTCAGACAGCTAACATGTTAAGATTATTTAAAATACTAAATATTATAAAAATATTTGTTTCGTATTCATATAGTGATAAACACTTGAGAATGAGTAGCCAATCTTTAAAAGTCTAAGAATTTATTCGTATATTCAAGTGTTGTATGGTATATGTGTATGCGTTTTTCGATACTTCTTTTTATGTTGCTTGTTTTACTAACTATCTTGTCTAACAACTGAAAGGCAATACGTCAGCCCAGCCATTGCGAGCTCTTTAAAAATTCATAAACTGATCATTCTGTAGACCGAGGCTTCTTTGGAGGACACGTTTTATCAATACTTTTGTCTAAATGTCTGAAAGTGTATGCATTATATATTTTCGGTTTCGCTGTCAAACTTCAACAAACTCACATTCGATTCACTAACATGCAATGTGACTTTAATGTGGAATATATTATTATTTTTCTATAAATGTTCCTTATATTAAAATGTTGCATAGAAAAGAGTGTTTAGAAAGACTCGAAAAAAAATATATTTTCTACACAAAACACCCATAAATGATTTTTTAATTCTAACAAAAAATTATGTACTATCGGTCAAATATTTTTTTAAAACAATATTAATTTTGAAATATCGACAAATAATTACTGAATGAATAAAACTGGCGTATTAGTAAAGTATTTCGATACTGATATATTTAACTCATTTTAATGTTTATATAATCAAATAATTAATTGAAAGGATTTCTTTCATATATCTGTATAAGGAAAAAAATGCACTTGTATTCACGTCAGTGACTTCATCGGAGCAAAAAGTATTGATCACTACGGCAACATTCATATGTTTCAAAAAATATTTGCTAAATAGGGTTCTGTGACGAAATGCGACCTTTGGACTATTTTCTATTTAACATCTTTGATAGTAGGTATCTCTATATAAAAAAAAAGCTCATTTATATTTTATTGTTAGTTGATTAATATTTGTTGAAAAACCCTTTCATGAATGTCTCATTAACAGGATTGTTAATGGAAGATGTCACGGGAAATTATGTTAATTATTATTGGATTAGTATAATTAAATTTGTTTTAGCTGCAATGTACTGCTTGCCTTGGGGTAAGTGTTTTCCTGTAATTAATAACTTTGGTATATAGACGATGCTAAGTGTTCATTTTACGTCAGTTCTGTTGTATCCGTTTGATAGAATGCCTGAAGATTCCGAAAGGCGAAACCAGGATCGTTAGTGACAAAACATGTCGTATCGTAAAAATTTGTAACAATTCAAATTGGATATTGAAATTCCATCAAGCAACTTTAGTTGATATCATAAATTAATACATATTATATGATAATATAATCGATAGAGTAAATAATATAGCTTCTTTATGTTACCTATAAGATTCTCAACATTAAAATTTTTTGCGTGATCATATCATAAGATGCCTATTTATATTTAGTTTCACGTACCAACACTACAGACGACAGATAATTTATGTATCACATCCTCTTTCGAAGTTTATTTGAATAAATATTGCAGAAAGCAAGATAATATGTTTAAAAAATGCACGGAATTCTACGAATTACAGATTACCGAGTTTACTTCATTCCTCCATTAAAAAGCCTGCCAGGCTATATCTGAGCAAACAAACAGCAACTTTACCCGCAGGTAAGTACGGTACATCCCTAGCAGGGTGGAAGCAGATTCGAGCGGCCGCGGAGCCTTATAATGGCGGCTGAAGGGTGGTCGGACCCTGCTCACGCGTGTCACTTCAGAATTATTTATCATGCTCAAAACGCAACCAGAAAATAAAATAAGCGGAAAATTATTTTAGACCGAGAACAAACTGAGGTATTATGAAATGGTTTCTGGTATATGAGCGTTTGTACACCGCCGAAGGATTAAACGTAAATATGATATACAATATTTTTTCGTCAAAGTAGCGATTAACATGCATAACATATAATATTTTTAATGTAATGTGAGTGGCCAGAAAAACATTTAATTCAGTGTTTTTTTATGATGTGTTTGATTCCTTAAATCAAAAGTGAGGAAAACTTTTTATATATCTTATTTTTAAATATGACTGTTTCTTAAGTTATTGAAATACTTGATTGTTCAATTTAAAATTTGGAAAATTAACTTTAAATAAGATATGAAATATTGCTGCCCTGCAACTATTTTCATTTTCTCAAAAATGGGGAAGTAGATAGACAGATCAAAAACAGCTGTAATGGTAGGAATTCTCGCTTTATATGTGTTATCTATCACTTTTTCTTGGTAGATAGACACTATATTTAAGTAATAAACTAAAATATGTATAATAAATTTAAAAAATTAAATTTATATGACAAGTTTTACTCATAGCAAGAATAATCTACACTAGAGAGACTTCGATTGAGACAAATTTTGCTACGATAAGCTCTATTTTTTTTTAAATTGGGAAAATTATTAAAAAAAATATTTCTTCAATAAGCTTCAAAAAACGATTACATTATCACTCACTTCTTCCAAATGAAGCTGTAAAATATGTGAATACTTACTTAATATACAACAATATAATATTAAATTTATTTAAGCATAAAAGTTTCCTTTTTGTCACACTGGCTAAAGTTGTATCTGGTGAAATACATTTTATTGAAAAGTCATGTTACATTTTTGAGTGCTGCTAGACGTTGAAATATCACGCATATTTTAAACATTTCAGAAGCGACGCTGATAATTGACTGATTATTTATTTATATGAATGAAATTTTAGTTCAAATCAGTTGTCATAACTAAAATTTTTTTGGTTGCAATGCTTTTTGCGTTATAATAGAAGACATTTTACACTAAATTTATAAGCTTTATATAAATGATCTCTAAAACATTCATATTGGAAGAGGTGAAAATATGTCATTTTATTTATATCTATTTAAAGAAAAATAATATTTCATATTTATTTTGAGTGGCGTGCTTAAATGTCCAAATGGTTAAGAAAAACAATTCCTTAAATAATGACGCTTGAGACCTATTACAGGTTTTCATCATCTTGAAAAAGAAAAATAAAAGATACTCAAACATTGTTGAAATAAATAACTGGAAATTCTTACGAAATTTAGGACACTTATTTCAAAATTACTGTTAATAGAAAACCCGAATATTTTTACTTACGACACAAATCTATTTTTTAAGTAATAAAAAACACAATTCCCAGTATAATACTTACAAAATCTAAATATTTTTAGGATTAAGGCCGGTTTGCTTATAACAAGAATTATAAAATTTTTATGTTCCTAATGACTGACTCAATTCAACCAATAAGTTCAATAAAACAAATTTCGTAGTACCTGACTGACATCATTAATTATCTTTTGCATCGTATTCCCTAAAATATTTAGGAGCTTGTTTCATTAAGATTAAAATTTACAACTCGTTAATACTGCTAATGGATACCTTATTTAATATTTCCTTTTATACAATGGAGTGTTAAACTTCAAATTTTAAATCAATAAATACCATTGAATAAGTAAGATTAAGAGCAATAATTTTGATTTTGCTTTTCTTGATGCAAAAGTAATCGACGTAACTATACGATGATTTGATATAAATTTCAGTAAAATTGTTTTTATGATGACAAATGATAAATTTACACGTTTATAAGATGGCAGCAACTTCAGTGCCAAGTTATTAATATTTAGAATTAACTTTTAAAATTTACTTTCGGCTTAAACTTTTGTTGCCCTAACTAACCTCCAACGGAATAAAATATGAGTTTATTTGGACCCGCAAAGGAAAAGAAGAGATTTGTCTTTATACCTCAGGTACGAAATCAACCCTTAAGTTATTTCCGAGATAAATTAAAATTGCAAACGGTAATTATTAAGCTGAATAAATACTTTTTATAGTGAAACCTTAGAACAATTTGATAATATTAAATATTTTTTATAACTTAACACATTACTTAAGCGCGGTGTATAATGGAATTAAAAAAAACTGATTTTTATAATTCTGCACACTTCTAAGGGTGTGTTTTTTGGCTCATGACTGAGTCTTGCTTTACGGCCTCTTCAGTCATTGTCAGAATGCACTTGAAAACAGTAAATAGTTTACGAAATATTTGCAATTGTAAAGATCTTTAACAGTTATTATACTTTTATTAAGTGTTCAAAATTTAGATACTTAATTTGCCAATAAATTGAAGCACAAAAAAATTCATCCATTTAAAGGGTATTAGATTCTACAAAAAATTTAAGGTAGGCCTTATCAGAACTATTCTGATATTACTGATGAAATAAGTTTTGATGAAGCAAGCAGTATGGTGTAAGCCGAAATAGCATTCAACTATATCCATTAAATATTTTATGGAACTAAAATACAATACTATTTTTTCACCGTGTTAAAATGAAGTTCTACTACGTAAATGCCAATTAAATTGATACAATTAAATATAATCTGGAGTTTTTAGTAAAATGTGGAGAATGATTAAAAATGAGTGATTAAAAATGAGTGATTAAATTTTTGATCAGCAATGAATCATTATTTATTGATGATTATTTGTAAAAATAATAAAAAGATTATTTAACCTCTTTGAAATAGCGGGTGATTTGATGTTTACCTTTTTTGAAGACAACATTTTCAAAAAATAAATTAATATCTCAATTGAAATGCATGTCTATACATTGTAAAATATAGGACAAATATATTTTGTAAATATGATGAATGCGAAGGTTAAATTAGGACGCTCCTTTGAAAGCGGAAATCAATTTGAATCTCTATCCTGGTAGATCATCACTTTAAACTTTCAACTTCCGAAAGCTCCACAGAGATGAGCTTTGCATTTAGATCACCTAGGGAGTCCCTAGTTTATTGATTTAATTTAATGATTAGCTTAATTTTATAACTTTGCACGAACCCTTTAGCCAGAGGAAATTTTGAAAGTTATGAAAACTATTTGAAATAATAGGATCTTTTATATAATAATTTCGTTATAAAAATATCAAAGTATTTGGTGCTATATAAAATTTGGTGAAATTTTGTTTAAGATTGATAGAATCCAAATCAGCTAAAAATAATTGTTCTAGTCGTGTCAAGGTGAAAAATCTCGTTTTACTAGTCTCATTTTAAGGACCAGTTGATATATACATTAATTGTGTATACCCTTATGTAAAGCTTAAAAAGCACATACAACCTAACAAAAACCACGATAAATTTTTTCTTCAACTCAGTTGTACAGTTTTATTTATTAATTGAATCATTATAATTAACACAATGTTTGCGAGCTTTTTTAATTATTGTAGTTTAATAAAGTGTAATGCCGAATTTTCATATTGACTTGTAAAACAAAATTCGTGCCGCAAACATTGTTCCAAATTGAAATTAATAATTTGAATGTTTTTGGATGGAAGAAAGAATTGAATCGTTGATAGCAGAATAACAAATTGGCTTGATTACCATAATCGAATGAAAGTGCCGTAAATCAGGATTGAGAAACCTTTTCATGATGTAATATAGTATTAAATCACCGCTCAAGAAACAATTCAATTGATAATGCTCATGATGATTGAAAGCGACCCTGATCTTAAAATATATTGTGGAAATAGTATATTAATAACACTTCTTAAATTTGTTTTAATTATTTAAAATATCATGCCTTTCCATTAATAAGTCATAGTTACACAACACCTTAAACTGAAAAATTAAGCCATTAATATTACTGTTGCATATAAATAATGTTATTTTTCATTAATGAAATTGAACTAACTGTTATGTTGCTATAAATCACGCCAATGACTGAGGGTACTTGATGAAATAAAAAAAATATATTATATATTAAAAAGATATTGCAGTCGTGTAATGGAATGCCTGAAGATACCAAAAGAATAAGGTCGCAAGTGGCAAAAAAGTACAAAGTCTCTACGATAAAAATTTATATAACATATAACGCTGTAAGTTTTCATTTCTTTCTTTTGCATTATAGTTACAGTGTGTAGCATAATAAAAGATTAATTTTTGCATAGTATTTTATATACGTAGCTAAAAGTAAGGTCGATTCCAAGGATGTTTTCAACACCTTTGTCAAGTTGTGTCGATAAAATATTTTTAGTTAATATTTTTTTAAAAATTTCATATCTCTCACCCTGAACAGAAACGCGATGCAGTTTTTTAAAGGAAAACAAATGAAAATGAAGACTCGAAGTTATCTGATCTAACGATCCAATTAACATTTATATTTGTCGTGAGACACGACTTTGTCCCATTCAGATATGTAAATTGTTAGTGCTTCGGACACACGCAACGCTATTGACACTTAAATAATAAATGGTCGATACAGTGCCTACAAGAAGAGCTTTGAATATCACGTTAAAAAAGTTATGAGTATACAGATTGGAATAGTTTTCTGTCGTGAGCTTTGAAGTCGAGAACGTAAAGACTTTTCGAAAGACGGTGAGCAGAATGTACTTCTTTGTGAATTCTTTGTTTACAACATTAACTAGCTAGAGCTATATTTTATATATAAAAAATTAGCGGGTTAGCTATAGACATTATTTGATTTTTATAAATTACTGGTGGTTTTATCCAAGCGAGTTTTTTTTTATCTATTATGTGTCATTACAACCAAAAAATATTTAATGATAAAAATAAGTATCAACTGGGACCATTTAAGAAATTGTATATTGAAATTTTGTGTTAACTGTCACTTCTTGATAGAGAATAATTATAATTAAAATAATAAAAACACATTTATAGAAGTATTTCCATAATATATTTTAAGATCAGGTCTGATTTTACTTGTCGCGAGCTTTATAAACTGATAAAACAAAAATCACAGACAAAGCTACATCTACAAAAAATTTGAGCCATTAATTAGTAGGTTTTCAAAATTCAAAGTTGCCTACAAACTATTGACTTAAAGTCCTGATAATTCTCGCGATACTCTCAACATACCTCCAAAAGTTTATAAGCCACGGCCTGAATTTAATATTTTTTGATTTTGAATAAATAGCACAACGGTAATATCGGTTTAAATGGCCAGAATATATAAATAACGCAATAAATATATATATAAATTCAATAAATAAAAAAGTAGTTCTTACAAACATACCATCCAACTCATTGATGTGATATACATTTTTATTCGAATAATTAGCACATACATAGCAAAAATACCTTATACCCTTACGATAAGCTCCAAAAAGATTTCTCATACTTCTCGGTATGTATATTTGGAGAGTACATCAAAATAAAGATGATAATAAAATAACTCTGAAAAAATGATTTTAAATTTGGTAATCACTCCAGGCATACGTTATTTAATCAAAAGCTTATTTGCTAAATAACCCCAGAACGTACTTTTCCTTTCATCCATCTGCTAGCAAAGCTCATGCGGAGCTTTTACAAAATAATCAATTCTTCTCGCGGAGCCCTATGTTCATTCTCCCTTAATACTAAAGTAAAGTTGCTCTCACGGCCTTGCGGTACATTGCCTGTCACCCGAATGTTGTGCTACCATTCGATTCAATTAATAAATTACAAAATTTACTTTATTGCCGATTAGCGTATTCTTTGAAATCTTTTTGAAATACTTCAATACAATATTATCGTTTTTATATGACATCTAACAAAATATTGTTATTTTAAATTATAATGGGTAAAAACAAAAATATTGCCCCATATTGAAACAAAATATAAAATTAATAGTGATTAGAAAAAATCAGTATTTCATCAATACTTACAGTTGTTATACTTGAACGGATTGTTATAAAGCCTACAAATATTGCATGTAAATAATATGTTATTTACCAATTATTATACTACCAAAATATTTATAGTTTGAATATAATCATCTCTTCGTCATTCTTGATGACAAAACAAAAAATG
Organism: Himalopsyche japonica; assembly: GCA_028555115.1. Taxonomy (NCBI): domain Eukaryota; kingdom Metazoa; phylum Arthropoda; class Insecta; order Trichoptera; family Rhyacophilidae; genus Himalopsyche; species Himalopsyche japonica. Next base: position 224,644 of record JAHFWJ010000578.1, on the reverse strand, counting down.
GAGTTTCATTTTACATATGAATTTATTTTAAAATATTTCGGTTATATTCGCAAACTTACGGAAATTAGGCAGTACAAAAGAAGCGAACAGAAAACTTTTTTTTTTGAATTCAAAATATAATACGGTGAAAAAAATAGCAGTGTATTTTAGTTCTACAATTTTTTTTTTTTAAATATAGTTGATAGCTATTTCGGCTCACGCCATCGTCAGAACTATGCTTAAGTAAAGATTTGCTTATCTATATATAGCTGTGTAGAATAGTTACACAATACGTCTTCTCTCCTGTTTTAACGGCCTTGCTTGTTTTCTGTTCGCAATAAAACTAACAATTGTAAATGAAACTAAAAAGGCGGCAATATCAATAAGTTTACATATGGCACGGAAATGGTCCATTACAGAAACAAAGATACATCAGTCAGAAAAGTCAATAATGGTGACGGAGATATATTAGTTTGTTCGTTAAGAATTCTTTGTGATTGTTGATATCTATTGATCTCCAGCTGCTCCAAAGCCGTCATCCTGCGACCCTTACTACAAAGATGCAAACACTAGGCGCTGAGTTTGAAATTATATTATGTGATTCTTTTATAACGCTATTAGCGAATTGTGAATCTGTTTTGTATGTTATAATGGAGTTCTACCAAGTGAATGTCAATTCAATCAATAAATCAAAATATAATTTTTACTTACTAGTTATAATGTAACAAGGTTTAGTGAGAAGAACTGCTATTTAAAAATCTTTTGATTGACATTATTTCTTCCAAAATTTTAGTTTCTCTTGACTTAAAAATTGTTCATTATAATAAATATAATATAAAATACCTCTCCCATATGATTTTAAAATGCTATTATATTTAAACGTACTCGTAGTATTGGTGTATTAAACTATTCAGTGGCAAATTGATGAAAAATACGGTCGATTTTATTTCGGATAATAATCTCAAAATTAATTCATTTTTTTATTGAACTTTTTTGGGGAATAAGTTACGGTCACCCGACGCATTCCGTTTTTTTCACCCGATCAGGATTCTAATTGGCTCAGAAGACTCAATACGATGCTAAAAGGTCGCCCTTCCTCCCGCCGTCGATTGAATGGAGATTGGCTCCAGTTTCGTAAGGTGGGATTAATTCGATTACGTTTTGGATGGTAATAGAACGACCCTTACTGATCCGTCTCAATAGAATGTACGTAATAAATAAATGAAAAAATTCATGGAGCTTAGCAAGCATTTCGGAAGCGTCTTCCGTGAATTTATTTGTAATTATATACTTATAGAATATGTGTTTATTTTATTGAGATTAATTTATTTCGTATAGTTTTACGTTTTTTTCATTCTCATAAAGATACTGTCATAAAAATTTTTTGAAACTATTTACAAAATAAGAAATATTTTCAAAAATAAAAAAATCTCTTAACAATATTTCAATACTTTTACTAACAAACCAATTATCTAGAATATTGAATAATTGAAAAGCAAAGTGAAATTATTAATTATCTGCTGGTTTTTTTTATTGAAAGACGATTATTATACATTTAGATGAACATGTATGTTACTATTAACTTGTTTGTTTTTGCAATACTTAAAATATTTATCAATAAAAAGAGAGATTTTTTTACTAACACGATTATTTATTTTGATGTCAACGATAGAAGGCACCGTGATTTAATAAGTGATAATCATCAGGTATTTAAAAGAAACTTATTTCAATTTCACGAATCTTAAAAAGGACATAGGGAAATTACACATTTTAATGATATTCATGCAATCAAATAATTTATTTAAGTAATGCTTTCAGTTATTATACCCAGAAAACCTCGTCATAAAATTTTTATAAAATGTGTGATATGATTTAAATTCCCTTGATCAAACGAATTTAGATATGAGTAAAATTTATAGAACCTGAATATTAGTAAAAATTAAAAGATTTCTGATCATGGAATACTTAAGACATCTAACATGTTGTAACGTTTTATAAAGCACAAATAATATACAATGCATATCAAATTTGAACTGTTACAACTTTGTACGATTCCACATGTTTTGTCACTAATGAATGCCCGAAGATGTCAAAGAGTGAAACCCGGGACGTTAGTGACAGAACATGTGAAATTCAAATTTGTTATGAATATTATTTGAGCTTTGTAAAAAGTTTGATCATATTTAAAATTTGAGTAATCAAGATTGTTGATATGGGGTTTTTTTTTTATTAATTGAGAATGCTTAAATGATAAGAAATATTTTAAGATATATTTAAGGCAAGCTCGCAGTTGTTAGATGGACTATGAATATTGATGTATATGAGTGACACATGAGTTTTTAAGCCAAATATCTTGGACGAAGTCTGAAGCATGTTTAAAAATTTGTTTATAATATAATTTTCAATGTGAAATGTAAGTCTTTTGCGTGCAGCATGGTATATGAATCGAATGAAACAATACTGAGTAGTTTATGGCTTATCAAGTAAACCCTTGGTTCGAGATTTATCGGCGTAATTTATATAAAAGAACGCGGACTTACCATGGCATACCTGACAGCTGCAAAAAATTGCATCGCATTGACAAATTGAATTATCGACGTGGTGTCTTTGAGCTGAAACCCCATCGTCTCATGGCGTGGTAATAAAGTGGTAATCTGCCGGAGTCACGCTATGACCTCCGATAAATCCGACCGCGGGAACAAAACTAGGGATCACCTTTGTCCGAGAGATTTACAGCCTGCGCCGGGCGCCGCGACGGTGATTGGTGAAAGTTCCGCTGGCGTCGATCGCCGTTTGGTTACAATGGTGATTGTACAGACGTGGAGCACTGATTGTCCGCTTTGAATCTCTTAATGGTTTCAAATAATTGCACGCTGATATTTTTTTAAAGTTTGTTAATTGAGAAATTGAAGATTTTCAAAATTTAACTCATTACAAAACCTATATAAGTTACTTAATATCATAGAAATGTAGAAAACATGTTTATTGCAATAATAATTTTCTTGGTCATATCAAAGATGTCAACCTTTTTAAACAAGACAGCCATGTAGAAAAGTGTTCTTCATACTTCAAAATATGATGTAGATAGAATAAGTGTAGCATTGCGGTGGTTCGGAAAAAAATATCGAAAGCTTCTCAAATATCGTATTTAACAAAACGTTTATCATTTGATTTATATATATATATATATGTTATATATGAGAAATGGTGTGTGATATATGTATACAGTGTTATCTTGAAAAGAATATTCATCAAATTTATATTTTTCTTTACGTCTTTTAACTTTCCTAAAATATTTTCATTGATACATAAATACTCTAATAAGAGACCAAACATAATGCGCCATATTGTTTGAGGATTTATTAAAAAAAAGGTTATTTACAAAGATTTAGTGTAATTTATCGCCGCATTGAATCTTAAAAACTATAATTCATTGTTTTGGATCTTATTGAAAGTAAGTGATCATAGTTTGGTCTAAGTGTTTCAACACCTGCGTGTTTGTATTGCTTTTAAACATATTGGGTTCTAAGCGCTAATGTTGAACAGTTGGTTTTGACTTTTGGCTTTGGGTCTGAGTTCACTCGACCAGAAGCAGTGACAGCTCAAATTGGTCCCCCAAACTTACTTTTCCAACAGTTGCTTTCTACAACACTTGGTTTTCACCTCATTTGTACTTTGCTCCAAATGGCCAGACTTTCCCCCCATGTGTACTTAACTGAAGTTTGTAAAATCACACGAGGAAATAAGTGATTTTGGATTTATAAAAAATAAACTACTGCACAAATCGAAAGTCATTAAAGGTTCCTAAAGTAGAATATTTTTTGTAAACTGATTTTGATGACTATATTTGATTTTATTATTTTTAATAAATATAAGCAGCCAATAATAATCGTATATAAGTAACACTATTGATAGTTTGGACTGACGAGTAATAACTGTATGTTTTAAAGTGCAGAAGGAGCATTTTTCTAGAAATAAACTTATTGAAATTTTCATGCTTACTTAAGAGTTTTCGAGAAAAAAATAAGAAAAAACGATCCCTCTGGAGCGAAACTCTTAATGAAATTTTCCGTTACTGGAAAATTTTCATGTTACTCTCTATAAACGAGTCATTAAAATCGTCGTAAAAAGTTTTTCTTCCGCACTTGTTAACCCTGCCAAGTCGCAGCGAAATCTAAATTCTCTTATCAGATGTTATCACTAAATTAAATATACTATCTTCTCGTTGCAAAGCGAAAGAAGTTCATTAAGTAATTTGAATGAGATAAATATTTCCATCAAAAAATATTATGTGCATTTTTCCGAATCATTTTGTAACAACGAAGAATAATTAAAATCAATGAATTAAAACGATTTGATATGAATTATTAATGATTATGAAGTAATACTAATACAACTCCATGATTCTCTGTTTTGTGGTTGGCCTGATTGATTGATGACAGTGATTTATTTAGTTGATTTTACAGGAACAATTAATATAAAAAGAAAAAAATGTTGCGAATTGTGCATCAAAATGTAGCTCTAAACTCTAAAATTGTTCAAAAGTAAGTTAAATCTAAGCTGCAATATTTTTTAAGAAAATTTGATACCCAACTCTTCTTTTTAAACAGGTTAATTAGAAATTAATTTAAAATAAATGGCGAAAGTTGTTTTTCTTTGATGTTTGTAAGAATGATATAATAAGTCTTTGACCTTAAGTCATGTATAAGTGGTGAAAATAAATACTTTTTCAGTGACTGACTGAATATCAGGACTGGTTTTTCTCACTGCGACGTTTATCAACTGATTTTCATCAGATCATATGCTCAGAGTTAATAGAATAGAAATATAAATGTTCTGACGATGGTGCAAGCCGAAATAGTTCTGATGAAGGCGTGAACCGAAATAGCTATCAACTGTATATCTTATAAATTTTGTAGAGCTAAAAAATGTTGCTATTTTTTCAAAGTGTAATAATAGAGTTTGTACCAATTAAATGTCAAATGTATCAATAAACTATTATAGATAAGGACATTATAATTTTTGTAGGACAATAATGCATTGATCTTTCACTGCGTAATAATTTTAAAGTAACCATACAAAAATGACGAATTGGTGAATTTTACTAAGATATAAGTTTTTTGAACGTAACTGAATTCTGTGCATAAAAAATAATTACAAACAAAGTCATTTACGGAAAGAGTTGTCAAAAAAATTATACAATTCATTTGAATTCTGTTACGCCACTAACCTAAGTATTGAACGAAGAGATACAAAATATAGTACCGCTAAATGCGTTCTGAACTCTTTATTAGAGGTGTTAAGTTTACTTCAATTTGTTTTATATCCCAGAGAACGAGTATTTTTGATTACAGAGTAACTAATAAAAATTTGCTGTTCTAAATAAATTGACGAAAATTCAACAAAACATCAATAAAGATTGTATTGTGATACACTTACTGTTACAAATGATAATATACTCAATAAAGTAAAGATAAAAATGAACAAATAACTATATTCTTGTTAATTCATGACAAAAATACATTTTCGAATTATAGGTGTCTACCTTAATCAAAATCAACGAGTAGTTCTGATTCATTATTTTTTTGTACTTTGACTAGAACATAGCTTATTAGGTGAAAAGGTTTTACGTTTTTTTTTGTTACTGATGGTGCTTAGTTTGTAGTGCTTAACACCTTTAGGCCGAGCGTTATGATTTGTTTTTATAAATATGTTAAGACACTGGAATAATTGATTATTCTTTTATATTAAAAATTTTTCAACGCGATTTTGAGTAACACTTTTGAGTGATACTTTTTGTTCAATAATCAATAACACGATGGTTAGTATTAAATCCATTTTTTTTTATTAATCAGAGTAGGAATGATTTTACTCATCGCGAGCACTCTCAACCGATAAAGTAAAAATTAAAACAAGACTATTAACAAAATTTTAGTTCGTGTAGTTGAAGATCTAATTATATGAAATAGTTGACAGATAATCATACGAAATATATCTAAATAAAGTAAAATAGTTTATTATTATGACATTAGCGGGATCTTTGTGACTAAATTGCCAGAGTTAAGTTAACATAGAAATTTAAAAAGTCTTCTAATATTGATATAATAATTGAGAGATTTTAATGCCAGAACCTTGAATGATGTATTTTAGTATAATATAGGGAAAGATAAGGAATAAGAAGTAGATATTTTTCAACGTATTACAAATATGTTATTAAGAAAACGGCAAACTCAGTTTGTGAGGTAATATAACATAAAAAAGCCAGTCTTATTTTTTTATTTTAATAGTGAAAGAATATGTCTTCAATTAAAATATTTGAGCATTTCGAGAGCATTCAGTAACAGTTATATAAAAATCAATACACGAATACCCGATACGCAGGTTAACGTTCTTATTGTATTGTTAGCGGGCAGGTTGGACCGTGTCGACCTGGAAAACGAAAAAAACTTTTGTTATTTTTGTTTCCCTAAACCACAGGCGTGTCAATCACTTTTCTGCCGCTTATTATTTGCGCCTTGTCAGGGAAAACGTCGTTTCTTTTCCTCACATTTCCACGGAAACGAAAAAAGGCAGTTGTTCTCAGTGGCGAAGGGTAAGCGAACGGATGATGGGGTGTGAATAACAGAATGCCACTGTAATGATTGTTAAAAAAAAGCGTTCTACGAACATTTTATTCACCTTTTACGGCTTCAATTTTTTTGTTCTATCAAAATCGTTCAATTTACAGCACATTCATACGCTATGGATTTTTTGAAAGATTACTTAAGAAAGATTATTGTTTCGAAATTCTCATGAGAACTTTTAGATAAAGTTGTCAATTGACAATAAACGAAGAATCAAGTGTTTAAGGGGATTTCATATTAGGGGATTGATATTGAAAAAATAATACTTTAATGACATTGCGTCAAAATGTTGATATTCGAGATATATGAGAAACATCAATGCCACTTCTATTGGAGCATTTTAGTACAAATGGTTAATGGTACATCCTTGCACACAAGGCAAAACATAAGCAGTATATTTATATTATTTTATCGTCCAACCATTTTTTCGGTAGTGAAATCTTATAGTTATCGGGCAATTGTGTCCAGCTTACTGGAAATAATTTCCTGTTTTACTCAAGATTGTTTTAACTTAAGATATCAATAATCGATAACATTATAATTTAACTGTTGAATGTAGAGCTTTATGTACGTCTATGACTGCGTTATAGGTACGCATTGATCGCGCATGACTCGTGTGTTTTTCCCTCCAATATTATTAATACGTCGTGATGGAAAATTGTTTTTCATATTGTTTCTTAGCGGAAAAGAAAGTTACCCTCTTATTAATCGAGGGTTGATAGAAAAAGCGCAAAGCCTGCGGTTGTTGGCTGAAAAGGCTTTTGTTTTCTGGTTAAAGCTTCTGTGTAGCCTTAATCGCTGAAAAATGGATTCTAAAGGTTTATATAATAGTAGGTGATTAAGTTAAATAAAGCTTAAAAATTACGTTAAATAAATAACGTCGAGTTGATAATAGGAATATTTAATTATGACATAGGTTAAGGAATCTATTTAATATTAAAGGGTGAGTAATTGTTATGCGGAGCGGCAGTTAGCTTGCCTTTTTGCTTAATAGATAATATATGTCGTTTGATCGTGCTGAAAAGAAACGTAAAAAAATCAATAAAATATAAAATGAAAGCTTATCATCGTATGTTAAATATATAATCGTTTTTCCGTCACAGTTCAAGGCAATAAAAATTGTGAAAAATGAAAATTTTTAAATGATTGGTCTAAGGCGACCATCAAAATTAGAACAAAAAGATTTCACGTTGTTCTTAATTTTAAAAGATTTCCTATAGTTATATTGGTGATAAGCAATATGATTTGCTGTTTTGAATAAAATTTTGATTTTTGATTAATATAATATAATGCATACAATTTTGATTGGTGAACACTTTTTATTTAAGTATACAGTGGATTTTTGAAAAACAACTTGTGTTGTAAAATAGTACTATACATATTTGTAAAGCTGAACAATATAAATATCATTAAACAAAAAACTCAAATTAGTAAAAATATTTGAAGAATCATTTTAATAATATCTTTCGGTGAATTTTCATAAAAATATATGAGTTAGTGTTATTAAATTTGTATATTTTCTTCTATGTTTGATAAAATACTGTGATATTCAAACGATTTTACCCGGAAGTAATATGATAAGAAACCAATAGCATAAAAATAGCTTATTTTAAAATAAAAAAGCACATCGTAAATATATCCTTAGCGGTATTTTGAAAGGCAAGTCAGCGCTATCCTTCAACGACCGTAATCCAGAAGCTTTATTTAATTTCGCCCTATGAGTTCTTTTAAAAGGGTCTCGAAAAATGTATTAAACTGTGATTGAGCAAATATAGGGTCAAAATCGGAAACGTACGATTATCTGTTTCTACAGGATTCGACCTGTGAATTTTTCCATGAAAATTCTTTATTTAGTGCTGTAACTACAGATCAAAATCATTATTTTTCATGAAATAACTGGTCATCGTTGTACGTATCGTCTACACATCAGGTTTTTTGGAGGTCTCTTTTTTACGTATCTTGAATTCGCTAATGATTTCAAACTATGTAGATTTTTTGTTATTTTTTTAAATCGGATAACTTTGTTTTATATAAATTATTTTCTGGGAAGAATTTTTGGCCACCAGTGATTCGTTTTAGTCATTTTGAGAGTTTTTAAGGCGTAAAAATTTCTGCCTACTTATATTTTTCTATTGAAAAAAATGTATTTCGTTGTTGATGTACGATTTTTTTTAGTTAACTTTACAAACGTTGAAAGTAGTTAAATTGAAATAGTAAAATTGAATTGTTCTTTTAATTTTTCACTTTATTACAGAACCTGCTAATGTTTTTTCATTTACAAATTCACACCTCAAAGTGAAAATTCATATATTTTGATTTTTGCTTAAACTGTTGTGAAGCAAACAGATCTCGTGAATATTTCTGAATTGACCGTTTCAAGACTATATTATATGCTTCAAATTGGAAGTGGGCATTGTTTAAAGATAAATATTTGTATGTACATGTCTTCCTAAATCAAGAAACATGTAATGTCTTCGTACTTTAAAGGAGTTCTGTTAATAGTGGCGTTCGAATTGTTTGTAAAGCATGAAATCCAAGCTTATGTCGTTTCAGGGTTGCGAAAACCATGTCGTAAATAAGAAAGGCGTAACCAGAGGTCGATTTTGTATGGCAGACAGGTCAATAGGCAATTAAAGCCCTACGTTCTATATAATTAAAAAGGGATTCCCCGCGAGGAAAAATCGCACTCTCAAAAACGTGAAATGTGCCGCCGTTTAATTTGAGTTTATTTTATTTTGGCGCGAAAAATAAGTCACGTGCCGCGTTTAACGTGAAATGAGAAGAAATTGGGAGAAATTACATTTAATGTGCTCACATGCAGGAACGCTTCAGTGAATACGTTTTACAGCCGTGTGGGTACATACAGTAAGAAATAAAATAAACATTTTTGTAAAGTTTTTTTAAATTTTGATCAAATTGATACTCAAAATTGACAGTGATAACAATTTTGAAATTAAACGTCATAATTGTATGAAATAAAATTTAGTTAAATAGAATTGTCTTTTTTCTAACATGATCGTTATCATTTTTTATTAAATGTTGGAGTAAAAAAGTAGTAATAAAAAAATATTTTATTTAAAATTGTCACTCCAAACTTTCTTGTGTTTTATCTCTCACGGTTTCGCCATTAGACATCTTCCGACATTGAAGTAAACGAATGAAATCTAACTGATAGTAAGTGAATAGTTCGGATGGTTTATATATACAAAAACATACAAAAAATAAAATTCTTTATCTAAGTTGCTAAAAGTATTTCAATAACTCTTGATTTGATATATCAAAATAAAAAAAAATGGTAAAATAATTTTATAAACACTAACTGAATGATTTTTTAATACGGAGTATAATTCCAGTTATTCAACAAGTGACAGGTAGCACATAAAAAACCCGCTTTTAAAACGGTTCAAATCTTGTTGAATAATTGTCAAATAAAAATATATAAAATCACCCAGACAAAAAGTAGTATAATAATGCTTGTAAATATACCTGAGAATTTTTAAACAGAAGAGAAGCAAAGGGAAGAACGGTGGACGATGTATGCATCAATTCACTTGATCACATTAACACTTCAAGAACCCAAGCCTTATGAGTTAAAATCAAATAAAAAATATTACAATATTTTCATGCTATACTACAAACTATGACAGATATAAACAAAACATTTTATTTGAGAGCATCAAAACAAACTTGATTTAATGAGATTTTTGTGATACTATTTAACTATTAATCGTCCACAGAAATGGTAATTTTAAGAGCCTATAATGTCATAGGCAAGAAATCTAGCCTTTCTTTAATAATAATGTAAATAAGGATGAATTAAAAATATTCTACCCATTTATTTTTTGACAACGTTTTCGCTGTTTGAAACGGCTGATTGCAGTTTATCAATATCTCATACTTGAAAATATAAGCGTGATAGCAGTGATAAGACTTCTGCGTAAAAGCTAATTCTTCTTTTAAATGATGCATGCTTGATTTTGATAATCTAAATAGATTTATTCGAATCCAACACATGCAAGTATTTTTTGAAATGATTATTTTTTTTCAATTTCATTGTGCTTTTTTGTTGAAAGAGGAAAACAATAAATACGACACGTGCCAAATAAGTAGCATACTAGAGTCTTCAACGATATCATAAATCTATTAAAAATACGAATTGAGTGTTTGTCTAGTTTTTATATTTTGAATAAAAGGCGTCCTGATTTTTGTCAAAAATAAACCGATTAAAAATTGCCCAGTATTTGTTTATTTATTTGTTCACGTTTTCTCAAAGAATATTAGTTACTTTACAATAACTAGGATATGGCAGTTTCAAAGATGGCCCAATTATCGTTTTGGCTTTGTATAAGACGAAAAAAAAGTGGCCAAATACATTTATCTTAAGGTTTTTTAACTTTCAAAAGTAAGTATGCCTAAAAAATCAATTGCATAAAACCATGGGTAGGTCCATGCCTTTAAATATTTCCAAAAAAACTTTTTATTTTTATATGAATATCTGTTGAAAGTGATAGTAAGATTCAATTTATCGTAATGAATGTAATGAATAAATTTATTCTAAAACCATTTTTTTACTTAAAGCAATTTAATTTATTAATGGATTATTGTGTAATGTAATTTGTTAGGTATTATGTTGACTCAAGGTGTTATAAAGCTCATTTTGCATGCACAAAGTTATCGGTCAGTGATCGGCAGCCACATGGGACGCGTTCCAGCGCACCAGACAGCGAAAACTGTTAACTTAATCAAAGTTTATCCAGCTAAAAATAAACAGATGATCGTTTCTTTGATCAATGCGTGATGGATAAGCCTGCCCACACACAGTCTGTTACTACCCTTTGTAAAAAATACATAATATGTAGCTTAAAGCTCATAAAGAAGAGAGGTGAATTGTAAAACAAATTTACTTATAAACTTATAATCTTTTATCAACTTAATGAGAAATTTTAAAGCATGATTTTGATGTGATTTTTTTGTTGTTGTTGTTAATTACATTTTTTCAAAAGGTGATAATTTTTAAGTTGCGAAGTAAGTCTTTAGCAAATTATTAAAACTTTCAGTGCCGAAATTTACGTAAATTTAATTTTGATGAAATAAAATTTTTTTTCTAGATGCACTGCTCTTTTGTCAACAGTAATATGACGTTAAGTTTAAATAGTTTTTCGATAAAAATGTTTCAATGAAACATGATTTTTTCAATATAAATCTAAAAATTTAAAGGTGTAAAATGTCACTTATTGATGGAAAGGCATGATATTTTAAATAATAAAAACACATTTTATAGTATTTTTTCCACAAAATATTTTTTGATCAGACCCAGTTTCGCTCATCGAACGCATTATAGTGAGCATTTCAGTTGATTCTGCTCGCGATGAGCGAAACCTGTCCTGATCAAAAAATATATTGTGGAAATAAGTAATAAAAAATGTGTTGTTATTATTTAAAAAAAAAATCTTTAACATCAAAATTTCATGCGTAATTTAAGAATATTTGAATCGTTAAAATTCTGTGCATCCCCATATTGTGGTTTGTCACCAACGATCCGGATTCTGTCAGTTTTTTTCTTAAAAATATAAAGATTCGTACCAGTTTCACCCATCGCGAGCATTATTCACTGAACCATTCAAACTGACAACTTTATGCATTGTATTTCACGAAAGCAATCAAATCGACTGACAGTTTAAATAACACACTTTAATAAAAATTATAAAAATATGGTCTCGTGCAAAATCGATGCTTCAATATCTTTTTTTTATAATACAGGTTTCAAGATAATAGCATTCAAATATGGAAAAATAATCTTAAAAACAAATACAATATAATGACGTTCTAATGGAAAGGGAAACGAGAATCAATTACTGTTGAAATTTTATTCACAGAGATGCCTAAATGAGAAATCAAGATTGTGAGTTACAAATATAATGCCTTGAAGTGTTAAACTATTAGATTTTGATTCTGAAATTCTGTCAAATACTCTCCAATCTGATCTATATCTTTTGTTATTTTCAGTTAATAGTGCATTGAGTCAATGCCTTAATGAGTATCAGATATGTTTAATATTATTTTTTTAATTGCGATCAATTCTCTTTGGATTAATTCGTCCCACCAGTTGAAAACGAGATGAATATTCCACGTCAACGCAACAGTATTCGCGTTAATTTTATAGCTTGAGGTGTCGCATTACATTAGTCAGTTGAAAAAGTATTTGTGCATTTAATCGTATGAATGTTTGAACGATTGAAATTTATTACTCAATTTCCAATAAAATTTTGATTTCCTAAATTATGTAATTGAGAAGTTAGATCAACTTTCAAAAAGTATTTGAATGTTTTTGTGAGTACGAAAAAGCAATTTCATCGTCTCACATATTTGGTTTTACAACTACAGTATTGAAATATGATTCAGCAAAATTTGTATGTAAAAATGTCTGAAACGTATCACGTAGAGACGTCAATGAAACCAACCAGACGAATTTTCTGCCTAGGCAAGCCTGTTTCCTCAGATGATCGAGCATTTTCCTTTCCCCACAGTGTCCGGTGGTTGTTCAGTATTTAAATATTCGAACTAATATTACGAAAACATTTTTTCAATCACGTTCGCATCCAAAATAGACTGTAAAAGCTCTCAATGGATCTTTTAAGAATAAACTGTCTTGAACTTTCATAAAAACTGCCTTTAATTTTATATTTCTTTAAGACACTTTCATTTAAACTTAGTAGATCACCACTACAATATAGCAAAGGTGCACAATCTTTAACAGGGAAGCAAAATTAAGTCGATTCCTGTTGTAATTGAGAATTTTTGATTATTTTATATTGAAAGGAGTAGTGGTCACTGTAAGTGGGGAACCTTGTATGTTATTTTTTGAAAATGGTTTGTAAAAAGTTTCCCCTTGTGTAATCAATAATGAATTTTTTTTTAAATAAAAAAACATAAGCTCTATAAACTTCATTGCTAATGGATGGATGTTCATGACTGTTTTAACTTCCGTCAGTCTTGGATTTTAAAATATAATTTAACTTAATAAATCTAAGCGTGTTCTGCTTAAAAAGAAATGGAAATTATCAATTGGTTGGTTCAGTTTTTCTTTAATTGAAAATCAATTGATTGACAAAATCTAAGATCGTTGTAAAACCTCTCAAAGAAATTCTTTTGTAAAGCTCAAATACTGTGTGAATGAAGCAGCAGTTATCGTAAAACGTATTAAAAAACTTCTTTCACGTATAGAGAAATGCACATACGTTTGCCATTGAGAGTTTTTTTGAAAGGAATTTTCGCAAAAGGAGATCAAATTGTCAAAGGCATATTATTTCCTAGCCGCCAATTGCTCGAAGAAAAAGAAAATAAACGCTTGGTGAGCGATTTTTTTTATCCCGGACTCAAACCGCTGAGGATTTAGTGTGTTACACGTCTACTCAATCAGTCGCTAGATGCCACTTTCCACGCTCGGTTGAACAGAATGTACATCTCAAACTATGTTGCCTAAAAACTTTTTTATTATTAATAAAAGCACACTATTCCAAAATTAATGAGTGAGTGGTCAGCATACTTTTTCTATATTCTAAATATTACAGAACAAGATGAATATAAAAATTAAAAGTGTCATATTTTGTGATACGATAAAATGTGGCCGCCGAAATTCTTACACATATTGTTATAATATCAGCTATGCTTACACAGACCAAATAGTTGAAGCGTTCAAACACTAACAACTCTGAAAAAATATGCTATGAGGTATTTATCACATTCTCAGCATTTCTGCGTAGCTTAAGGTGTCTCTAATCAATAAGTAAACACTTTTGTCAATTGATTTTAATCGATCACTTGCTGTAGAATAAAAACCCCTTCCCACTTATCCAAAGCCTATTGCAAATATTGAATGAAACAAAATCAAATGACTATGTTTTTTATATATTTTTTTTTGTTTTATTTTCTCGATAAACAACAAATAAGCATGGTATCACAAACCATTCATAATCAGTCATGTTTTTTTAATCAATATTATTGCAACGCGAAGTTTTTCATCATATCTTTATATGTTTAATTAAGACTTGGTGATACGAAAAAAGTGTAGGGATAGATTAAACTGAAGAATTGTGGCGTTTATAAGCCACAATTACTCGTTTATTTGAGAATAGGAAAAAAATATAAAAACATATATTCACTATCCTTTCACAAAATAAGCAATTACAAATATATAGCAAAGCTTGAAAAAGGCATAGGTAAAGAAAGCATTCAGTATTTATTCTAGAAGTGTGTTATCAGCCATTTTTTGTATTTATATTTTTTGTAACGAGAAATGGAAATCGATGAAAAAATATCATCGAATTCTACTAACAACTATTGTAGTGTGCTTTCAAATACCTCAATAATTAAGAAAAATATCTATTTCAACGGGAATGGAAAAATGTTTGAGAAATCTATAAAGCAATCGTAATCCACCAATAGGGAGTCATTGCGAAAAAGTCGTCTTCCCCTGAATAGCTCATTTTCCACAGATGATGTCATTACACAGTGACAAGTTTCCACAAATCCTCTCCGGCCATAGCCAACTTTTTCTTGTGTATGTGGAAAAGTGTGGAAAATTAGATCCATTAAGTGCATTGGTCGGGGCCTGTCAATCGACTGACGACCCATTCATTGCGGCCCTTTTTTCTCTCTTTGAATTGCTCTAAGCCCTAAAAGGGAACTAGTTTGAACGCTTTACTACAAGATGGCTCTTTTATGGTTGTCGTTATTCGTTTGATGTATCATGCTTTTACATACGTATATAGAAATTTATGTAATGTTAAGCAAACATGGATACACAAAAAATAGCATATGTCAGCAAACCTCTTTCAATCTAATCATCGTAAATATGTCATTGACATAATGTTCCATTTTCGAATAATTTTGAATATATAGATACAAATAAAAAGGCAACGGAAAGTTTTAAAAACCAAAATATATAGTCATGACCACTGAAGTTTTCATGAGTATTTTTCAGTTGAAAACAATTTTACTAGTCACTAAAGGTTAAACAATTTCACTCTTTAAGGACTAATATCACACAAAGAGATAAATGTATTTACGGGCATCAATAGGCTTAACAATAATATTATGATTATTTTGCAAGTAACTCTTACTTTTTGCAATTCAGTTATGTAGAAAGTTCTTTAATTAATACGCCTTTCCTTACAAAATTTTCCATTACGCATATAAAGTTTATATTCGTGAGTTAAATACCCTTGTCAAACTTTCAATGTGATTTTTGTTGCAATAAACAAAAAGGAAGGAAAATGCGTGCATATTTTGCAACAAGATGGTTCAAATTACTTTTTTTGTTTGTCATTGATCGAAACAAAAAATAAGCTTCCATTTTTTATGGGTACTTAACATTGACTAACGCATACCTAATCTTATCTAATGTGTTAACAGGGGACTTATTGTGTAATCAAATAAAAATGGAACATTTCAGTATTGCACAGTTTTTTTCAATTTATCGGATTCTGCAAGTCAAAATCTGTAGTCTTATTTACAATATAATTTTCATTTTAAAACTGTTTTATATTGTAAGATGACTTGTATATTTGTAAGTTTTATGCGGCTTTGACAAAATATATTTCATTGGCATTAATACGTCTCACTTTGCTGTGGATATTACATTATCTAAAGTGATAGTTGAGTTTGAATTTGAATATTTTATTTTTGAATAAATAAATTTGTTACTTATCTATTAATTTTGTATTCAATAATGAATATCTGCCATGTAAAAACTCAATATCGTTCATCGTGATCGTATTGTAGAAAATTCTGTGGTTTAAATCTACGCCTCATAACCATAACTTCCACAAGTTTGAGTGATCCAGAAAAAAAATTAAATAATATTTTTTGACATGAATTTGTGTAGTGAACAAGACAATGTTGACTTCATGGAAATATACTGTTGGGTAAATTTACATAATGTGGTCAATTGTAAATGTATGGTGAGCTAATTTTATTTATAAAATAATGAATAATTGAAGCAAAAAGTTGAGCATTAAATATTTAAATATCTGAATCGAAAAATATCTTTGCTTTCTAAGGAACACGTTTTCATTTCATTTACATTATTTTTCGTACGGCCTAAGCCGTTTATTATCGAATAATGATAATTTACAAAGAATAACATTTTCTTCAAGTATCACAATACAAAAAAGTTAAATATTTTCGCAACAAATCATAGGGAAAATATTCCAAATGATTTGAAATATTTATCAGGACCACAAATTGAATGAACCCTAACGTAAATGTTCTTTCTATTGGAACTATTTCAATAATAGAGGAAAAAAAGTTTGAAAAAGCTTTTCTTTAGACGTCTTTTGAAGCAGACAAACATTATTTTCATTTGTACAGTGCTACTAAAAAGAAACGATGCTAATTGTTTATTATGAAATTTGCATTTAAATAAATATCAAAAGTCAAGCTTCATTTGTAATGATTAATGAAAGATTTTTGATGTATCATTAATTATAACGAAATCTATAATTATTTTGTAGCTATACGGGCAGAATATTCATTCAATCACGGTTATACTCCATATTTTGAAATTTCCTTATTGTTTTACGATAAATATATTTGTTTTCAATGTTTCTAAGAAATATCCAGTATTATCTCGATAACGTTGTACGCTTAAAGTAAGAATAAAGTTGAATGAAAAAGATTCAGCAAAAAAGATTTGTAAATTAACTTTAAACCAATTTTCTTTGGATGTTGTGAATTATTTGGCATTTAAATCATATCGCTGCATTTGTTTTATGTCTGATTGAAAAAGTCATCGGTTTGGGTACTTTTGTTACTTTTTACAATTCAATTTTATTTTAGAAAATTATGTGTAAGTAAGGCCTGCCCTTTGAATAATTATCAAAAGGCTTCCACAAAGTAAATTCTAGCAAAAAACGCGCCTCTTAATTGAATGTGAGATAAGTTCACCAGCCGAAACTGGTTATGCATCCTCATAATGTGTTTTTAACATATACGTTGGTTTGGTTAGGTGAGAAACAAATTGTACGAATTGGTTGCATGTACTCACTTAACTTTGAATGCATAATAAATTGTTAAAGATGCCAACGCATCGTTGTAAATGATGGTGTTGACAGATCCAATGTTAAGTAGTATAGTCTTAATAAATGCATTACTGTCTAGATTTTTTTGAAGGATGTGATTATCATATTGAATGATATTTTCTAATCATCATTTTGAAGTTTTTAAAATTATAATAAAAACACAAGAATTAATTTAAATAATTAAGACCGGTTGTTTTAATCTCAAACACTATCAACTGATGATATAATGAATGTTAGCAATGATCACAACTAGTCCTGGCATTAACAATATTAAACTGTGGAAATATTGCTTGGTGTTTATTTTTATTAATAAAAGTAATAGCTTTCCATCAAGTCTTATCAAATGATAGTTAACACTTTGAAATTAATATTTTTGCTTTACGGTCAAGGTAGCGCGGTTTCAAAAAACAAACTATTTAAATAAATATTTATCTAAAAAGGTACTTAACGAGCATGCTGTATTTGATAAAAAAGCTGGTTCTTAGAAAACAACCGCCGTTGATCGCACTGTATCCACTCATGAATTAAACATTTTGTATTTGAAAAGTTGAACGAAACTGTTGGAAATTGAATCAGGTCTATATGAAGTGTAACTACCACATACTCAATTTCAGAGTCTTTCAGGGGCTTAGTTGGTAAAAGGTACACATCAAATATTCAGTCATGTAAGTATTCCATACACATACTAATGTATACCTATATTATTAGTCACCGAAGCCGAGATAGCTTTTTTCTACTTGTGTGAGCTTTTATTAATTTCAGTAATTTTTTTACGCAACGCTTTTTGTAGCTGTGTTCTGAAATAATCTTTTTTTTAGCCGACTAAGCCGTTATTCTTAAATTGATTTTATTCTTTTGTGAATATTTATTTTAAAAATCATTTTCTCGAGACAAAGAAAAATAAATGTCATTTATTTAATTAATGAAAATTAATCGTAATTCAACAATATACAATTGTAACGAATATACGATTGTAACGTTATTATAAACGCCATGTTTGTGTCTAAATCTATTGTTTGAAGTTTTCATATTTCAAGCAGTCAAATAAAAACTAATAATAATAAATATAAGTGACATAAAATTGGATATATAACTAAGTTTATAGTTTCAATTGACTGTTCCGGAAAAGATTTGAGGGTATGTAATCTCTTATATAGTATATATTTCTTGCAATGCTAGTCGTGTGTGTTTCTGTTCATGCTTAGAAAAAACATAGAGTTACTTTTATAAATGGTAAAAAGCTTTCGGTTACAAACTTTTTTCATTCTATATGTCTCTTAGAGTTATATACTAGACTAAAAAGCTAAACCAAACTTATGTAATCTTTCTTTTGTTATAAAGATGTAAGATATTTTATTTTTTGATTATTGTCTTTAACTCAAAAGTGTGGGTTATTTATGTGGCATAATTACTCTATTTATAATTTTTTAGGTGTATTATATTTTAAAAATATTGATCATATTAGTCAACTCAACATTACTCTTAAATAAAAAAACAATTGAATACAATCGGAAAGCCTCGATCGTTAATTGTAAAAAAAAAAATTATAATATGTTACGAAAATATTTTTTTTTTCAAATATTAATAAATATAAACACAATATTGATAACTTTACCTCGGAATGGAGATATGTCAACAAAAAAAAAAGATTTTCATAATAACTGCTTATTATTCAGTTTTTAACATCTTTCTCTCAGTGAGAGTAAAAGTAGAAATGATTGAGCTAAAATAGGACTGGTGATGAGCGTATTGCTTTTGCTATATACCAACATTTTACATAAACATGATTTTGCAGGTACACATTTAGACTTGAATGTATTATCTTATAGATAGAATTGGTGATACAATATATTGTCTATATTTTCTTTAAAAGTATGTAAAATCAAGCTTAATTGTAGTATATTCATTTGAAACATTTATTTACAACCTTGTTAGAATTTGTTTAGGGCTAAATATTTTGTTATCTCATACCAGATTAAATTGTTTTAAGACTGAAAAAGCTTTATACACACTTTCATGACCAATCGCTATCTGATTGTCGAGTAACGCATTGAATCGTTTACTTTCCATACTATCTACAAATAAAACGGTTGATTGACGGCATAAAGCTATTTTTCATTAGATACATACAGTATTATTACTTCACAAGCAATCCAAAATTTTTACATTCAAAATTCATAAATATCTTTAAAAAAATTGAAATTAATCTCATTTGATTTGCTTAGTTGTTACTGGTGATATTGAATAATGGTTATTTGTAATAAATCAAATATTCAGCCCAACGTATATTTTACTAACTACGACATGAAAACTTATGGTCTTAAAACTCCATAGTTTGCGTTTTATCGACAAAACTCGCTATTTCATGGCATGATGTATGTCGAATAATTTGGTGTCGCAACCCTCAATCATTTTCAGTTCATTTGTCACGCGGTTTCGCAGGGCATTATATACCCCACAATAATATATCACGTACGAGGAATACCCCAAACGAATACTTAGTAAAAACAGATGTAGTTTATCATCTGGTGATATTTTTCCCATTAAGTCGTTTAAGGGCTATCATTTTATTGTTACTCTGTATTAAAAATTACTAGCTATTTTCGATAAAGAAGGATTTGATTTAAGGCATATTAAAGGAAAATACAAAGGGTTTCAGTCGTTATATTGAGAAAAAGAACATTGTATAACTGGGTAAAATTGAGTATATGCGATGTTCAAAATGAACCCCTGTTATGTAAACTTTGCAAGATTGGTGGTAAGGAGCATTTTTTGATTTATACGAAAATTTCAATTGTATGGATAGAATGTTTTTTTCCAATTTATTTTATTTGAAATTCTGAAAAAATACATAATTTTACACGACGCACTTTGATTTAAACAATTGAACTACTTCATAACTTTCAGAACCGATTTAAACAATCGGGTTCTGCACCAATCTCTTCATATATTTTTATGAGTTTAAAAATAGCTTCACGAAAATTTATATAAAAAAAAATCAACGTGTTTTTTTTTAAAATTTATAATATAACGTGTATCGCCTTTCCAAAATCATCATTAAAGAAATACGTTTTCTCATAATATTGAAGTTTGGTTTGTTCTCCTGAATAACTGTTTTAAGCAATATGAATTACGAGGTACGAAAATTTATGATATCTTTAGTATGTGAAATGTAATTTGATTTGTTTAGTGAGCAAAGTGAATTCAACTTTACCCTTATTTTTTCGTATGATTTTTCGTAAAAAAATTAAATCAATTTGTATATTTTTATTTAATTACTTACATTTCAGTGGATATTTAATAGTATCAGATAGACGAAAAAAACCGTCACAGATCGTGATACAAGTAGGAGCAATTTTAATTATATATTATAACTGAACTCTACAAACTACCAACGTATCTATCAAAAATATGTATATGGACCTTGCAATAAATATAGTACTCTTTTGTGATGCATTGAATTAAATGAAATATGGTAGAACGAATATAATGTAGTAGTGGACTTCAAATTAAAGTAGGGTTTTTTGAACATAGAGATCTTCAATTTAAAAAAAATGGCTGGATAATTTATAAAAACCATCATTGTAATATATTCACTTTTTAGAACTCACTTTCTTTTTAAAATGAGTTTTAAAAAGTCTATGATATTAAACATAAGTGAATGAATGTGAAAAATCAGCTGGATTTATGGATCTGGAAAAATGGTTTATTATCATTGGAAATCGAAAAACACAAGATTGTTTATGAAATCTGTTGAACTGTTAATTTTACATAAAAATTACAAATTCACCTACCATATGACAACTTGAACGAAGGGTGTTTTGATGATTTCGAAATTGTTAACTGAATAAATAAGTTTTTTTAAATAATAAAAACACATTTTTTAGTACTTATTTCCACAATATATTTTTTGATCATGACCGGTTTTGCTCATCGCGAGCATTATCAACTGATGAATGCTCGCGATGAGCGAAACCGGTCCTGATCAAAAAATATATTGTGGAAATAAGTACTAAAAAATGTGTTTTTATTATTTAAAATATAATGCCTTTCCATCAAGAAGTGACAGTTAACACCTTAAAAGTGAATAAATAAGCTTTTCCATCACAAAAATACAATCTTTTAAGATTAGCAAGGTAGCCCTTAACGTAAAGCCCGAGTTGTTTAATACTGGGTCTAGAAAGAAAAACCAATACGCCGGTTTCTGCTCAATAGATCAATCTTTCCGCGCTACGCGGTATAGGATATACATCCCCATCCGCTTCCTCAACCTTCCCTTTCAACACCCTTCCCCTAACAGGGGAGAATGTGGTAGGATCACATTTTTTACAAAGATTATAACTCAATGCTCGTAAAATAATATCAACTTTTAAAATGATTATAACTATGCATTTGGATGAATTTGGCAAACACATGAATATCAATATTGTTAAAGACGAATAACGATTGAAATATTTCTATTTTGACATTAATTTCAAAAGAAACTACCTGTTTTCTTACCGTTTAATATTCAAGCCGAAGCTTAAAATATTTTGATGGTGACTTAAAGATTTATTTAAAAAATTTACTAAGCAAATGCTAATCATTTGAATGTTTTTAAATCGATACTAAAAAACTTTAAGCGATTCTAATAAAATAAATATTTTCAAGCTAATATGACAGAAATGTACCATACAATATTTAGCATAAGTATTTTACATAATAAAAAATATGATGAAATATATTGAAGGAACTTTCGTCTATGATTTATATTGAAATTACATTTCAAGTGAAAATATATTGTCATTTGTAAAAATATGGTTTTCTAATCAAGGCATCAAATGTGTATTTAGCCCGTTAGCGATAGTGTTGAAACGAATCTAAAAGAGCTTTAAAATATTTCTGTAAGTATATTTTCAGTAAGCTTAAAATATATTTACAATGAAAATATTTGCCATGATTGATACTAATGTGATTAAATATGTGGTTTCACTGAAAACATAGTGAAATTATTTTAACAAATCTTTGATGAAAATTACATTTGTTGACTGGAAGATGTTTTTTTGGGTGATTTGAATAGGATAAATATAAATACGTTAAATCAAGTTTTTAAGAACAAAAATAATACCTTTGTTTTATGATATATATATATTTTTTTTTAATTCACATGAAGTAGTCCTAAATTTAAATAATCTCCACTAGCTTTTCATCCTGAAAATCAC
The DNA here is from genome assembly GCA_028555115.1 of Himalopsyche japonica. Classification (NCBI taxonomy): domain Eukaryota; kingdom Metazoa; phylum Arthropoda; class Insecta; order Trichoptera; family Rhyacophilidae; genus Himalopsyche; species Himalopsyche japonica. Next base: position 201,760 of record JAHFWJ010000578.1, on the reverse strand, counting down.
ATTAAAATATGACACCGAAAAAATATTTTCATTCATAAAGAATCAAAAAAAAGGAAAAGGCTGCCACGGCTGTGAAAATAGGATTTTGTTAAAAAGATTTCGGCGAGTTTTTTTTCCCACCGAAAACGGGATTATGCGAAAGGAGTCTCAAATACGCCAAGCCTCCCTCAGATGTTATTTGCTTCACTATAGAGATAAAACATCGAAGACGCACTTGTTCGTAATATATGCGTTGTTTATGCTTCCGGTAAAGGGGGTGCTCCTAGCCTAAAATCCCATAAAAACAGATAAAAACATCGGTATTAAAAAAATTCTATCCATATCGCCATATATCTTGTTCGGCGCGTTCAAAAGCGCGCGAAAATATACGAGCGCTTTTCATTCGGGAGTGGCTTTTTCTATTATTTGTTTACCGATTTTTCATCGCAGCCATTAGAAAGATGGACGAGTTGTAATCTTTCTAAACAGAAATTACATACACAATTTATTTATTTGAAATAAAAAAGAAACAAAATATTGAAATATGATTATATTTATTCATGATAACAGATGTACTTTACATTGAAAAATCATACACGATTAAGTGTAGAAAGAAATTTGAGATAGATGCAAGATTTTGATTAGGAAATGGCTTGTTTTTGTGATATTGTCGTTTGGCATAAAATACTGCGTAAACACCAGTATTAATAAATTATTTTTACTGTAATTTACTTGGTAAAACTCCATTATAACACGGTGAAAAAATATCAAGGTATTTTAGTTCAACAAAGTTATTAAGATATAGCTATTTAGTCGGAGAGCAGAAGGCGTCAGTTGAAATAGCTATCAATTATGTCTTATAAATTTAATAATGTCTAAAAAATTAAATAAAGCTTATTTGTTAAATTGAGAAGAAAAAAAATTGATTTCGTCCTAATTTTTACCAATATCAAATGAAATATATGAACCAATGCATCAAATCATTTAACACATTATATAGCCATAAACAGCTTAAATTTTAAGGAGCCAATAGTCGATTATAAGTTTAAAAAAAACGATACCATTTACGATAGCAACTGAGTGTTCCTGGTGAAATTAAAAAAAAATATAAAATACTGAATTTTTGTATCTTTCGACAAGTTACATCACTTAACTTTTAGTGCATTAAAGTTTCATTCACTCGGATGCGATATAGTTAATTGAATAAAACGAGATGTTTATTATTATGTCTATAAATTTATAAAAAATAAATTAAAAATATGACGGGCTTTTCTCATTGTGAGCATTAATTATCAAATGATACAAATCAAGTTTTAACAAGGCTATTCATAAAAAAAAATTATATAAAAGTAATAATAAAACATTCATGCGTTAATTTTTCCTTCGGTTATATCTATTGAAAACAATAGTTGGTTGACCGTTAAAAAAGAGCAAATTTCTCTTAATCAGAAATGTAAAACGACAAAAAAAAGAGACTGTCGATTTTTCTAAAAATTGTATGTCAAACACGGAACGTTGCTAACGGTTGTTGCTTTTAAGTAGCTCAATACCACATTCAAAAACTAAATATTAAAATGATGTAATTTTTTTAGTTTATAAGCGTCGTGTTTCAAGGCAATTATCGAACACAAGCAAAGTTTTATTTCATAATATATATATATATGTTTATATATACAAAATATCAACCTTACAATTTGTGTCAGTAACTCGTTTTTGCGTGCGACTCTATCATAAGTAAATCTTGTTATCTAAATTTTTGTACTTTAAAAATGTACGTGTGCATTATAATAAAGATTTATATAATAATACATAATTTTATAAGATATAGTTGAAATTGTAATAACTAACAACTGTATGTTATAAAATTTTGTGGAGCTAAAATACATTACTATTTTTTCACTGTGTTATAATGGAGTTCTACCAAGTAAATGCTAATTCAATCGATAAATTTAAATGTAATTTTTTCAAGATTAGCTGCGTTGGTTCATGATTTTAAATATATATCCAAATATTGATGGAAAATAATTGCGTGCTAGTATTTACATAATAACTTAAAATATATACTACGCCATCGTGTAAGCCTGTTGATCTATGGCAAAAAAAAAGCGATGGCTATATTTAAAATCTTTATTAAAATTATTCTTTCCCAAGAGTTGAGTTTCCACAAAATTCTTATTAAATATGATAAAAAATATGATTCACTAAAACGATGCATATAAATTTTCAACAATTTATTTTGATACATATTACAATATTATTCTCAATCGTCTGATCTCTGTTTCTGTTACACTTAATAATGTTTAAAATAGGCGCGTTGTATGATCGATTTTTGTGTAAAAAATCGTATAAATCATGCAATGCAATGCAGTCTTCGTTCATCTTATAATACCAGCTTTGCCTATATTGAAGTCAGTCTAAGCAGCAATCGTTAGCAGAATATCATAACTCCCTTTATTGCGGAGCTTCACATTTTTTTTATTACGCAGAATGTTTTTGTTGTCCAGCGTTGCGGCCCTTCAAAACTAATAAACCGGAATTTTTTGCACATTTTTAACACATTTTTATGGCTTTCCTTGTAGCTGCTTAACTTTTTATACCTTTTAAACGGGCATTCTCCGTTTTATATCGGCGGCTGTCTATAAACAGGCATTTGCAAACTTTACAGAATAGTCGTTTTGTTGTTTTTGTAATACGCTATTATTAAATCGTTACTTATGTGTGCTACCGAATGCAAACACTTCTTTGTTATGTTGCGCACTAAAAGTGTATCGATAAAAAAAATATTGCCCATAAAAACAATGCATCATATTATCTACTGAAAATTAGGTTCATGTTTTTTCAAAATAAATAAGACTGACGAAAGCGATTTATGCTGGAATAACAGTCTTAAAATATATTATTCTTTATCATAAAATACGATAGTTTCATATTTTCTTAAGATGTTATATTATATAATTTACGATATTGACTGAGAGTACTTTATGGGACTTTAATATGTATACAATATTAATAATAATGACAATACGATAATAGAGATAATTTACAATCCCAGATGTTTTGTTACTCACGATTCTATTTTTGCCTTTCAGAGTCTTTTGGAGTTAAATCACATAGATGCAAAAGAACTGATGTATAATTAATAGAAGTATCGAAGAATAAGTGCAAAAAGGCAGTCACTGACGCATAAATAACAGAATTTTTACTTTCATAAAAGATAATAGTAATTTGTAAGCAAATAAATGAATTGTCAATGAAAAATCAATTTAATACGTTGAAAAATAGCAATGTATTTTAGTTTTACAAATTTATATAAGGTATAGTTGATAGCTATTTTGGCTCAAAACTTTCGTCAGAGCTATCACTAGTAATAATGGAGTTCTCCTAAGTAAATGCCAATTCAATCAATAAAACAATTTCCAATTTGAAATCCTGTTGGCTATGATGTAAAATAATCAGGTATAAAAAAATGTCGTAGAAGATTTTTTTGATATCTTTACCCCAGGACAATAAAGTTCTTCTAAGACAAATACAATGTTTTTTTAAGATGTTAACGGTCACTTGTTGATGGAAAGGCATGATATTTTCAATTTTTTTTTATCAGGACCGGTTTCGATGATTGCGAGCATTATTAACAGATATCAGTTATTGCACTACCTTATCACTTGATAATGCTCGCAATTACCGAAAACAGTCCTGATCATAATATATATCAATGGGATTGAAAAAAATGTGGAATGATGAGCGAAACCGGTCCTGATCAAAAAATATATTGTGGAAATAAGTACTCAAAAATTTGTTTTTATTATTTAAAATTACAATATTTATGAAGAAACTTATAAACAAACACATATTGAACTTTTTAGTATATGGTTTTTTTATTTCAAATATGAATGTAAATACATTTATTGAAGCTTTGAGGATCCTCAGCGTTTTAGTAAAAGCCGGGTGAACTTTTTTCGGCCCACTACCCCCGCGAGAAGCGCACAGTTTACGACGATCTCTCAGAAGAGATATTCTAATAATGTGCATAAAGTTATCTGGGAGGCTTTACGAGGGGGTGGCGGGTCACCGGTTGGCGGTGCAGCCGAGCGGATTTGATGGTGTCGATAGCTTTTTTTTCTGCTGATGCCGATGACAAGGGGAGCTTTAAGGGTGAAGCGGGCTGGCTGTAATAGTTTGTCGCCTACAGTAAAACTGTGTTAATTGTGCAATTGAAGCAATGGCAGATGCTTTTAAGGTCTTACGGTTATTTGTTCAATGATTCATGTTTTAGGACAGAGAGAAGAAGATGCTCAAATTTTGATCGTAAATTTATATGACACAATTATTTTATTATTATTATGTTAAAAAAAAATGTTAGGCTTTACTTTTAAGTTTGTTTGTCATAAAAAAAAATTGACGTCTAATCGTTCAACCAATCTCAAAATTACATACTTTTATAAGTGTAACTGCTGCTATACTTAGTTAAAGCACAATTCTAAGTAATATTTGAAAAACATTTTCCGGCGAATATTTTCAACTAATCAGAGTGTACTTTCATATTAAAGATACTAGATATTTAGATTTTCTGTTTGTTAAATCGAATATAATACATAGTTTTATGACAAAATATTTGCACAATCAATATTTTTGTTAATTTTTATCATTTTTTGTCAGATAAAGGCTATTCTACAAGCGTTGAAGTAATTACTAATGTTCACAATATTTTAGTAACCAAAAACTATAGAAATATTTAATTTAAAAGAATAAAACCTACCTAATGTTCAATGATTTTCGTTTTTTGTGATTTGTTAATATATAAAAAAATAAGTTTTATCGATGGTTTTTCCAATTGATTGTAAGCCATACAAGAAATATTTGCAAGTATTGTAAGCCTAATTAATTTTGATGATCATAATGAGTTTTTAGGATTCGCTTTTTGTTTTTGAAAATTATACAATATGTCATTAATAATTGGGTGAAAATTTTGTTTAACGAAATAAGATATATCATAATAATTATTACTTTTAATTACCAAGGGTTCCAAAATTCTATTGACAGGGTGTATTCAACACTAACAATGGATTACGTGTTTCGAATTTTCACCAAAGAGTAGTTAGCATAAATATAAAATAAGTTAGAAACTTTGTTTTAAGTACTTAGTCACATATGATTACTTTACCAAATTATGAAAAAAAGAGTTAAAATTATGAGTTCGATATATTTCTCATAGAACGACGCCATCTCATGAATAGCTTGTGATTTATCGGATAAGAGATACAACCATGTCAGTATGACCAACGAGGCCAGAAAATTCGATAGATTATTGAACGATAACTTAAAAAAAATAATACGTTAGATAAGAAAAATAAATGCATGATTTTTTTTATTAAATATTAAAGATATGACATCGTTTCATTTAATTAAGGCTATAAATTTTTCCGCCCTATCCTTTTTTTTCAACTCAATGATGCACCGCTTTGTTTTTTACCACAACTAAATACAGATCTCAAAAAAATAGCTTTTAAAGTTAAAGCTGAAATTATTTGAAAAAAATGGCAGATTTGGTTAAGATATTTGAATACTGCACTAAATACAAACATGGAAACGATTATCAAGGATGGATGATATATTTTAATCCATTTCGCAATGTCTGTCTATTTCAAAATTCAATCGCTTGCTGAGACCGCTGTTGGTATTCTGTATAAGGAGCTTACCGTAAGAAAGATGTACTATGTGATCTTAGTAAAAATTAATTTTGTAAAAATATTCATGAAACGTATTATGACGTTATTAACCTGACGTTGTTCGCTTATACTCCTCGTCTTCTTTTTCTCAAACCCCCAAGAGCCACCCCTTATTACGCCATAATTTACGACATTTTCTCCGCGTAAATAACCTATATATTTTTTCATCCCCAATCTTGTACATTAATTAAGTTTTATTTTACTGCTTTGGCCAGGCGGTATAAATTGAAATTTGTTAATTAATTTCAAACTCGTGTTTTTAATTTCAAAAAGTATGATAATTTTATAGAAAACGGAGAAAAAATATTGCAGGCACTTAACTGTACTCTTTTTGATCTTCTGTGCATTCTTTTCGTTTCTTGGAATCATTAAAAAATCTCAAAAAGTTCTTTCGATGGTAAAATATAAATTTATCATTTCAAAATTTTACAATATATTTCATCTCTTTGAAAACACCTTTACCTATCCAATGACACTTTGCTTTTATTTAAATTGCACCAAATAAATTACCATTCATTCAAAATAAAATTGTTAACATATGAAATAAAAGTTATTAAAATATCTTGCTTATGAAGAAAATGGTGTCTTTTGTTTTAGTTAGGTGAGTCAACTTAATGATACGAAAAAAATGTACAATGGTACTACCAGCGTATGACACTGTCTTTAATTCGATTGACAGAGGGTTTTTCTGAGGATCAACCCAAAATCAACTGGGGCAATTTTATTTGATTATACCAAATATACATTTTTTTGTAATTATCGTTAAAAATGTTGCTCGTCAATATCACAACTTTTAGATTAACATTACAATTTAGATTACGATTTTATTTGAAAAATTTCGTCTTGTGTATAATATATGATTTATGTGTAGAACTCATGATTATGATATGTGTTTGATAAAATTTCAATATCAAATTTTGAATTGGTGAAACTTCAGTCAGTTCTAGTGCATCTGTTTGACAGAGTCCCCGAAGATGTTGAAAGGCGAATCCTGAGTAATGAGTGAAAAATTATGTAGGAATGTACACAGTTTCAAAAATTAAAATTTGATACGATTATAAAAAACGTTTTATTTGATTTGAAATGTTAATTTTGGAAGCTTTTATAAGATTAACTAGTGGCTTCCAACTTTTAACACCCAAGCTTTTGGCATTTTAATGGACTATATGTTTATGTAAAATAAGGTGTCATATTAGCAATTTATAACTTTTTGAATTATTTGAACAATTGGTGAAATAAATATTTCAGAGGATTAATAAGAATTATCATGGCTTACAGTAATATTTTTATAATAAAAATAATTGATAAATTTTATCATAAGAGTATTACAAAAAATACGGTTCATAAGTGTATTCATTTGATTTCCACCTTAAACATATGCTTGCACCAAAATTATGCAATCGTCATCTAATATTTACATTAAATTATCTAAGTATTTTTTAAAAGTGAAATCGACACTGTTCTTCGGATAGTGGGTTTTTTTAGATACGTAATTAAAAATAATAAATTGTGTTGCTTAATCGATTGTAAATCCTTTTTAAAACTAGTAATTGAAATAAATAATGAAATATCGCGCCGAAATACAAACTCCTTTGCATAGAAACTCTTCGTTTTTTGTCGTTTACGTTAATCCGTATATTGTCATTTTCGTTTGGACTTTGTGGTGCCATTAACCTCTGGCTTTTCGTCGGGGTGAAACAGGTTCTGGTAAAATCCATTATGCTTGGGTGATACGATTGAATGGTGACAGCTTTGTGAAGAAAAATGAGACACTCAGTACATATGCTAATTTTTAACGTGTATGCATATTTTTTCAATGATTGATAATTATATTTTTAAATAGGAGAAGACGATGTTCAGTACATTTTGATTTCGATAGCTTCTGTTGTTTTATTAAAAAATCAATAACTAATAAAAATATATTTTTGCTAACTTCTCTTTTTATAATCGTTTATGCATCAAAAAATTTATGGTCAATATTAAGCATTTGGGTACACAGGTTCAATCAATTTGACAGTTCGTCAATCTTGATGGTAAACTATTATATTATATATTATTAAAAATTTTACAATATATACTACTGTTTTTGCAATATTATATCAAGAAGATATCTATCGGTTTCGTTCATTGCAAGCTTATCAACTGATATAGCACAAATCAAAATGTTGTCTGACCTTATTTTACTCAAGTTATTTTATATCTATTTCTATGAGGTTTGAGATTTAAAAAAAATATATCAAAGATGTCTACCGACAGGTAAAAATATAAGTTAATATTCAATTGAATATTGCAAATGTAAAACTACAAGAATAAAATAAGAAGTGTTATTTTATTGATAGTCGATATATGACCGAGAAGTGTTATTAATAAGACAATGCAATTTCAAATTTTTGTACAATAACTCAAGTTATTTTTTTGAGTATCTATACCATGTCTTATTTGAACTGAAGAATTAGTTAGTTTTAAAAGAGATGAAATCAAATTTAATTTTATGATTAAGACGCTGTTTTGTCTTCTTGGATTTTCAAAATTTTGGTGTTACAAAAATTTATTTAATCTTGATTATAGTGGACCAAATAAACTCAGGAAATAAGCAAAATAAGATCTTTTAATCTTCTCAATACAGGATATTTCAACAATAAATATTTTAAAAATTAATTTCTTAGTGTTGTCGTTTAAACCAAATAAACATGAGTTATCAGAACAAATCAAGCAATACATCAACATACCAATAAGTTTTTAAGGGAAAGCTTCATTTTAAGCTAAACCCTCTTATGTTTTGACTAGGTGACCCGTCGCACGTTTGCTGTAATCTCAGATTAAGAAAATTCAAGCAAACAATTTAATTGTAAATAGTGTCTTTCTAATTCTATTTATTTACTATTTAAGGAAGGAGTGGTACGCTTAAAACATTTACGGAAACATACTCAAGAAATTTTTTAAGTTCTATATCGATCGGATGAATGGTGAAGTAGTGCATAGAGGATAAACATACACACATACATTAATTTATGTATATTATATATAAATATTGTCATTTTATTGATTGAATTGGCATTCACTTGGTAGAACTCCATTATAACACGGTGAAAAAATAGAACTGAACTAACCTAGATAGTTCTGACGATGGCGTGAGCCGAAATAGCTATCAACTATATTTGTTAAAAATAATTTTGTAGAACTAAAAATACATTGCTATTTTTTCACCGTGTTAAATATTGTCAATCATCAACTTATTAAAAGTAACAAAAGCTGAGACGTAAGCAGTCAACTGGGTAAAAATATATATTGTTAAAATATAAATATTTCAATACATAAACAAAATTTAAAATTTAAATTTCCGAAACAATGTTTTTGTTACTCATTTGTTTATTGCAATCAACAGCAACGAAATTCCATTTATATTTATCAAATCTGCAATAAAAGCCTGACCTTAATTATTTATTTTGCTTTAAAGTGGCGATGATATATACTTAAAATATAATGATTCAAAATAATTGAAGCAGCCTATACTAAATGTAACGGCAAAACGTTCCAAGTATGCTCCCTAGAGAGTTTTATGATACGATCTTCAATTAAAATTTCATACGCGGCCTCCGTAAAAACGTCAGAATATGAAATTTGATGCGTTGTATTTGGTTCTTTGATATACGCCTGATATATAAATATAATATCATATATACGAACATATACAACGATAATGGCTGAAGTTTAAATTACTGTACATGTCAAAAATGGCGATGCGACTCAAAGTGTATTTGTGTATATTTTATTATATTGTCTAACACGAAATATTAATAAAAAAACGTCAGTATACATTAAATATATCAACACAAAAATGTACTTGATACAGCTTTGATACTTAAATATTTATAAACTTTAATGAATTGTAATGAGCGTAACTAGAAGCAATGTCATATTTAACAAGCGTCGTTTGTGAACAAGTATGCGCGAAAATCATTTATTCGCAAGTCATCATTCGTATGTACAATATTAAATTATTTTACTAAAATATATTTTTCTCGACAAAGTATTCTTTTTTTATTGGAAAATAGTACAGTTTGTAAGTTTTTTTCACTCCTTTGACTTACAGCGCATCTCTTTTGTTTGTTAAAATATAAATTTTGTAATATGACGAATTCATCAAATATTAACTAAGTGTTATATAGTTTTCATTTATCATTATTAATTTTCAGTTGACATTTTTTGCATTTTGGCAGAAAATGATTTTTTTTATACTGCTTCATGACTTATCTTTGCTAGTGGATGATAATTGTTTTTCTCATTAAGTGAAAACAATATGTACTCAAATTTATGAAACTGTTTGGTTTATAAGAATTATTCTATTAAAATTTGAAATTCAAATTGTTATTGATTTTCCGGTATTTATGAAATTGATTATAAATGATACACAAAACCCCTCGATTATTTGAGTTCCAATGGTAAGTTTTCAATCTATTTATCAAGTGAACTTTTAATGTATACATAACTGAAGGAAAACACGTATCCTCTAATTTTGTATGAGTGTAATGTTTTTAAAAATGTCATTTCGGATAACGAGCTTCCTATCTACCACGCTATCGAAAAGTCGTCATGTTTAAATATACAATTTTAAAGCTAATATTCATAAAATTTCATTAAACCTATCTTTTTCTAAGAGTATAAAAATTACAAATTGAATTTTTGAAATAAGTTTTTATTGTGTTTTAATTAAATGAATATGATGTACGACATCTCTTTTTAACGGAAGACTATGTTTATTGGATTTAGTTAGAAAACCAAAATATTAGTTGGATACATATTGCTTTCGCCCCATTTTAAATCGGATTGGCGAGAGAGTTGATTTTTGATTACAATTCTATAAATCAATCTAAATGGTAAATAGTCAAAGCTTGTAAGCAGTTGTTTGCTGTTAAATAAAATTCCTCTTTTTTCTCAAATACTTTTCTTTTATTTTTGACATCTATATTTCCTGACATTCGTGCGATGTGACATTGTTACTCAAACGTGTGCTAAAAAATACAAATGTATAATTTGAAGGATTCCCCGCGTACGGAAATATTTTTCGGTTGACTGAAGAGTGTTGCCAGGCTACCGAAATTTTCTTTACGCACATCTCAAATATCATGACGTACAACGTGTGCGAGAATTCGCAAATTGGAAGCGTCTTTTGAAATATTATCCAAAACACTGAATTCGATTGAAATAATGACAGCGCCATAAAAATATTTCAGCGTTATAAATCAACACTAATAATACAGTGTCATTTCGGTACGCACGTTTGTTATAAAATAACATTTGAAATTTCATTTAACTTCATTGTGTTCCATTTGATTATTGAATTGAAATAAACAGTAGCAAAAATGATAATATGGCACACAATAATATAACGAGAAAATAATTTCGTCTTGTAACTAAATATTCAGTAAAAATTTTATACTAATTTATTCAAAAGTAACCATGACAGTAGTTTAATCAAATAAACGCAATCGGTTTCAATGCTTCGTAAATAAAGAGAGAAGATATGTTGAAAAATTTGAAATTAAAAAATAGCTCAACAATATTCAGCTACAGCTAATTGCGTAATAAACTATAGACAAACGAGCCTTATTTAAAAATGAGTAGGAAATCATTATGCATTTTTTACAATTACTTTTAAAGTGTTAACTGTCAATTCTTGATGGAAAGATATGGTATTTTCATTAGTAAAGACACATTTTTTACTACTTATTTCCACATTTTATTTTTTGATTAGGACCGGTTTTATAATGCTTGCCATAAGCGCAAACAGTCCTAATAATAAAATATATATTGTGGAAATAATTAATAGAAATGTGTTTATATTATTTGTAACATTTTTTTTTCAATAAAATGAAACCAGTTAATATGATATACGATTTTATTTTTCATTTTAAATTATCATTTTGACGTGAAAGTTGTTTGTTACTTTTATTTTTCCAATTCATGACGTTGAAACCCAATACGACTTATATAATTATATAATTGGTCATTAACGAAAGTGATAACCAAACAATTCTAAAGCTCTATTTTTCAATTCTTATCTCATAAGGGTGTTGAAAACCATTTCTTAGACAAAAAAAAATTAGAATAGTTTCACACATCGCAAACATTATTAACTGATTCAATACAAATTAAAACAATATTAATGAGTTAATATGTATCCATCTATATACAAATGACAAAACACGGTGAAAAAATAGCATCGTCACAACTAATGGCGTAAGCCGAAATGGCTATCAAATATATCTTATAAAATTTTTGTAGATCTATAACATACATTGCTATTTTTTCATCGTGTTATAATGGAGTTCTGCCAAATAAATGGCAATTCAATCAATATATATTTTATGATTACTGTAAATTACCTTCTTAGTTCTTGAACCTTCGGTTGTATATAGATGGGTACATATTAACTCATTAATATTGTTTTAATTTTTATTGAATCAGTTAATAATGTTTGCGATGTGTGAAACTATTCTATTCAACAGTATTGATACGGATGTTGACATATATCATGTGGACGAAAGTGAGCTCAGACGAATGCTATTTTTTCAGTTAAAGTAGACATTTCATGAGCTTACTTGGTTGACTTTTTTTTTTTTTTCAATTCTTATTGATTGTTTTACTGTGTATTTGTTGAATTTTTTATTTTTAAATATAAATATGTTAATATGTTACGGTGCAAAAGCATTAAATTGATAATTTGTAAGTTTTGTACCGTGTAGTTGTAATGAAATAAATAAATAAATAACATATAGCTTAACAAAGTAAAGTTGCTTGCCAAAATAAAATCTTGAGGACTTTTTCATGGTAATTTGCAATCAAAAATAAAAACAAAATTAATATTCGCTAAGGAACATGTGAGATCATTCAACAGTAAAGAAAAACAGAATCACAATTCGCTAATCACGTTATAAAGGAATCACATAATATAAATTCAAACTCAGCAAGTGTTTGCATCGTTGTAATAAAGGTCGCAAGATGACGGCTTTACAACAACTGGAAATCAATAGATATCAACTATCACAAAGGATTCTTAACGAACAAACTAATATATCTCCGTCACAATTATTGACTCTTCTGACTGATGTATCTTTGTTTCTGTAATGGACCATTTCCGTGCCATATGTAAACTTATTGATATTGCCGCCTTTTAAGTTTCATTTACAATTTTTACTTGTATTGCGAGCAATGTTTCTTGCTCGCAAGGTCGTTAGCTATATATAGATAAAACAAATGTTCGTTTAAGCACAGTTCTAACGATGGCGTGACCCGAAATAGCTATCAACTATATCTAAAAAAATAATTTTGTAGAACTAAAATACATTGCTGTTTTTTACACCGTGTTATATTAAGATTAATAAATGAACTAGAAAATTTGATGCAAAAATTTCACAGATAATAAACACTTAAATATTTAAAATTGACAGTAGTATGTAAAAGTATTTCCCCTGACATAAAACCCATGTTGACTATTTTCACAAATTTTTTCACGGCACTGTCCCCATTAGCATGACATAACTTATATCACATCATCTTTCACCGAGGAACATTCATCACACACCGCCCTTTGCTTTCTCCTCCTCATCCGGAGAGCATCCAGAAAAGAAGATTTCTCATACATAACTAGGATATAAATGAAAATAAAACGGCACCATATAGCGAGCCTACGCAGATAAATTGCTCGCACGAAAAAGATATAACACTTTCGTAAAAATAATGTTTGCAAATCTTAAAGTGGGTTATAAGTTAATAACATATTTTTGGCACAACGTGTTTCTATTATATATTCTTTAACAGTAGGATAAACTTTATTTAAATTGATGTTTAATCAAGATATAAAATATCCTATTATGTTTTTTGTTTCATTAATGGTCAATGGCTAACATTACGACTGTCACCGCAATATCTTTGCACCTAGTTGCAATTCTATTTTATAAAAATCCAGCAGTTTAAAAATACATTATATTCATTTAGCAAAACACTATATTTTTAATGGTAGAAGATGGCAAAGCTTTAACGTGAGTTTTTTTGCGCGTATCGCTAGATATATATTATTTTGTACATGTATGAAGTGGGTATATTAGCTAAGTGATTAAAAAAAAGATATCTCCAATCAAAATGCTTGGCTTGATTTCAAATAAAATAAGTATTTTGTTTGAAAAAGATTTGTTTTTTTTTTGTGTATGTGAGAAACATTTTTTTGAGAAGTTCAATAAAGTGTAAAAGCTCTTTTTCAATTTTTTCTTATCGAATAATTTGTTTTAAACTTTTGGTCTAGTTAGATTGTTGATTTTTTTTTTTTAATAAGCATTTTTAAGACATAATTTTTTTGTAGAAATTGATTGATATTTATTGTATGCCTCATTTTGAAGAAACAAAATCTGTATGCTAGGTAAATGATTTTATTACCTTACAATCATTAATAAACAAGAAATCATTTTATAAGTCATAGGATACATTTTCATGAAAAAATATGTGACTTATTTTACAATTAAAATCTAATAAAATTTCAATCCTCGAAGTATAATATATTTTTTTTACTTGCGATCTGAGTTTTGCTTTTTGGCTGTCTTCAGCTATTGAAATAAACGGATGCTTTTAAAGCCATGCCATGTTGATAAGTAAAATATATGGAAAAGCATTTTTTTTTCAAATTTAATATTGAAAGTCCATAAGATCTTTTGTCGACATCTTAAATTTTTATAATACTCATTGAAATAATAAACTGTATATCTATTTCCTATAATTTTACATATAATGATATGATCAGCATCATCATGAATGTAGAGTAAATTAGTTGGTATCGAATTATTGGACTAACATTAAATAATGAAGATTTTTTAAAATTCTCGATCTCTCTTAAATGATTGAAATTTAACTTTAATAAGAAAACAGTAGTTTTTTAAATGAAAGTTATTCGGTAATAATTGAGTATTGAAACAGCCAAATTGTTGTGTTTTTTATCAATAAGAAGCATAGGTATTTAAATATTTATATATTTATCACAAATTCTTACATCCCTTTAGTTTCAGATGGCAACCCGGTGGCAGAGGGTGGGTAAGGATGGCTATCGCTACACGAAAATTCGTGCTGTTAACTTTTAATTACGAAAGTTTATAATAACAAATACACACCGGCGACCGTTGGCTTCTACATCAGTGAAGTCGATTTGCTAGCACTAACTTTGGAAATAGAGTTCGAATAAAAAAATCTCTGTTATTTTATGCTTGCCTAATACTTTGACGCTTATTGATTTGTACTGAATAGATGAAAGTTTTTGTTCGTACATTTTGCTTGCCATTAAATTCGTAATTGAAATCTACTACAAAGATTGGCAATGGTACAACGTAATTACATTTATAGCGTATTTTTAATCGCTTAATTGATGTGAAATTTTTGCTGATAAGTTTTAATCGTAGCTTAATCTTTGAAATAATTTTATAATGGCCATAAAAATAATAAATCCTTAATACTAAGGTATATTTTTTTATTCGATCACTACCCAAGAATCTACGATTCAATCAATTTTAAATATATACTTTAAGGAAGTTTATTAGAGAAAAAGTTTTTTAAAATGTTATTGCATTTTTTCCACTTGTAGAAATTGTTTAATACTTTCATGTAGTGATAATAAAACAATTAATTCCTATAAGTAGAAAAGGTTTTGGTTCACTTCATTTTATTTTGAACTACACTATTCCAAAATAACAACAAATAAAGACTACATTCTAAGTATTTCAAATTAAAAATTACCCAAATACTTTGATATTTTCTTTACGTAGATAAGTTTGTTCTTTTAGTGACAAAAATGAAGGTATTTATCGTAAAAAGTAACGCCCTAATTACTTTTCTCGCTTTGGCTATTCTGGTTATAATTTGACGTTTTGGGAGTATTAAATCACATTTAGTTCTTTTAATCAATTAACAAAGAATATGGCTCATTCTTTTATCAATGAATGTCTGAAGTCTCATACGTTAATAATGAGTTATTCTTTTTTTGTTTTGTATTAAAGCTTTGACTTTATTATATGTGAAATCATAAAGAAAATCTGCCGTAGGGGTTTTTAAAAAAGGTACAAATGTTTTAATGTTATATTTTATTGTAAAAACATAACGATGGCTTGAAATGTAAAAAGTATTTTAAGAGAGACACCCAAAATTAATAATGATAGAAAGCCATGCTGCTAAATTAACAACTGTCAAATTACGGAGGTTATAACGTTGAGCTACGAGTAAAAATTATCAAATTTTATTACCTAAATTCACTGTTTCGTTCAAGAAACGTTACGCGTACGTTATTTTTCGCAGGATAATTGTAATGAAGATTCATTACAATTATCCTGCGAAGTCGACTATTTGACGTTTGGTAGCCAAATTTGAATCAAATGGTTTAGTAAATAAATAGTTAACACTAGTGTGTCACCTCTGCTCTGCTCTGCAAGTTCTGCTGAAAACATTGCTGCTGTGCGTGCAGGGGAAAACCCAAGGCAGTAAATGTTTCGTCGTCCACAAAAACTTGGTCTTTCTTTGTCTTCCACTTGACGAATTTTGAGTCAGAACTTAATATCTGTATTTGGGGCGGCAACGAAAACAATTGACGCCATTAAAGTCAACACAACAAACGCCATCCAACAAATTCAGCCAGATTTATACGACAAAAACATTAAAAACTGAACTTCCCAAATATGAACCACGAAGCAAAGCCCTGTCGGACATTTGAACGGCGTTATTGTCTACAGTGAATGTCATAAATATTCTTATAAATGAAAAAAAAATACCGAATATTTCACATAAATATATGTATACTTTTTAACAAATTTTGAGTGTCTCTATTGAAACACCTTTACAACCAAATAATCCAAATGGTCATTTTATATTTTCACTTGAAGCTAGTCCGTTAGTCTACAAAAGAGGCTTTTATTTTAAAAGCATGATAGTGATAATAATAATTTTGATGAATTTCTTTATTCAAAAATGCGTACATTTAGATTGAGTAAACAGTCGTTTATGTAATCTTTTTTTCAGACGTGATTTATAGTAACAACTACTTTAAAGTAACAATTGAAGCATTTAAAATACCCTCACATTAAATTCTTAACCTTTACTACAAAATTATACATCATTGTTGTAATAAATGATACGGTTGAGACAAACTTTACTATTTCAGATGATTTTTTATTCATAACATGACGTGTATAGAACTGAATAAACTTTATACATGAAAGAATCTAAAAAAATACGATAAAATTAATACTAGAGGGAAAAATAACATGGGAAATTAACAGGTGCCGTAGCGTTTAGAGAAAGACAGCCTATTTCATGTCGTTTCCCACTCTGACTCTCACAAAATGATTTATTCACGTGGCTTGTCATAATAAATTGATGTGAAATTGTTGGTACGTAGTGGTTGCCATAATAATGATATTTTTTCTCTTTATTTGAATTTATGTTTTTTCTAAACAAAACTAAAGTCAATATTTAAAATAAATATTCATAGACACTGAATATAGTGGACTGTATACGTTTCCTTTATGTTAATAATGTGGTATTAAAATAAAAAAAAAAACATAATAATTATGACTATTACCACATTTCTTTCAAATCATTACATGATTTGATCATTCTAAGTATTGACTACTGATCAGTTAATTTATGCGTTTATGAAGTTTTTTAAGTTCTTTTTATATCGAATAAATGAATGAACCAAAGAGTCATACTACAAAAAACATATTTATTGTAACACGGTGAAAAAATAGCAATGTATTTTAGTTCTACAACTATATAGCTATCAACTATATTTGTTAAAAATAATTTTGTAGAACTAAAATACATTGCTATTTTTTCACCGTGTTATAATGGAGTTCTACCAAGTGAATGTCAATTCAATCAATATACAATATTTATAGTAATGTTTGGGTCATTTTTTTCTAGTCACGTTCATTTAATAACTTTAAGCAAAAGAACAAATGGTCTTTAAAAATTATGGGGAAAACCTCGACTATAAGTGACATAGCATGTTAAATTGTATAATGTTTCAACAATCCAAAATTGATATTGAAGACAGTTGATATAAGTGTAGTCCTTTATGTAAAAATTTTTTAAAAGTTGTATTTTTACATTTTATAGCATAGTTCTGACGATGGCGTGAGCCGAAATAGCTATCAACTATATTTGTTGAAAATAATTTTGTAGAACTAAAATACATTGCTATTTTTTCACGGTGTTATATTTTTACACTTTGAAATGGCGAAGAAAAAGAATAACTTTTTGAAATACGAATGTTTTGAAACAGTCGGTTTTAAAAAAGTAACAACATAATGATGTGCTAGACGCATAAACGTCGTGGGAATATAACTAGAAAGTGCATATTGCAATCTTTCTGCAGCATTTAAGCGATATATGAAATGTTTGTCTGGCTATCAAATACAAAATTCTTACATTCCAAACATTTTCAATTTTGTAAAACAATAATTGTTTATTTCATTTAATGACAAGATTTTGATTATAAAACAATAATAATTGCTCTTTTTTATTTACGAATATAAAGTAATCATCCATAAATATTGAATATAGTGTACTGTATATATTTTCTATATGTTAATTAAATATACTTTTACATAATAATTTACAATTCTATGAATAAATTTTACATTTTTTGATAATTAAGATGGACATTGGATTTGCTCATTGCGAACATTATTAATTGATCGGTGTGTACTTACATATATTTTAAATATATTTTATGTAAATATGTTAAATGCTCGTGATGAGTGGTATAAGTCCTGACGATGATAATGTACGTTTTGAAAAAAGTATCGGTTTTTCAGAATAAATTCAAAATTTGAATTTATTTTGAAAAAGTGTATGCAAAACTAAAGGTTCAATAAATAAGACAGTAGCTAACATGTAATCGTACAGTATATTTATACAATACATATAAAGGAAAATGGTTTGGAATGAAAGCTTAAGAACCAGCTTGTACTTGTAACCAAAAATAAAATCAAACGTGCATTGAAAATCAAAAACAAAATGAGCATTCAAGCTTAATAATTAAGATAAAAAAAATAGAAAAAAACCATATATGACAGTTGAAGAAGCATTTGTAAGTGATACTAAGTTGCTTTAACTGAATTAGGTGAGGTATTAGATACGGTAGCGATACTGATGGTTACGTATTATGATATAAATATCATACATTAAATACCAAACCGACCATAATGTAGGAAAGTAATCATCTTGAGCTATACGGTAATTCGCCCATTATCTATGCTGACTATTGTTAATCACACAGGTCCCAAAACTATGGGTCGATATCAATTCAATAAATAACATAATAAAAAGAAGAAAAAAGAAATTTTTCAAATTTGAAATTTTATCCGTCAATTTTCATCGCAATGATTATAGTCATTATTATAAACCGAAATTTCTTTTGTAATCTTTTGCAATATTAATTCACAGATAAATTCAACCTGGTGAGTTTATCATTTAGCAAAATTTTCGAACAGTGAAACTCAGGTTGTCAGATATTATTTGATTGTTGACAAGACTGAATGAATTTATAGCGTACCGATGATTACATTTGCCAAGGCAAAATTGCAGATGTGACAGTAAAAAAATCTATATCAATTTAGTGTTTTTATTACATTCATATTTAATAATGCTAGTAGATGCGGATATACTAAAACCTAGTAATAAGTGCCAAAATATTTGTTTTATATGTCTCACTACACAGTCTATTATATAACTATTGGAGTTTAAAGCACTTAAAGTCGATATCGTATATTATGTCGATTTTGAATTTTTAGTAAATTGTCACTTAGAATATAATAGAAAATAGCATTAACCATTGTGATTAATTATGCAAATATAGTACCTTATATATATAGTAACACGATGTGTCTTAACTTGAAACTTACTTGTTGAAAACTTATTTAAAAAGTAAAAAATTAGCATCAAGAAGACTTTCATATAAAAAAGGAATTTTATTTAGCACGATTTCATTTATTAAGATATCTTTAGAATTGTTTTTCAAAAGAATTTTTTTCCATATCACTCTTTTGTGTGAAAATTGATGAACTTATAACTGCCCATTGGTGACATTAATGATGGTAATACAAGGAATGTTTATTGGATGTCTATTTAATTTTCGTTGTATGGTTAATTTATCTTATTAATTGATTATTTTTTTTATTTTTAGGAGTGAACCATCCTTAAAAGGATTGAAATCTTTGAATCAAGACGTCACAATCAAGACACTAAGTCAAGACTTCAATTCTTTTTCGTTTAAATCAAAGAAAAAAATAAAATAACTCAAATCATATTTTTTACGGAACAATAGTTATGATGAATGAAAAAAAATGAAAATTGTTTCACTTGCCATTTAACATATTGTATAAAAAGTCATGTTGATCGAAATAATTAGGTTGATGTTATAAAAAATTCTTGGTCGTATTCGGTCCAACATTTTTAAAATATTCGAGATTCGAGACGGCGGAAAGTCTCAGAATTTTCAAAAACAAAATTCTTAAAACCCTTAGTCCATATTCTTAGTAAAAAATAATTATGCTTAATAAAATAAAAACAATCTGCCGAATTTTTTCATTTAAATAATTTCACTTTGTATTTCTGTATTTTCTTAAAGCGATACGGTCTTTTTAATTTTAATTATGATACGAAGCGCGTATTGATAAAATCTGTGTTGCTTATGTGTATAATTGTTTTAATATCGATTTGTCATAATGAGGTTGAGAAAAAATCCTATCATAATTTAAGAGTATTAAAATATTACCTATTTAACTTATATTCCAACGATTCCTAGATACTTCCACCATTACGTTGATAGCTTACCAATTAACTATGAAATTTATCACGTTTCATCTAGGCTAGATTCTTTTAGATTTCGCTATAACGATAAACCTGGTATAATGGCATTGCAAGGCAGGCAAAACGTTTTATCTATACTGATATATTATTATTTGCACATATATTAAATGCATCCCAGTCTTTATACAAAAGTGATATAACAAAAACCCTATTCTTTAGTTTCATTATTCACGTTTTTTTACGATAATGGTAGTAGAATCGCGTAACCTAATGTGAAGGCAGTAAAAAAAGTTTGTTTTTATTGAGAGAGTAGATGTTTATGCATGTCTATTGCAAGAAGTTATGAAGTGATATACGGAAGGTGAATACACTTGAATTAGTGAATAACTAAATTGTATTCGACATCTGATGCAACCATTGACGAATAAATTATTTAACAATTATGTCATCTGGTAATAAAAATAAATATAACTTACAAATTTTTATTTGCATTGAATTTGATATATCTTTAAACACTGAAAGTGAAAAAAAAGAAAAACTTAATAATGCAGTAAGAAATTCAGTGATCCATTCAGCTTTTATTCTTATGGTATCAAGTTTAAAAAAGAATTAGTCTCAGTAAATAAAGACTGCGAAACTATATCATTCTTACAACAGTGTTATGCATTGAACTGATTTAAATTGCTTTGATAAAATGGATCTAAACGAAATAAATAAATTTATTATATCGTTTTCATAAATTTGTCAAAATGTTATTGATCAAAAATAATGGACAAATCAAACCTTTGGTATGGTTACTTTTATGATAGCTCAGTTGATACGTTCGAAGATATGGTTACTGTCATGGTGAATTTAAAAAAATCCAAGTTTGTTTGGACATACACTACCAACACATGATAAAGTGAGTTAAGTTATGTTGAAACGTAAAATTAAGAAATCCCTCTCTTTAGATTATTGTACTTAATATTAACTGAATACATTTATTATGAAAAGACATGTGTAAATCCGTCATTTATTTTAAATGGGTAACATAGTTCCATATACAAATTTGTTATTTAAAAATGTTTGACTATGATATTTTTTAATTTAAATCATTACACTTTTAGAAAGGTCGATTTTACATACAAATCATAATGAAGAGTTATTTGAAGAAGATAATACCATTTGTTATTTTTAAGATTTTTTAATAATACCATTTATATTTTCCTTTAACGATGAAAAACACAATCTTCACATTACTGTTCACATTTATTGTACTTTAAATAAAATTATAAATAAAACGAGAGTAAAAATATTTCATCTCATCATCAAAAAGAGCAAATTTAAATTATGTTCAATTATAATTATAACAAGAGTGTTAAAATATTGATGGAATTCTTGTGGAAATAATTATCTCGAAATGAAATAAATTTCACCTTTAAACACTAAAACAGTAGTAACAAAAGAGTATTTTTTTATAAATACTTATAACATAATCAAAAAATATTTTCTCTGTACTTTTTGTTAGGATATTTAAAAGTCTAGAGTGACAAACGACGGAATCTAAGGTGTTAAGATCAGTTCTGTCACAAATACATCAAAAAGCATAATAGTGTTAGAACTGAAGAGTACGTTGATATATTAAAAGTGATATTCATTTATTTATTATCCTAAAAACACTTTATTTTATTTAAATAACTGGTCATTAAGCCTTTTAAAAATTCCATCGAACGAAATATTTACATAGATTGAATAAAAAAAGTCAAGAACAGTTAAAAGCAAAATTCAAAACACTTTATGTAAGCAAACTACGATATTTTGGGATATAATAATTTTCTTTTACTTTCTTCGTATTGTCAAAGTTAAAACAATAATGAAAAACTCCTAGCACGTTGAGATCAACTCTTGTGAAAGTCAGAATACCCTTCGGAGTTCATACTAGTAAATACAAAAGTTTGTTATTGTTTTTCCTACTTCCTTTTCTATTTTTCTACCTTAGTTGCTTCACCGGGAGAACTTTCAAATATTTATCAAAAAATATACTCTATTTGAAGATACTAAGCGAACTAAAAAGTTGACGTTAGATTGTATATTTTCCTACCGATTTATTAATGGCAAACATGTCATATAAAATTAACACTTTATTTATTAATATTTTGCTATAAGAGCTTTCATTGTTTTGACATTTACATTCGCACAACTTTAATACAAGCAGATTTCAGTGAAGTAAATTTAAATTATTTAAGCAAATAAAAAGTTTAATTTAAATACATTTAAATAATAAACATACTATGTAAAACTTTCAATATTATAAAAAAGTAATAAAAGTAGCTTTATCACAAAATATTAATAGTTCAATTTGAATTTAAAAACTTTAAATTTGATAAACGAATTCGTAATCTTTTGTCAATAACTATATGTAATATAGAGCATGTGGCTATGTTTTTTTTACGAGAACTGTTTATTGTTCAGTTACAGTTGCAAAAGGAAAAAAATAAGCAAGACTGCCGATTTGCTTATTGCTCTTGCTATGTATGGTTTATAAGGACAGAAAGAGGCGAGAGGATTTAAAGAGAACACCAATCCTGAACAAAAATCTATAAGCCGTTTGAAAAAATTAGTTCATACTGAATGCTTGTGACATGCCTAACTAAACTCGATATAGTATTACTAATCAGATTATTGATAAGAAGTGTTTTTATTATGGAAAAAATCTTAAGTAATTTAAAAAATCTTAATGCATAATAGTTTGAATTTCCGGCATCTTGACGGTGGCCGGAATACATAAATTTCACAATTTACATTAAACCAAATAAAGTTTTATTTTAATATAAGCATTTTTTTTCAGATAAGAAAATAAACATATATATATATATATATAATTGATAAACAAAGAAATGAATGATATGTATTTATTGTTGAAAAAACATTGTATTTAAAATTAGTCCTTGTATTAATATACTTCTCGGTTTTCTGAAGTACGTACTCGAGTGACAGTGGGTAAAATAAATTATTAAAATAAATTAATCTAATAATGTTTACAGAAGCATCTAAATTAGTTTGATAATTTTATTAATTGATTAAAATAATTATACAAGCAATATTCATTAAAGATTTATGGAGATGTAGCCAACATAAATCAATATGATCAACATTGTAATAAATTTCTTGTAAATGCAATTAACAAAGTTACTCCTGGTTTGTTATTCAGCGTACCCATAAATAACCGATAAGGCGATATCTTTATGCAATAATATTCAGTAGTTTTGACACAAATATAATCGAAATTGTATAAAACTAACTGTGATAGAATAATAGAACAAAACATTTTAGATTGGTTTGTATAATTATGATAGCTTTATTACCAAAAAACATTGTTTAATAAAATACAATTGAAATTTTTAATAGTCAAAAATATATTTTATCAGAACGGATTTTTTTTCACCATAATTCAATCATAATTAAAACAGAGAGCAACTATATCTATTGACTACTTATTTTGTCTTAGCTCTATTTTTATAGTCTTATTTTTTTCTTGTTAAAAACGGTTATCGTAAAAAAAACACCTGTTGAGATTGCGAAACTATACAGCCAAAAAATAGCAATATGGGCTTGCTCGATGAGACATATTAAATCTTGAATCAATCGCTTGTGTGTGGAACAATTTGAAGATTGTGAGACAAAAATGAATTTATTTACAAGTAATACTTGTGCATATACAATACGTACAAAATGCATACATACTTTCCCACGCGTCCGTACTTGCGAGAAATGACCGCTCTAGCGTTCAAAGGGACATAAAGGCACATGCATAAAAAATAAGAAAACATTTTTGTAAATTGAATATATATATATATGATTGCTTTATTATTGTTTGGTTGATTTTGTTTTACTTTTTATATGTAATATTAAAATAAACTTGACGAATATATATTGTTTTAACCTTTTATGATTTCCTGTAATCTATTTCTTAGTTTTTGAACCCATGGTTTTGTATACTTGTTACCTTTAACTCAAATATTTTGTTTAAATATGCTCGTTTGTAAATTGTATTTTATCAGTTGATAATGCTTGCGATGAGCGAAACCGGTCCTGATCAAAAAATACATTGTGAAAGTAAGTACTAAAAAACGTGTTCTTATTATTTAAATAATCTTATGTTATGACAATCATTATGAGGTATCAATATGCTCTCTATTGGATGCAGATGCCTACAAAAAATAGTGTCTTTCTGTTTTTAAGTACAGTTGCATTTTTGATACAATTTAATCTTATCAGTGAATCAAAAATGACAAAAAACCTTCATCATACAGAAATTTTATATACGATAAAATTTTAGAGAGTTTGTGAGTCAAACATAAGCCTCACTCGTATGGCGTTAAAATCAGCATTACAGTAAAAATGTATATGATCGCAGAAATATATTTAAATAATGAAACACAACGTGACAACATACACACTAAACAACAAGCGTGGACGAGTCATAACTGTTCCAACGTTTTCTCAATCGATTTATGACGCGCCTGAAATAAATGAGCTCTAGTTACGTTTGTATGTGAAACAAGATAATTTGTGTTTCAATTATTACAAATGTAACAGGGAGTATTAAATGAATGCACCGTTAAAATTGAAACGTGATTTCCTAGTAGAGACGATAGATTTATTATCATTGCCTTTGACGCATGCTTAAATGTTTCCCACGATTATAAATGCCAACCATAAAATAAATTATAATTTGCAGAAGATTGCCGTAAAATTAACGTGCAATCAACGTTCGATTTAGCAGTGTGTGACTGTCGTTGTTTTACTCAGTTAATAAACCTTAGTAAGTGTAAGTGCTTCTTTCTTTAAACAGCTTTCTATTACGATTAAAAACAATGACATTGAACGTTATATGTGCCAGTCATTGTAATTAAGATGCTTATGGAGATAGTTTCAATAAAATATTTATATTTTATGAGATAACCTTGCTTGTAAAATTATTTTAATCAATTAATAAAATTATTAAACAATGGAATAATAACTTAGTCAATAGTAAGAGTACGTCTTTTACTTGTAAATATTTGTATTATTATACCGAATCTAAAAAAACCGTCACTAAAAATCTGTTTTAAAAATATATTAATATAATATAGTCAAACAAGTATATCTACTTCCTTCTGTACTATTTTTTTTAAATAAACGTTTAATTTGTTAAAAATTGTATGGTTGAAACTTTGAACAAGGGTTTTATTTTTTAATACTTTCAGCAACATAACAGCAACACACGAGTTTTAGGTGACAAAGTTCATGAAATTCAAATTTGATAATTAAAGAATCTACTAAGCGCCTTAAGTCGATATTGTAAATTAATTAAGCAGAAGCTTTATATCCGCTACGTTATTCGTTTGTGCTTCTTATATGCCCAAAAAGATAAAATGAAAACTGAATTTTTACAGAGTTTTTTTCCAGAATTATAATGTTTTGAATAATTTTTGGGAAAAGTATAAAATTTCCATTAGTTAAAAAAAGTCATGGAAGTTTGAAGTATTAAACGGATCTTTACGATAAAGTTTCAATTTGACATGGTTACCAGCAACATTCAACATGAACGTCAGAATTTAGTCGACCGAAAGAAAAACTATTAAAATAAAACATATTGATTTATTTTACATTCTGCCTCATGTCATAAGATTTGTAGTATAAATTTAGAAAAAGCTTCAGAAATTTATATAAAATAGACATATTTGACTAAGTCATAGATGTCATACACAAACGATGAAAAACCGTTTGCTACAATATATAATATAATAAAACTATATTTTTAATATGTTTTCAGTTCTTTTTATGCACTTGAATTAATTTGATGAAACTTTTTTATGATACGTATGTGTTTTTATATTTTCTGAATCAAAGCCATGCGCCCATTTTTTATTTCCATAATAAAACTGACACATATAAAATACCAAAAAAACTTAATAACCTCTCACCAAAAATACATATAAAAACACTTTTTACGACCGTCTTAAAAAATCTTTGGCACGAAATAATAAAAATGGCCGAATTGAAAACAATTTTGTTTTGCACCGACGAGCCCTGATTGAACCGATCGCGGATTTTCCAAAAAAACGCCAGTTGATTTAAATCTTTGTTTTTAACGTAAACATTAATCAACTAACTAATCGGAAACAAAAGCAATTCAAAACTTTTGCTGAAAAAAGTTCTATCGAGCGAATTTTTCCTGTAAATATTGGACAGTAAGTAATTTTACAGATGATTGGGTTTTATCTAAGTTTTCACAATAAATTTTACAGAATTTAAATATGGGACAAAGTTCCCTTAACATGGTAAATATAATAATAAATTACGTTTACACAGTAGCGTGTTCAAAACGAAACAAATCTATCTCCACTGAAGATTATTCTTTAACTATATGGTACAACAAAAGTTTCCCTTTTTTCAAAAATAATCGTATATACATTTTTTCTAATTGTTTGTTTAAATAAAATATTTGATCAGAATCAAAAACATTTTTACCATTCACTCTATCGACTTTTGTGATGTATTAGAGGCTGATTGAAAAAAGAAACAATTTTATAGGAACGAAGCTGACAGCAATATGAAATATATTTTAATACAGTATACACTAAGCAAACTTATTTATATTTTTCAACTGATATAGTGATTAAAATACTTTCTTTATAGCAGATTTTAATAATAATAATTCCACAGAGAATTTTTCGGTTTCCTGGTATAAAAAACTGCGATTTTTTAAAAAGTCGGTTTTATTAATGATAGATTCAACAAAACGTCTAATTGTTATAAAATGATATATTTTAAAAGTGAATATTTTTGTAAAACTTCAAATAAACTTTCATGTTCTTTTGCCGGTGCGATTGAAAACTAGTACAGAGGTTTTCTTTCAATATAACATTTTGAATGTCAAAAGCGAAACTGGGACTATTCATACGTTAAGCCGAAGCGGTCCAGTTCGCTTGGATCTAATCAAAAGTTTGGTTTCGGAACGGGATTTGTGTGCGGTGAATATGAAACTGTGGGAAAAATAATATATAATAAAATACTAATTTTATTTCAGTTTCTTAGAAAGTAACTTTTTAACAAATGATACTTTTTAAGTATATTATATATATATGTATGTATATTATATTTGGGACGATTATTGTCATACACACCTATTGTTTCATTCAGAATTTTGAAAATTTAGTGTCATTGTGTTAAAGTAACAAGCTAGGCCGTTGGAACAGAAGAGAGGATGTGTTGTGTGCCTTTGCTGCACAGCTATATATAGATAAGAAAATGTTAGTTTAAGCATAGTTCTGACAATGGCGTGAGGCGAAATAGCTATCAACTATATTAGTTAAAAATAATTTTGTAGAACTAAAATACATTGCTATTTTTTCACCGTGACATAATTTAACATTTCTTTTAATCGTACTGGACAAACTATTTTGAGTTATGTGTTCGATTACAACATTATTTTCGCACCTTTTTCTGTCGATATTGTAATGAAGTGAAATTATGTATGTAGTTATTTAGAAAATTGCCGTATAACATTTTTATACCATGAAACATACTAAATCAATGCAATTATAATATAAACCAAGTGATCCGCTTCTATAACATTAAAATGTATTACGTTTTCATTGCAACGATTCAATATGAAAAAATATGTATCAAATTATCAGGACTGGTTTGGTTTTGTTTAAATGTTGATATAAAAAAATGAGTGTAATTTTCAGTCAAGGTATTTTAAATATCATATTCAAATTTGCGCCAACTGTGAGTGAAGACAAGCAACTAGCATTATATAAAATTATATTGTGTATAGATTGAAGATCGGTGGGTGCGTGGTGGGGAATCTGGATAACACCCGGTAGAAAAATGTGTTTTACGGTCTTGTTTGTCGGGAGACCTATTTGTTCCGATATAATGAGAGAAATTCGCTCGACCCGACCGGGGGAAAGTTTTTAAAAGTGTTTTCCGGCTACGCACATACGTATTATTTGTAGGGCGGGTGTTTTTGTCTTGTTCGATTTAGCCCCAACTCCCCTTCGAGCGACTCTAGTACAGAGTGTACCACTTATATGGAACCATGATTCTTCGTTTTTCAATATATCAGAAAAAATATATGCACGAAGTTTCTTTAGTCTGTAGTTTATCTTTTTATATTCTTATTATTTTATTTAGTCTTTAATGATCACGGCTTTAAATTCTTATGTAAATAGTGTTTTTTGTATATAAATAGTGATGTTTATGCTTAAAAAGTTTTTCCTTCACCATCTGTTTCTAATAAAACAAGAGCGGTTATGTCTTACCACTAGTTATGTCCTGGGATATACCATTTTGTCCCTACTCTTTTCGAGAGAAATAATTTGAGCGAGTGAATATCAATCAAGCTTGTGAAAAACGTTTCTATTTAGGTACTTTCAAAACAAAATCATACGCTCTGCATTTAAAATGGACAGAGATTGGAAAAAACCCCGACGAAAAATGCATACTGATGAACTCGATAAGACGGCTAAATAGTCTATAATTAGTTACTTTTAAGGTGTTAACTGTTACTCCTTGGTGGAAAAGCACTGTATTTAAATAATAAAAACATGTTTTATGTAATATTTCTACAACTTTATTTATTAATAATCTGACAGTTTATCAGGATCGTATTAACTACATATAACTAACTAAACTTAAAAAAACATTACTAATATTTATAATTATCTATCGGATTATGTATAAACTAAATGTATGTACTAATATATTTATATTATTTTAGAGGTTATTTGACAGTAAAAACTTCTCACGCAATATTCTTGCTAGGAGATATCTCATAATACGCTTTATATTTGTTTTGATTTTAATTTCAAATTATTCAAGATGGGTTCCTCACATTTTATTTGTAGGCTATTTTACTTTATTTAGATGTATATTGTATTAATAGCTGTACATGATTGTGTTAATTCTAAAATTATTGATTTTGTATGACTGGTAGTATTTGAAGGAAAATGTTGTATTAGTCGCATATCAGTTGATAATGCTTGCGATGAACATAACTGGTTTTAACAATAAAAAAAAGAACTTGCAGAAATGGTACAAAAAATTTTTGGTTTTTTTGTATAAGCTATAATTACGGGCTAACAAGGGTAGTCATCGTTGAAAACACAAAATTGGGCATTACTACAATTAGAACTTATTTTAATTTGCAGTTTTATGTTTTATAAACTATACATTAGAAAAACTTGCTTGTAGATATATATTTTCGTTTAAATAATAAAAATGTTAATGAATGAAATCAAATTTATATCATTTCAGTACAACATGCAATATTATAAATATAATATATAAAAAAGATTTGGTAACAAATCTTGGGACATCCCGTAGGGTGAAAACAAGAAATTTATTTGTTGGAAAGGAATTTGTACGATTGCAATATATTAAGGTGGTTCGTTTTGATTTACCCTCGTTAATTTTTTCAGTCTTACGTATACAAAATGCATTTACAATTTGTTTTGATAATAAAAAAATGCTTGAAATTAAAAAAAGGATTTTTTTGTTCAGTTAGTTAAATAACATTTTAGTTTAAATGTCGTTGATTAATTTAAGCAATGTACGTATTAGTAACAAATTGCTCAATAGATGCTTAGATTTTTTCCAAATCCTGTGACCCGAGTAACCTCGAAGATTGAGATTATAGTACAAACATAGTGGTTTATAAAATCCCAGTATTATGAAACAACGATTACGTGAAGCTCTTTTTATGTAATACAAAATACAAATGCTTAAAGATCACTTTTTGCCAATACTTTATAAAACTGATTATTTATGAATTTTTGCTGTATATTATTTTTAAAAAATACTGTTACGTCCACATTAGATTTGTTTTGTTCTACATACTTCATCAGTTATAGAGAACCCTTGGCTGGACACGACCTAAATTTATATTCAATGCGGCCCACTTATTTTACATACCAGCAATGAGTAGTGTGTTATTGTTCATGGTGACGTCAACACCTACATCAGTATACAATAAAGAAACATATTGCTAACAATGCAGGTGGAAAATATTCATCGAATGATGCTAATTCTCAACAAAAAAATATTGAAATGCTGCAAAAATTAAAAGTTTATTTCAGAAGTAATTACAGGAAAGAGAATTCATTTTAATAGTTTATTGTAAGTTAGATATAAAATCTTATGTAAAGTGAAGTCTGAATGAAAATGGTGTCATAATATTATTTGTAAAATTTGAAAGTGTGTGGTATGAATTTGTTTTAATAAGGTAAAAATATCAGCGTATTAGCTTTAAAAAAAATGGTTTGAATGTTTGAGGCTATTAACCTTTCTTCATCGTCAGACCTGTGACTTAAATAAATTCAAATTAAGTTTTATATACGATAGTGATATACGAGGTTTAATAAGTGATAGAAAAGATATCTTTTATTATATATTATATTATCTATTCTCCTAATTCCTACATCATGTAAGAGTTGTTTCAAATAATTAAATTAAGCCGACTAGCTATATTTACAAGTTGTTGAAATAAACCATTGAATAAAAACTTAAAGCCATTATATAATAATACAGATTCTCAATCAGTAAATTATCAATCAATCGAATAACAGAATATAGATTAAAATTTGTATTCAGTATACTTACATTATTTCTAGAAACACCATAAGCCTAATGTTATTAAACAATCAGAAATTAATAGATTGGAAATTAGCGAATTTATGAAATGAGTGCATTTCAATCTAGTCATTATGTCCTACGGTGTTAGCTGTCACTTCTTGGTGGAAAGGTATTATATTCAAACAATAAAAACACAATTATAATAATATAATAATATTAAGTATTGTTTCATTTCATTTCCAGATCTGACCGGTTTCTATTGACCTGGCTATATTATGATCATTGCATAACTTAATTTGCCATTCATTCTGAGCTTTCAGTGCTTCCGCGTCACGAATATGCTATCAACCACTTATCATAGACGTTTTCAATGGGTTATGGTATGCCATACAAAAATACTATAAATAACAACAATATTAACTAGTTGTGAATTGTCGAAAGAATATTATATAATACTTCAATAGAATATAAGATTTTTATATTTGAGGTAAAAGAGAAGTGTTTTTATTTGAAATTTTGTATGTATAAGATAGAAGTCTTAAGATATTTTGAATTAGGACTTATAACAAAAAAAAGTTCTAGTACTTTAATTTTTAATTTAATCATCAAAAATTTTTGATATGAACCATCTTCGAAGTCCATTTTTTCATTTCCTCAATATTTTACCATCAAGCAAGTCTTGCATGTTATGGAATAAATTTTACTCTGTTATATGACCGATAAATAGTTCATATCACAATTATTTTATATGAATTATCAAGGGTGATTATTTAAAATATAAAATTGTGAAATTAGTATTCGATTATTACTCTGTACATTATTTTTTAAATGAAAATATTTCAGTAATTGAATAATCATAAAAATGTTAATGATATTTCAAAAAACTTTAAATGCAGTAGCGTTTGTATAGTTCTTTAAGGTTATTATATTGTACATTCCAAAAATAAGTATTGAGTTAAATATTCTCTGTATTTCTAGTACGAATACCTGCACTTTTCCATTGCATTCCATTACTTTTGCTTAGCTAGTATAATGTTCCAACAACTGATGGATCGGCGTCATTTAATACTATTCACCTGTTAAAATCCCCACGACGCGACATGATGACCAAAGATGGAATCGACTTTTACTTTGAGCCGGCAGTATTAATTGCTGTGCTTTTGAATTGAATTGAACTATAATTTATCGGTTGATTTAATTGTCATATGTATACATTTTTCAGTATTTATTTTGATCGTGACGAACGAAATGGCAATCAAATGAATATTTTATATTTAAATGCTTTTAGTTGTGTCGGAGCTGAATTATTTATTTCACAATTATTGTATAATAAATAGCTTATAGATTTAATATTTAGGCATCAATCTAGCATTAAAGATTTAAGTCTTTTTATACTTGTATACTTCTTTTTTACCTAATGTTAATGAAACTGGAATAAAAAGACCATCACGAAATCATTTTCTTGAATTATTTACTGATTAATGACATGTGCGAACTCGATTTAATTTTTGCATGGGATTCAAATAATTGTGTTTTTTTAAATTACAAGATTTTTAACACCGTAGCAATGTTGTGGATAAACAAATTAAGTAAAATCGTTATTTTTTAAAATTTCCCTTGAACAGTATTTAGTTTAGAGTATTTGAACCAACAAAATTAATTACAACGATGATTTTCCATAGATTCTATTGTGACTTTCGTCGTCTTCAAAATTATGTCAGGCAATTTACCGTCTCATACATTCAACGTACGACAACTTTAACGTTAATTTTAGTATTAAATTTTTTAATGCATTTTTAATCATTAAATGATATTAAATAAATACTACTTGTGTATGTAAAATTAGGATACGTAAATCTAAATGAGCTCCAGTGAAAATAACAATATAATAATACAATAAGTTTCATTAAATGGATTTATGTTCTAATAGTGTCGTTTAATGAACGATAGAAATGTTTGATAATTATACTACAAAAAAAGATCAATGCAAAATCTTATAATTCTCAATCTCTCATCTCAATGTTCAGCAAATCTAATCTATTGTTCAGTAGCCAAATGACGTTTTTAGCACTTCCATCCTTGTATGGAAAGTTCTATTTATCGTGTAAATGATTCAGTAGATTTTAAATTCAATGCTTAGCTTAATTGTGTTTTGCACTAGCGTCTAAAACAGTCTAAATCTATGAGAAACTTCCTCTATAATTACAAAATGCATAATGTAAAATGCTTGTTCCCTCAGCGTATTACCCAAGAGGAGTATGTTATAAACAGCGTTTCTCAAAAAGTGGAACAAAAATATTATTACATGATTAAAATTAACGTCATATTAACATATATTTATACCAATAAATATCATTCTGAGTAAAAGAATAGTAGAGTAAAGATATAAATTTTTTGCTGCGGCCAAAAAAAAATATCTAGCCTACTTACTTCCTTTGAAAAGTTTTTATTGTCAATCAAAATATGGATAAGAAAAAAAAATATTTTCTTCATATACCAAAAGTGATAATACTTAGGAGTCACACGAGACAGTAAATTATTTTTTGTCATGAATAAGAGATTTATATCAAAGATAAACAGAAACAGCAAGCTTGTTCTTAGAAATAAGCTTTTTTTGCACATCGTAATCACACGTCCCATCGCAATGTACGCAACGTCTGTCTGAGAAAACAAAAATGCTCTAAAACATTTCAAAACTCTATATAATAGATCATACAAAACATGAACCTTCAAACCACCATGAACGAAGTGTTTTGTTTACAATAATAAGAAGAGAATTGGGTTTGAAAACAGTCTAAGACTTAATCACAAAGCTGTCGAAAAAACTTTTATTCTATGACCAACCACTTGAATACATCAATTAGAAGCCTTTAACACAATGCTGAAATACAGTTTCTAACAAATTTCGTACACTATCGAACCTACTTAATCATTTTGCCTCAATCTCGGGTAACAAAGTAACGAGACATACTTTGATAAACATAACTGATCTTAGACAACTAGAAACTCTACGATCCACGTTGCACACATGACTTCCTCATAATCTCATGATCATATCAACCGAATTTACTAAAATATATGAAAAATACTAGACCTTGTTACATCTTAATCTCAATGTTACTCAATACTCCTCACCTGAATCGTTACCGATTGTAAAGCGCAGAAGGATCGAATCGGCAAACTACTGAGTATTTCTTAGCTTTATTCTTCTTTCGTTTTACTTGTTGAGGGTGCTAGTAAAGTGAATGACTATCCATTAGTTCAATACATCTATGAAATGAAATATATTTTATGTTTTGAGCTGTTATACTAAAAAACCCTCGTTTTCATGCATGGCTTATTTTTAATTATTCTGCTATTTTTAAACAACAAAATGTAAAGAATTCAAAATTTTAAACACAGATAGCAATAAAAGTTACAAATACTTTATTAATATTTTTTTTTAGTCAAACAGCACAATTCAATTGTATGCCGACATACTTTGTTAGGAGGTTTTGTTCTTGACATTAATGACTGGAATGGGTAAAAGTAAAAAACAAACTATTTCATAAAGTGCTTGCATACAATAGAATACAAATTATTGTTCAAAATGAAAATATAGCTTTCAAAATAAAAAAAGTTTAGAGTCAAAAATAGTTTAACAGATTATTTACTCTTCTCAAAGTTTGAGACTCAACGGTCCGGACGATTAGAAACAAAAAGCTCTGAGAAACTTTAAACCAACAGACAGTGTCTTAACATAGATGAATCCAGTAGTAAATAGCGCTATGGGGTTATTCTGAGGACTTTTTGATAGTTTGAATAAATATTTCCCAGTATAATATAATATATTTCAATGCAAATTTTTTTCATTTACATTTATACATGAAGTATCATTATTGTTTTTATATTTGTAAATATATCGTACTGATGGTATAAAATGAATTTCAATATGAGATATATTTAAAAAAAACAAATGACCTTCATTAGGATGTACAAGATAGAATAAAAATGAAATGCTGTTTAAATTAAATTGGACGATTGTTTTATGTCATATGTTGATTCGATTAGTCATTTTAATCAAACTCGGTGATATGGCTGTGTTTGTGTATCTGAGTTCATGTGCATTAAATATCTTTGTAAAGTTTTGAGACATGGTAAAGTTGCATATTTTTGTTTTGTAGAACGACTACTTTTATCATATAAAAACTGTTATATAATATTTCATATATCCAGTTATTTTCGGTGTTTTGATGAGGATTTTATTACGATAAGTATTCATATTGAATATCTGAGTCGAACTTTACAAAACATGAATTATGTAAGTATGCTTATTTTTTTGTACAAATTAAAAATCATGTTTAAAATAAAATTTAATTTAGGAAACAAAGAGTGTCAGTAAAAAATGGAAGATAAAATTACACAACAAAAATTCTTAACGATAAAATTACTCATTATAGTAATGTAAAAATACTTTTCAATATGTTTAGTAAATGAAGATGAAAGAAAGTATTACGATTTTTAAATAATATCTTTTGTCAGACGTACATATAATAAGCATTATATTTTATTAAAAATATTTTTTTACGCATTTTAAAACGTTACATTAATGTGTCTGAAGAAAATTTCTACGTATCTAATGGTATTAAATTACATAAATACAATATAACAAAATTATTCAATGTCAACAGTTCACCTAAAATGAAGCTACGATAGCTTCATAAATGAACATTTCTTAATCTTAGAAATATCAAAGGCTCGACAATATCAACCACCCTCGTGGAATATTCATTGAAAAATAGGACATACACTGGACGATAATTTTTTGAACTAATTTATTATAATTTTATCATTATTATAAAAGTGTCAATATAAAATTATTAATTTTATAAGTGGACTGTTTTATGTTCTATTATGCTTTTAAAGTTATTTTGGTGGATTCTTTTTATTAATTTTAAGTTTCATTTAATTTATATACTCAAATATTACAATATTTATTGTTATGGATTTATGCAACGTTCAAAATATTTTTTTTTATGTGGATTAATAATATAAAGTTCCTATAAAATACAATTTTAAAATAAAACAAATATATTTTTTTATTAAAATACAGAGAAATATATCATTTCAATATTTTTCGTTTACATTCTTAACAACTTTTTGGAAGATTTATGACTACTTTTGATCATTAACGTTGTCAAATAAACAAATAAAACGATAATATTATAATATTTATTTTCAACTATTAATGAATACGCACACATACCAAATAGAGGTGGAATAACTTATTTTTAATTATACACATAATATGGCAACTTTTATCGAAACTTGAAATGAATCGCGGGTTATAATTAAACATGAGATTTATTATATACATATATTCTTATGAATTTCGGCATCGCGCTATGTTCAGACCTAATTCATATGGCTTATAACAATTATTTACAAAACCGATTAAGGGTATGTGATGAAGTTTCAATATCAATTTTAAATTGTTAAAATACAATTACAACGCATTAACAATTCCACAAGTTTTGTCATTTACGATCCAGGATTTACCTTTAGACAACTTCAGGCATTCTACCAAACAGTTACAATAGAACAGACAGTCAGCGAACAATTTAAATTGCTTATAAACAAGAAGAATTATTAAAAAATATAGGTCCTAAATGTAAGAGCTTTAATCAAAAATAATTTTAAAAAAAATCTTATATTTTTAATACACTTTTCCACAATATATTTTATGATCAGGACCGGTTTTATGTATTGCAAGCTTAATCAAATGATCAAAAAAAATAACTTTTGGTTTGATTATAGTGACATTCAGTTATCGAAGCAATATATTATACTTGTAACAAAACAGCAATATAACTTAAAAATACTCTCTAAAAAAGACTCTTAAAAATTAGGTACTTAGAAATACCTACTTATTTCGGGTGGATTGGCTATGGTAGGATTAAATATCAAATTGCTTATTATTGTAGTATTTATTTTCATATTCTGAATTTACCTTACACAAAGGATATAGCAAGACGAATAATGGAAATTTGTCTGCTTGTTTGATAAAAGTAATGTACTTAACTGAGTTGCGTTTATGTCTAAAACTTTATTATAAAGTAGTTTACGATCCCTTATGTATTGATTCAATATTTTAACACCTTCAACTGTGTTGAATCAAAAGAATTTCGATAGTATAATATATGGTTGGCTAATATTGATGTATCTTTATTTAATCTTAAATAACTTATTATCAAGATTTTTTCTGTCTGGACTACATGTGTTTTTCCCATGTAAAAGTGGTGACAGTCATTGCTTGTTAATCTCTTTTAGTTTCGATAGTTATCTTAATAATAAATAGCACATTGTCTTTGTAAAGTTTATTCTTTCATGGTTTTCAACGACATTATAATTTTATCGTTACTATTGATTTCTCGGTTGAAATATATGATTTTTATTTGACACTTAAATTTTGATAATTCCTCGCTGGTATGGTTAGATATTGGCAGATGTTATATTCCCTGCGAAACTACCCCCAGTCAACTGTCAGTATCATTCCTATGAATAATGGATGCAGTTAAACTTCCGCAATTAATCAATTCCAAATTATATCACGATGGCTTATTATTACTTCACTTTATGGCTGGATGCACGTCTAAATAATGCGCATTGCTTCTATTCGATTTAGACAATGCGGTGATACCCAATAAACGGCGCTGAAGAAAGATTTTCTTCGAATTTATTCCAATGTATTAATGATATCTAAAATTATGAAATAAATTATATTATAACAAAATGTTTCATAAAATGTGTATTTATTTAATACTTTTGATTTACGTTATTAATTCATAATTTATGTAACTTAAAAAAACGTTAAACAAATGGCTTTTATTGATATTTATCAAGAAAAATAACCGAGTAAGCTAAGACTAATTAAAATATTATTCAAATTTTAATTCTTGAAATTCAGTAAATTTACACATTTTTTTGTCACTCAATAGAACTGACGTCAGTTGTATTCATCTGAATTCATTCTTGTCACGTTTCATCAGTGTGTTTTTGTAAATTAGTCTTGAATATCTTTAAAGCAAAACCACACAATTTTGTGAAAAAAATCTGGTGATTTACAATAATTCTGGGATTTCTAGATTTTCAGGTACGGGGGAGGTAGGCAGGATTGTAACTTTGAAATTGTTAAAAAAGAAAGAAGATTTAAACAGGTTTCGAAACGTGGATTATTATATCATAAAATGTGACTTAAAATTACCTTTCATAACAAAGCATGTATGTAACTTTACGCTATTTAAAGCGTTTTTAAATGAAAAATATAATTTCTTAGCATATTGCGGCGTAGTTTTTTTTTATCCTGAAATATTTATTTTGTCTGATTGATTAACACAGATTAATTATAATTCAAAGAAAAATGTATGTTTTTGCAAAATGCGATTTATGAATTAAATGAAAACATTTACATGCCTTGTATTTTAATTAACAAGGGATTGTGAAAAAAAGATTTCTCGCACAAAAAAGCACACGCGAACAAAACCAGACATTTTTAAAATATGTTTTTTTATATATTTGTTTGATTTTAAAAGCTACACCATTCAACATTTTTTTAAAAAAAGAAATTAATTTTTGAAAAAAATACCGCTCTCTTAGCATAATATTAAGAACTATTCTTATATAACACGGTGAAAAAATAGCAATGTATTTTAGTTCTACAAAATTATATTTAACAAATATAGTTGATAGCTATTTCGGCTCACACCATCGTCAGTACTAGTTCTCGTCCCACATATAATGTTATTGTCATAGACACCTATTGTTTCATTTAGAATTTTGAAAATTTAGTGTCATTGTGTTAAAGTAACAAGCTAGGCCGTTGGAACAGGAGAGAGGATGTGTTGTGTGCCTTTTCTGCACAGCTATATATAGATAAGCAAATGTTAGTTTAAGCATAATTCTGACGATGGCGTGAGCCGAAATAGCTTTCAACTATATTTGTTAAAAATAATTTTGTAGAACTAAAATACATTGCTATTTTTTCACCGTGTTATAATGGAGTTCTACCAAGTGAATGCCAATTCAATTAATATATATATATTCTATATATTCTTTAACCAGATCTGATTTTTTTTTTGATTTTAAATAAACAGGTGACCTACGATGAGCAAATAT
Organism: Himalopsyche japonica; assembly: GCA_028555115.1. Taxonomy (NCBI): domain Eukaryota; kingdom Metazoa; phylum Arthropoda; class Insecta; order Trichoptera; family Rhyacophilidae; genus Himalopsyche; species Himalopsyche japonica. The sequence goes on along the minus strand of JAHFWJ010000578.1, from coordinate 162,449 downwards.
TATAAAATTCTGGATATTGTTCTACAAACTTTGTATTAATTATATTATAACATAAAACAAAAATCGCTCATTTATTTCGATGCACAAAACTTTCTCTACGAAAAGAACTTTTTTAAAAAAAGTTTCCCAGTCATTTTGGTCTAAAAAATATGTTTTCATTTGTTACTTTAGATGTTTAAAAAAATATTTTCTGAACGAGCTTTCAAAATACTTCGATCATTAAAAATACTTTATGTAATTTTCCAAGTAAGTATTTAATCCCGATATAGATACAGGTATTTAAAAAGAAAATGAATATTCGTGGAGTTTTAAAAGTCCACAGTTACACGTTGCCGTAAAAAAATCTCACATAATAAAAACATAAAACGCCAAAAAGGTGAATGGTTGATTTTTTTCCTCCGTAGGCTGAACTTTTTTGAACTTTTAAGTATTATCCCAAATTAACAAAGTTTCGTAATGTTATCAAGTAATAATATTATCTTTCTTCCTCAGTCGAGCTTTTTTGAAAAGTGAAAGTGGAGAGAGGGCAGGCAAATTTTCCCGCGTGAGTTTTGCGAAAACAAAATCATAACGAGAGAAGTTTGGAGCTTTTTTCTTTATTTGTGAACATGTGGAACGTGGAATATCATATTAAAATTTTAACGATAGAGGTAGAGAGTATTATGTACATAACAATTTGTGAAGCAATAAATACTGCGTATAATATTGCCAACCTGGGAAAATAAAATAAAAACATCAAAACAGTTTTTATATACTTAATATAATTGATAAATAAATTAAGCTAATATAACACTGTAAGAAAAAACATGATACTTGTGAAATACACCTGAAGTATATTAAGGATTGATAAGAATTATTTTTTTGTTTATTGATTTATTACAAAGTTTAAAATCTTTTAACCATATTTACTACACAAGTAAAGCGCTAGTGTTTTAGGCCTCAATCATATTTCCTTAATGAAAAAATAAGTACACATAATTATGATAATCAGCGATAAAATATTTTTATGTGTCATTTAAGGTGTTGAAACTATTCACTATACAAAATTTTTTTACTACCCGGATCTCGGTTTTGAGCAATTTCAGGCATTCTATCAAACGGATGGAAAACAACTGATTAAATGTCTGAATATTATGATAGTCGAATCCTGTGTGATGAATGAGAAAACCAACCGTCGAAAAACGAAAAGGACCAACGTCAATATTGTAAATTATAATGTGTCATTGACTAAATAAGAGTTCAATTGAAAAAATAAGTGAACATGTATTGATTTCAAGTATTTTGAATTTATTATAAATATGCGTTTCCATGTTGCAGTAATCAACCTGTAAATCAAGCTTACCTTGAGATATACAATATGACGGGTTCGAATCACAGTAAAAGATTTTTTTTATTACAGTAAGAGAGTTTTTAAAACCGATTTATCGATTCAGTGGCAAAAGTATTTATGACCGCCAAAATACCTCTTGTCTTGAAAAATATCTAAGAGAAAATTGTTAGCTAACCATTTGTATTTTTCAGGTACAACTATTTTTTATTCATATTCTCTTTATAAAAAAAACATATTGGATAACAGGCAGTAAATAAAATAAATTGAAATAACAAGTAGTCATTGTGTTAAAAGGTTTTTAAAAAGATACCTCTTTTAAGCGTCTATCTGCTACATATTGATTGAACGGTGTGGGTCAAAAAAATATTGATTGAACGGTGTGGTCTAAATTTTTTGAATCAATTGATATCACATGCTGTTGAAATGAATCTTAAAACGGAGAATGAACGAATTAAAATGCTTTTAATTGCATATTTCGAGCCTGTTATTTTTGAAGACTTAGTTACACAATTAACACACAAAAAGTTCAACAATTAGAATGAATTCAAAAAATTTAGGGCATCTTATAGAAAGAAAAATATTTTCCAATTCTTGTATTTATTTTAACAAATGATTTCTTAAATATCTTTTTACTAATATTATTTTTCTACCCCCCAAAAAGTCTTATTCATTCAAGTCATTCCTAGAATAAATTGAAACTCACATAAAGTTGTTTTATTGCAGGTACTAGTAAATAAAACAGGAAATTACACAAGGAAATTTAAAAAAATATTACGATGTGAATAAAATAAACATTTCTAAGCTTTAAATCTACCTGGTCATCGTTACTAAAATGCCCAATAGATAGCAGTGCTTCGCGAACGAGTGCACTCGAGAAAAGTTGATCCCTTTTTCTTTTTTCGGTTCGAATCCACGATAAGCATTGATTGATTGCGCGAAAAACTTCAACGTCTAGAGAAAAGAGATTACAGTTGATTGGTTGGAATTGTGCACCAGGATTTATTCTTGATTTATCATTTATTCAAGCCGTATTATACTAGAAAATAAATGCTTTGCTTGGAAAACTGTGTTTTTTCTTGTATAAAAGTAGTTGTTCTATTTTTAAACTATTTCGTGGTAGTTACGTGAAATTGTGTAAAGTGCTTAAATACGTTATAATAATTATTTTTTTATAACGTCTTAGATTCAGTTCATGATGACAGTTCAGTCAGTTCTGTTGTATCCGTGTGATAGAATGCTTGAAGATACCGAAAGGCGAAACCTTGGTCGTTAGTGATAAAACATGTGGAATCGAAAAAAGTTGTAACAACTCAAATTTGATATTGAAATTCCATCAAGCACCTTCAGTCAATATCATAAAAAAATAAAATATTTTTTTAGTTGTTATATAATAAAATAGTAAAAAACTGGACTCAACGTTTTTGTTTAGTTATCGTTAAAAAAATAATTAAAATAATTTTTCACTAATTGATATTTTACATTTTAAATGACCATATTTTTTTGGTGCGCTGTGCATTTCCACGGACGATAGATTTAAATTCTTGAACATTTTCATTCAAAATCAATATTCATGATAAAGTTTATAAAAAAATCCTTACCTTAGAGTAGGTTGGTACACTTAACCTGAGGCATGGTTTTTGATACCTTGAATAAAATACTCATACATCGCTGCGTCGACTGTACATTCCTAAATTCCATCACGTGTTTTAATCACCCTAAAACTAGGATTCTGTTGAAATCCGATGCAGAATTTGCATGAATTACAATTCATAGATTTCACGGTATTGTGAATTCCGCTTTAGTTGCGTGACGTTGAATCAAACATTTTAGAAATTGAAAGACTTCGTTTACAAAACTAGAAGGATGAACACAAAACTTGAAACGATAAATGTTTATTTTGACTTACTCGAATGAAATTCAATGATAAAAGTGGTATATTTGTTCGGCTGATTGAAGTTATGGGTTAAGAGAAAATTTGGAGTTATTTATTAGATCGAAATGCTATTCTTAACAACGGCCCGCGGGCCAGTAACAGCCCAACAATAAAATCTGCACATAGTATATTAAACATTGCAATTGTAATAATAAAATAGCTAGATCTTAGTCGTTGGGACTTATTTTATAAGCTTGGCCCTTTAACTAGCAATATCTAAGATTCCTGTTTCATACAAACGATTTCAACATTATACTGTCACTGCACCATAATAAATAATTCATTTAGATGCAGGAAGATGAAACCCTTGTCGTTAGAGATAAAATAAATATAAATATACAATCTTTTAAGTACTCAAAATTATATTTTTATTCATATGATAGGGTTTCAGCATGAAATTAAAAAAAATTAACAAGCTGTCACATGAGTGTATAGAAGAGTCATGTTATTTTTATTTGTATAAAAAGATTTTATCAAATGATCAAATATTTTTGATTGTTTGTGAACGCCTATGTATAAATAAAAAAAAATCTTTAAATTCTTTGTCACTACATATATAACTACTTAAAATGTATTTATCATCAATCTTTTCACGTTTCTTCCACTTGTTACGATTCTCAGTGCCTTTTGCTGACCGGATAGACTCATTATTTTTGTGACAAGCAAATATTCAGTGAAGTTTTTTTGTCTCCAAATACTCATTTCAAGATTCAACCGATTCAGGCATGGTCCATTATTTATGCTTGAATGCCATCAGACTGATTAGTCATATAACCAGAAAACGACTTTATTATTTATTTGTATAGAAAATCGCTCATGTTTTGGAAAGCATTCCTTAGAATATTATCCTTGAACGAAGCGACGCGAGTTAATCCTTTGGATCTACGACTGAATGACATACGAATACACTGTGTCATTATTATAGCAAAATTGAGGCAAGCCTTACCTTCTATAGGCATTCAATTTTCATTTAAATACGCAATTCATCAATATACCTTTGAAATGAATGTTGGGTTCTTTACAAAATGAAAACTACTTACTAGTAATTATTTCAAGCCGAAGTCAACAAAATTGTAGAACATTTATTTATCGTTTAAAAATGATACAAACATTAACAGAAAGGCTAAAAACTTCAAGTAAAACATATTTTTAAAAATACGGTAGCTTTGGTTGGAGTGTATCAACATATTTTTTTTAATGAATTATCAGTTGTTATTTGATTGAAAAACTCTATTTATTTTGAGAAAATCGTATCGTAGAAGGACAGAGGGTAAGCTATTTGGGCTATTTTATGCTAAGATTAAATATGTGGGAAAGAACTTTTAATAACAAAAACTATACATTTGAAAAAAAAATGATTGGGAGCGTATTAAAACTGGAAAAAAAACATGACAATTATGGAATTTTAGTTAATAGCCCGTTTTCTGCTAAACTATTATATATAAAAGTACTATCAGCTATCTCAACAGTTGAAACGTTAGTTGTTAGAGGGTTTAATGGTCAAACGGTCACGAAGAAACGTTATAACGCGGTACGGAAAAATCAAACGATAATTGTCAATTTATATCGTTATAAAGAAGTCTGATAATTTATTTACTTTATATGCAATTAATATTTCCGACAATTAAGATGGTGAGAAGGAAAAAATTAGGTATACAAAGCAAAATAAAAGCTCAAAAATGAAACGGAAGAGAAGATAAGTTCGAATTTTAAAATAATGTATTTTTTTAAATATAAGACGTCATCTAGAAAAAAACAATAAATGAAATTAAAAACGAAATCTGAATTCAATTTCATACAAGCGGATGCATCAATGTCCGAAACGAAACCGATATATATTTTTTTTGTTTTAAAGGTTAAGCTGTCAGTTATTGAATAAATATAGAACATTCCAATAGTAAAGCTTCTTATAACTATTTTATTATTTTTTAATGTTTAAGACCACGACATGTTTCGCTCATGTCGAGTATTATAAACTGATGAAAATAAAGCCCGTTCTCGTATTAAAAATATAGGAGTAGAAGCGGTACTTAACATTGTGTTTAATATCAATTTTTATTCTCAACTAAGAGTGTTTGATGGAATTAAATGATTAAATGAGTGAAGATGGAGATTGAAGAAACCATTATCATGAGTGACAAAGCATGTGAAATTTAAAATTGTTGTTGAAATAAAATACTTGTTCACCAAGAAACGAGAGCTGACATCAAAAAAGTCATAATACAGTTTATCCAGAAATTTAAACCAGTGATTCAAGAATTTAGATAATAATTTGCCAGCAAATATAGAAAAAAATACTTAACTAAAGCTATGTAAGTAGTAGTTTGTTTGAACAAGTATAAGTTGACATGATTGTTTAACATATGATAGTAACAAAAATTTCTTTTGCTTTACCTCATATATAATAAAACTATCCATCTGAAAATAGCAACCTCTTGCAAGATACACTGTTAAGTTATGATTTTATGCAAATAATAATTGTACAAACAACTGACGTTGAAATAAGCGTTTACTGTTTTCTGTCACATGCAAGAGTACAGTTTGCAAACGTTCTGCGTCATGGGAATGATTATATGAATAGAAACAGAGTATATTCTGCGACGGTTCAGTGAAAACGTCTCGAGTTTATACTATTTACCTTTTATCTAGTACCGGGTATTTTTATGATCCGCCAAGCATGAGACATTTGCGGCTATACATTTCTTATTAGATATGTGTTATATGGATTATTATAGTCTTGAGAAAAGTAATGCTAACCCATTATTTAAATTCTAAATATATCGTATAGAAAATTATTAACGCTTGAATAATAATTGCTGATGGCAGGGCGTTTTTAAATAGAAATAGATTATATTTTTCTGTTTTTCTACTGGATGTTTTGATTATGTTAATGTGACACGTGTTTTGCCTGTATATGAAGCATCTTGAAAGTATCTGTATCCCAAAGATATTTTCAAATAACACTAATTTTTTTTTTAAATAAAGCTCTTTTAATATATTATCTGTCCCTTCTTGGCATTGACGCATTATATTTAGATGATGAAAGATTACGTTTACTACTATTTCGACAATTGTATATTGTATAATTCAGGACCAGATTTGCAACTCAGTTAATAGTTCTTGCGATAAAAATTCAAATCAATTTAATTGAATTAAATAAACCTAGATTAGGTTAATTAGTAAAGTTTCACAAGATTAACTTATTGAGACAAAAAATAATTACCAAATTAATAAATAACTAGTAAAAAGTTTTAAGTAAAAATTATTTAATAATTGATTTGAAAAAGCTTGAATTTGGGATAATTGGTAAAGTTCTCGCTTCTAGATCTGTTATTTGATATTTTAAGAAGGGTTATTTATGAACGGGCAAGTTATATACTAATTCAGTTGCTTGATCTGTGTTATATGAATAGGATACAAATATTGAATGGGTCTGAGAAATAACCAAGTTGTTTATCGTCCATGTTGAGCCCAGTTATAACAATCCAAAAATATATTGATAGAAAATAATATTTTTTAAATTTACGCGTATGAAAATCAAAACTTTGGATTTCTACAGTTGTAAACGCCAATGATACACAACTGCCGGTTCGAAATATCAAAATGTGTGAAAAAATATTGGGTGAAGATGGATGTAACGTTAAGTACTTTAAGGAAATTAATGCAATATACATATGCAACGTGGTTAAGTATGTATTTTACTGTGGAAGCAGTATATTTATAAAGTATATGAATATTTAACTACAAATACGCTACCCTATAAAGCTTTGATGGTAAATTGAAAAATTAAGACAGTTTTTTTCCTTTGTTAAATTGTAAAAAATTAACATATTTGATAAAAATAGAGTAAAACTATATAATATAAAAACGCCATTATTGACACAAATAAAACTCTTTTAACATTTTGATATGATAGAAAGATGAAAAATATCAGTACCTAGTGTCAACATCGTAAGTTCTCAAAATTTATTTCATTACCCCATGTTCCACTCGGCTCGTACTCCCCGAAATCTATCTGTCTAAACGTATGTATTCCTCTGTACAATATGTTACTGTATGCTGAGCAAAGCGAGCGATGTACCAAGATGTAGGGGAGATGGGGTCAACCGCGCCCCTGGGCGGCTGTAAATCACGTGCTAATTTATAGCGGCGGTGCTCCAATTGTCGCTGCGTCCCTGCGGACCGCGTCTGTATCGCCGGACCGCAATTGACAACACCTGCCTCGGCCGATAGCTGTCTCAATGTCGACCAGATGGGAGAAAAGTGCATTGCACCAACGATTAAAGCGCAAGTCATTTATTAGTAAAGCAATTTTTTATCGGCAAATAATTTCAAAAGATATTCATCACTTTTTAGTTGTTAAGAAAAGTCATCATATAATGAATCAATCACAATTTTACCATATAATACAAAGATTAGGACGGGTTTCGCTCATCGCAAGCATTCTCAACTGATACAAAACAAATTAAACATAGCTATCACTTTTTTTGTTAAGCCATTCAGCTGTTGGACGAGTGGCAATTCATTTTTTTTTTATCAAAATAATTCTTGGTTAAACGACGCGATTTATAGCAAACACATATAGATCTACACTTTTCAGTTGAAATAAAAATGCATATGTACGTGCATTATTAAGCACTGCAGAAGATATTTAATACTCAAACATATCTTGCTAAGCTGTTTAAATGATAAAACCATAAAAAATAAAATGTATAAGCCTTTGCTTTAATAACATTGAAAACTCAATAAGCTTACTTGTAAAAATCAAGCGGCGATGCGATGTTATGAAATTTTGTTTAAATTTATAAAAATTCACGGTTAAGTTTTCTGAATATGATACAATATATTATCTCTAAGTCTCAATAATATCGTTAATCGCAATGATTCTTAGCAGATCGTCGTTTATTGAAAAGTACGCATAACGTGTTGTACTTCTAAGTGACTCATATAATAAAAAACGTATTGCTCGGCAGAGTCAATCTATAAAGGAACTATTTATTAATATAATTTATGATATCGACTAGAGGTGATTGATGTTATTTCAATATCAAATTTGAATTGTTACAATTTAGTACGATTCCACATGTTTTTTCACTAACGACCCGGGTTTCGCCTTTCGACATCTTCAGGCATTCTATCACACGGATGCAACAGAACTGACGATCACAATCTGTGATAGAATGCCTGAATATGCCGAAAGCTGAAACCCGGGACAAAAGATTTAAAATCGTACAAAATTGTAAAAACTCAAATTTGAACTATTTATTAGTTTTTTTTTGATATTTTTTTATCAAAAGGTGACCAAGAAATTTATGAATATATATTAAATTGAACTTTTAACACATATTTAAGCTTACAACACTTTTAAGGCAAAGTAACGCAATCGTTTGGTAAACCACTGGTTGCCGGAACTTTTGGAAGTACTTTGCCGTCGTTCTAACAAAAATGATTGATATGTTAAATATGCCTTTATACCTTCATCATACTTTACTCCGCATAGTGCTGATGACGTATCGGATACTCTTTTGATAATAACGTCAGATCCAACGAACTCGTCAATTCTCCATACAGTGACTAAAGGCGATATTAATTTTTGAACCTAGATTATTAATTAACCTTTATTTTTATACACGAGACATCCGTCGTTAATAAAATTTACTCTTGATCAAACTGAAGCAGCAGTTTCAACGCGTGCTGGCTGATTATGTTTCTTATTTTATTGCTTTAACTGTAAATTGATAGTAAAAAGGTATTGTATTCATAATAATGAAACACATTTACTACACATATTATTTTATAATCAAATGATGCAGATAGACAAACAAGAGAATCTGTGACAAAAAATACTTAGTTATAACTAAATTGTGTCTTACCGAATTTCTTGCTGAGCACATAAAGGATATTTTGACAGTAAAAAGTTAAAATATTAAAATACCAGTTTTGGTGTTAAGCAAACTTACGGAGATTTTTAGGACTAAAATCGCACTATATTTTAATACACAAATAAGCTTGTGTATTAAATTGCAACTCTATAAACACTTTCATATATTTATAATTAAATTATCTACTTAATTATTATTAATAACATTAAATGATAATTTTAAAAAAGTCTAGTAAACAATTAAATGGTTTTTATGAAAACTAATTATTAATAAAATCAAATAAGAAATATGTTGAGTGACTATTTGCATAGTTACACAATAATTAGAATAAAAATTACGGATTTCTGTAAAAAATAATCTTTAATTCATTCATTACAACTCAGTAAGAATATAATACACGATAAAAAATATATTACATAAGTCGTTAGTTTATCTGTGCAATGTACGCAAAGAAGGTATTTAACAAGGCTGATTATTTATACAAATTAAAAAATATCGAAACAAAAAAAAGTTTAATGTAAGTAAAGTTATGACGCACATTTGTTTGTTTGGCCTGCTTGCAATGTAACGCGCCAACAACTTCTTTCAGAGAGAATATAAAAATGCTTTCAATCATCAATTAAACTATTCACTTAAACTTTGGCTGTCAAAACTATTGATTTTGGAAAACTTTTTCTTGAATTATTACGCTTTTTTCGTTTTTTTTTTGCATTTTGAAACTTTTTATGAACAGATAATTTTATACTGACTATTGCATATTGCCTCAAACGGTAGTTTAGAACAAATTTGGTACTTTTGCAATAATTGAGAAGTTTTCAAGGCGCCGCTTCTTTATAATGATCTCCATTAAGAATAAACAAAGTTATTGCTACTTCAATATGTACTCCGTTGCCTTTACGCTCAGGTTGATAGTGTCGTTATAAGGATTGAAAAACACTGCGACGCGGTATATTTAAGGGTGGAGTTAATGGCTAGAAGCGAGCCTGCATGATGTGGAGAGCGGAGTTAGAACCTGTGGGGAATGACCAGTAGCGTTCAAATACTTTGGAAAAGCTTTGAAGAAGCTTTCAATAAATCAATGAGCTTATTAATCCGTTTTGTATTATTTCTAAAAGAGAAAATAATTTGCTTTTCGTAAATGCTAAGCACAAAATATTAGTTGATTGAATTGGCATTCACTTGGTAGAACTCCATTATAACACGGTGAAAAAATAGCAATGTATTTTAGTTCTACAAATTTTGTAGAACTAAAATACATTGCTATTTTTTCACCTTGTGTCAATCAAATCACTTTCAAAAAAATGTTTTTTTACATTGCAATTTAACAACACTTTAAATAACACGTCATTATTTTTCAAGCTCTTATGTAGTGGACCATTCATTGGATGGTTAAATCGCTATTAGATATTTGAAGAGATTAATTTTGATAGCATACAAAACATCAATGTATCCCAATTTATTAACGTCTTGTAAATAAACTTAAGCATTCCTATTCCTAACTCATCCTATTGAATACCAACCCAAAAATTATTTTTGCCCAGCAGCGGATGTGGTTAGAATGTGAATATTGATAGAGCTAAAGCAGGAAGAGCTTTTGTAATATTATAACTCGCACGCTACTGGCAACGGGAAGTGGGGAGTGGCGTTGCGGGATTACCCGAAATGTGCAATAAGTTCTCGAATGCGAGCGGAATAGCGATTGCGTCCGTGTTTTCGAAAAGCGGTCGCGAGGCGTCGGCGTCGTAACGAAAGCTTCCCATGCAGCGCCGCGACGCTGACGACGGAAACGATAGTCAGTTAAGTGGGAGGACTCGGTGGCTATTTCCAAACGTACCCGCTTACCCTTTGAGGTTCCGATATGTTCAAAAATGATATTTTGTCGTTGTAAATAGGTGTTCTCGTATCCGATTAGTAAGAGATTTTATACCTTATATCATATTATTGGGTGGCGTGTACTTTGGAAAATGATTTTTTCATAACTTTTTTTCATTTTTTTTTAACTTAATCTTATCTGAAACTGTTTACATGTTGAAATAAAACTTATCTTTCCATTCGTACCAAATAAGTAAGCTTATAGACGAATTAAAAATATTTTATCTATAAGCACGGTATTCATAGTGGGTAGATATTACTACATTAATACTTGTGTTATATATTAATACATTAATTAATGCGTACTTGATACATTTCCACCATTACGAATGAATTGTTCATTTTAAGTGTACAATATATATATTTATATATATTGCCAAATAACTTTTTTTTTTGAAAATGCTATAAAAAAAACTACTAATATTTTCTCAAATTTCTTTTTTTATTTGAAAGTACAATCCTTCCGGTTAATAATGGAAAATAACTTCATTCAAATGGCTGCCTCGGCTGGCCATGCAGTAGCCTACACGATCGGTCCAATTTTTAAGCACATTATCGATTGTGTGCAGCTGTATTTCACCAATGGCTTCACGAATATTGTCCTTTAAAGCGTCAATTGTCTCTGGCTTGTCGGCATAACACTTATCTTTGAAGGCACCCCACAAATAATAGTCCAACGGTGTCAAATCGCAGCTCCGAGGTGGCCAAACGACATCAGCTCTGCGGCTGATAATGCGATCTTCAAAAACAGGGCGCAAAACATCGAGTGTAGCTTCGGCTGTGTGGCACGTAGCACCGTCCTGTTGAAACCAAATGTTGTCAATATCCTCCTCTTCAATTTTTGTGAACAAAAATTCGTTCAGCATGGTCCGATAACGATCGCCATTGACTGTAACGGCCACTCCTTGCTCATTTTCGAAGAAAAATGGCCCAATTATGCCTCTGGACCAAAATCCGCACCAAACAGTGACTCGTTTTGGGTGTACCGGCTTTTCAATGTATGCGTGCGGGTTTTCTGTGCCCCAAATGTGACAATTTTGCTTGTTTACATACCCGCCAAGATCAAAATGAGCTTCATCCGAAAAGATGATTTTTTTGGCAAAATCGGCATCTTCTGTAAGTCGATCGCAGGCCCACTCAGCGAAGCGAAAACGCATTGGATGGTCAGTTGGCTTCAACTCCTAAACCAATTGGACTTTGTATGGCGTCATACCAAGCTCTTTATGCAAAATTCGTCTCAATGATGTCTCCGAAATGTTCAATTGTTGAGAACGACGGTGAATTGATGTTGATGGCGCTTCACGCACACTTTCTGCCACAGCATCAATATTCTCGGGTGTATGCACTGTTTTTGGCTTTTCACGCTTTGGTTTATCGATGAGGATGCCAGTTTCTTTCACTTTTTTCACAAGATAACGAACATACGGAGCTGACGGTGCTTCTCTTCTTCCAAAATCCGTACGCAATTTTCGCACACATTCTGCAACATTACCATGATTTTCAAAGTAATGTCGCAATATTTTCCAGCGTTGTTCAAGCGTATACACAACCATATTCGTTTAGCGGAAGTATAAAACTAATTATCTGTCAAATCAGACATGAGCTAAGTGTTACCATTCACGAAATAAGCACTAGTTGAAAAAAAAACTTTAGATGGCGGACCCTATATATGCATAAAAATACCCATATTTTTCCAATGTTTTCTCAGTAATTTCTAATAATACTTATTAATAAGGCTAAATTATCTAAATTAAATATTCGCTATTTTTATTTACGTGAAAAATTATTATTCGAAACATTATTAAACAAGGCTTAATAAATTTAATTTAAAGAAAATTAGTTATTTTTCACCATCAAACCACGAATATAAAATATTTTTATTTGTTGTAGAAAGTTTTTCATAAATATTTTTTTAATTGTATATATTTTACTTGTGTTTATTTAAAAGAACGGCTATGTTAATTTACACACATGTAATTTTTAAAATATAAAAATCGAAATACTAACAACTGGTAACGATTACATATGTTATTTAAAAAAAAAATATATATATATTATATTATTTGCATTGAATACAGACGTGCTGGTAAAAATAAATTTATTTTCTTGATGTAATTGTTTAAAATCACTGCGCTAAGTTTTGATGTGTTAAATGTGTTCATTTAAAGCGCAGCAAAAAAAAAATTGCCGGATTTGCAGATTAAAAGTTTTCGGCTGACGTAAAAAATGTTCTTAAGATTTTTATTGAGAATTATGTGAGAAGTTTTGAAAATTCTGAAAAATTCTTAAATAAATTATTCAGAAAAGTATTTTTTATTACAACAACGTTTTCAAATTATTAAACTAATATTTTCTTGGCTTAGTTTAGTTTGATTTATGATTTTATAGGCCTTTTTGGATACCCGTCAATTTTGGAGTTTTTTCTTTGATAATATAAAAATTTCCACTTCGAACACGTCTGAAATAAGCAATTTTTCTGAGAATGGCCTTTTTTCCAAATTAAATATGACGTGCAGATAAAACTTTTGTTTAGCGATAACCATATTATTTTAATGTTCCTTTGAATTCACAAGTCTTGTAGAGTTAAAAAAGGTATATCTGTTTAATATGAAAAGAAAAAAATCATTTTCTTGAGACACAATTTGCTTATTCGTGTTATTTAACGATTTGAAACTCGTGAGGTCTAATATAGATTAAAATGGAAATTGAAAAAATTGTTATTTCACTTGATGACTAGATGTGACACGTGTTCCGCTTCTCTGAGAAACATCTTCAGATTAATTGAATCGCAAGGATTTTCATTAACAAAAGAAAAAAGAACGGTTTTGAATTGTCACATATTTGTCATTTGAAAATTTTAATTAATAATATTTTTGTATGAATATTAATATTTCTTAAAACCCTAAAAATAATGGCATATTTATCTATTATTTTTTACCAAATTCTCCAATGTATCTTGCAACCTTTCACAAAATTTTAATGGAAATATTCTCCACAAAACAAAATTTATACCTTAATAGAAAATAAATACCTTAGATCAGACTTTGAAGATATAAGGCTTTTGTTATCTATGGTTAATGCTCAGCCATAAAATAAAAGAGCCACTATAAATTGCGTCCATTATGAATTCAAAAAAAAAAACCATTTTCTTCTGACTTAATATAACCAAATACATTCATAAACTCATTATTTTACATAAAACATATGGACGTTTATTTACATAGTAGTTCTCAAATGAAAAATTTACACCATATGTATGTTATTTGTTTCTGATATATTAGAATTATAATTGAGTTATTCGAACGAACAGGACAATGAATTCTAACGTGTAACGTGTATTGAAGAGATGAATTATTTCGTTTGAAAGAATCCTTGCAAATAACTCGATTGCTTAAATTGCTTAAAAATTCAAAATTTTAAATATGAGTATTTATAAACATTTTTTTTGATTTGGAGTGCATACACAAAATATACGTTTGTAAAAAATGTGTTTTATTTGCATTGAATTTTTATCAATTGTATATATTAATGCTTCTACTATAAAATATGAAAAAAAAATGATATTTGAATTTATTAAAAGCATTATTGCATATAATTGATAAAAATTCCAAACAAAACATCACTAAATGCATTTATAAGATTGGATTTAGGGTTTTCGCAACTATAAACATGAGAAATCAAATTGATTGTTTGCTTAGTAAATTTTAATATTATTTGCTGTTTTTATATATCATGTCAATGTTGATAAATAATACGTTACTAGGTAAACATTCGTGTTTGATTTTATTGGTTTCTGTAACGGTAAGCAGTGATTTAAAATTCAATACGAAATATGTAAACCAATTTTCCAACCGATTTATCAGTCAATTTACTACACTATGGAATACTGTGATGTCTTATACTATCTCATGTTTATCCAATATAGAAAATGCGATGTACAGAAGCGGTTAGCTTACCACTGTTTTTCTATTCCCTCTGTCTTCAAATAAGTGATGTTGAGCAAGTGAGTAACATGTAATCAGTTTTAGAAAAAAAAATTGTTGAGGTACTTCCATTAGCAGTGTATATGTTCTTCATTGTAAAAATACGTGCATAAAAAAAACCAAAGCAAATTTAAGCGTATTAAAAAAGAATACTCAAAAATATCAGTGAGATAGCGTTCAAAACTTTTTCCAATTGAAAAGCTTTTTTTTTTGTTTTAAATTGTCATTTTTATATTATTTATTTTATAATTTAACTCGTTTCCTTCTGAGTCACATAAAAGATATTCCAACAATATTTAGTAGTATTGCTATACGTCAAATTAATTATGATAATCGGAACAAATCGGAATATATTTCAATACATAAATAAGTTTTTATACAATAGTTTTAATGTTATTAACTCTCACGTATGTTTAGTGTTAACTCTGAAATCAGCAGTCTCAACTGTTGAGTCTATAGCATTCTGAATGTTAGCTTTATTTGTTGATAGATTTTCCGTTTCTACTATCGTCAGAACTATGATTAAACTATTAAATCTTAACGCTTCTTTAGCACAACACTACTAAATTGACTTTTTTAAATATATAGTGATATAATATTCTTCAAGCGGCTCAGTAGATAAAAGTTTTAATATAATTAATATTTAGGGAAATGCATACGTAACCATTAGCACTGTCATCAGTCAATGTTCACTCAATCGTCACACATATATGCATTCACACTCTATCTAGTCTATTCATTGTTAATTTAAAAACAGTATTGCTTTGTAGGCAAAAAGACATGTAAATCAAGAAAAAATATAGTGCATTTAACTTGCGATTTGCATAAAGAAAAGCTCCGACATATTGTTATAACTTCTCAGAACATGTTAGAAAAACTTAATAACCTTGCTGCATGTCATCGTTCACTGAATAATTGACAAGAAAATGAACGTTCAAAGCTTGAAGATTAATTCTAGGTCCGTATTATATTTTACTGCGAGTTCTAAAGCAATCTGTCGTCGAGCTTTTCAACAACCTCGATCAATACACTGAACCTTTAATTTTATGATATTACAAGTAAGAAAAGCTTCCTTATAATAACGAATGAGTGACCTAATCTTTGAAACAGTCAATTTGAATAAATAGGCAGTTCCTCAGTACTTAACATAATTTCTTACTCTATAATTATTCTGATTGTAAGTTGAATTTCATTTTAAAATTCTGTTATTATCATATAATGAAGAACTAAGCTATCTTAGAAGCATTTGCAATAACTAGAAGGAAAAAACAATAAATGTTTTGAAAATTGACATGAATGAAAATAATCAATACTCTATATTTCATTTAAAGCTGGAATTCGCCTGATTTTAACTATCTTTTAAGTGAAAAATTACAATTTCTAAAGCAATGCCGTTGATTATCGTTGAGACAACTGAAAGTTGTGTGTTTACATTTAGCACATAAAAATTATAAGGAAGTTGAAAATGTCGAAGAAATTGAGTAGGAGTTTGTAAATAATATTCAAAAACTTCGAGAAAATCAAATATTAACCAATTAAAAAAATACTCATTATTTTTAATTAGAAGATAGTATTACAATAATAATTCGATTGATCCAAATTGGTATAATTCATTAACTCAATATTCTTAGTATGAAATATACATGACATTCATGTGTGCACTTGTCTATAAATTCGAAGTTCTTTTATAAAGCTTTATTCCCTAAATTATTATAGAAACATGTTACTATACTTATGATTACATCTTAAATTTTATACATTTAGAAAAAATGCAGAATGTCAATCATAATAAAACAATCAATTTACAAAAATCACAAACCAACTTATGATGTTATAAAAATAAAGGTATATATTTACATAAATTTATATCGGTTACATTTTGAGCACACCATTTCGCTAAAAAAGTGAAACTTTTTTTATTATAGCAGAAAATACAATACAATCGTAATGTTTGAAATAATATTAGCAATCGTACCAATTGGCATATAACGCTTTTTGGAATAAATAATCAATGAAAAATTCATTTTCATACTGTATCAGTTAAAAGTTACTAGAACGAATAAGTTAACCAAATTTATAAATCTTATCTGGACAGACTTTCACAAAAATTATTAATCTAAACACTTTAACATGATTGCATTTCAACTTTCAACACGCAGCTTTTAACTATCTAGACAATTGGTACAATGACACTTAGCGAGCTGACACCGGTGCATTTGAATTATTCTTTAAATATTCAAAATTGTACTATCCATAAAAAAGCTCAGCAATGTTTTTTCATGATGTGTATGAATAATGTAGATAAATTAGCTTATTACAAAATCCCTTTGAGGGATTTTATCTTTTACAAACAATAACTCAATTGGATGTTTAGCAATAGATAATTCTTTTTTATTAACGTGAATAGATGCATTAAAATGCTGAATTTTCTCTTTTTATAAAAATATCACTTAAAATATTGTTTCAAAACTGTTTATTTTTAACTCTTCTTATGTGTTTATTTGGTTGTTCATTTTCTATATTTACTCTTTGTAATTTATTGCCTTTGAAATTGAATATTTATCGCTAATGTCAATTGAATAAAATTAATCGTCTAAGGTGAAAATGGGAGATAATTGAATAAGTCCATCAAATTGATACAAACCCAGGCTCATTCCTATGAATATTAAGTGTGTTAAAATATGTCATATTCAGTTGACAGAATCAATTAGCTCGAGGCGAATAGTTTACGTGGATGGTTTGAACAGCAAAGTAGGGCTACCACTCTTCAAATTGCAGTGAAGTGGCATGTTTTTAATTTACTACTTTTTATAAAAAAATGAAGAAGAATTTTTCATTACCAATTATTGATTTCATAATTAAACTGAAATAAGTAACATAAAAGCTGACGAAAATTTGTCATGTATTTATAAAATATATTGACTGTTTAAAAATACTTAACCAAATTATAAAAGTAAAGGTAAAATTTATTGACATAAAAATTATTTATTTACAGATTTAAATGAGACCAGTAAAACTTTATGAAAATGTTCAAATATCTATTCAATAAATGGATCAGCCGAAGAGCTTTCGTGACTGGCGACTCATTAATCGAAAGAAAAATTAAGTTTTAAGGAAAAATAAAATATGACATAAAATTAATCGTGAGCACGGAAGTTAATTGTTTGAGACTCTATTTAGTTGTACATTATAAACACGGCCACGAATAATGATAGTAAAATGCCTCATGATATATATTATATAATTTTCGTGTTCAAGATAGTGAAACAATATCAAAAAAATAAATAGTCGGAATATGTATAGTAAAATCCTATCAAAATTATTTAAAAGTATACAAGAAGATTATCGTAATGTTAATTAAATAACCAGGTCTTTCAACAAATTATGACGTCATATTGAGAACAAAGAGAGGCATGCCACTTGGTCTTAACAAATTGCTTCGGATAGCTCTTCTATTATGAAAAAACTGTATAGACGTTAATGTCACTGTATACTGTCGTGTATCAATAATAATTTTGACTGTGGAAGATAGTAAAAAAGATACTTGTGTTATATATATCGACAAAGTTTAGGCAATTTCACGTATGGAAACAAATTCAATCTATTCAGGTTTATAATTTTTTCACTGGGTAACACTCAATAAAGTCACTTTATGCAACCACATATAACACTATGAAAGAAGTAAATGGACATTTTTCGTTAAAAATCTTCTAATTGTTGCATGCATTTGAAATTGTGTTTTTAAATCTTAAAATTTTGAAGAAAAAGCAAATATTAAATTGTAATCACAGAAAATCATAAAAAAATGTTTTAGAATGAACAGCCCTATTTATTCAGTTTGTTAATTGGAGAGAACCATCCTCTATGGAATGACATTTTAGATGCAAAGACGACATTGCAAAAAGACCTGGTATTGAGGTATCATAATTCCAATAGCGAGGTGGTGTTCAGTGCCATTAATCATTATTGAAATTACACGTCTGAGGTTGTTTATACACTTTATTCGACTAATGAAGATTGAATTAATTATTTTATAATACAGTAATTAATGTATGTGAAAATTATTTCTTTAGTTGAAATCAATGCTATTATATGTACTGATTTAGATATTTACAACCGCAGTCTTTGCTTTAGTATTTTGAGTAGTGACTCATTCAATATTGTATTTATTAACAAAAATAATGTAGTTCATTGAAACCAATAATATAAATATTTATTCTTCAGTCATTAAGCTTTTTTTTCAATGAAGTAATAATACAAAACATATTATTAGGAAAAGCTACAAATAAAGCGATGAAAATTTTAATCAGTACGGTATTAAAAAAATACATTTAGTTCTGTTAGCCAAACCTCAATTCCACTATCAATGATTGTATGATTAAAATTTTTTTGCTTAAGCGCTATCTATTGTATAATACATATTTGAATTAAATACAAATCTAAAATCGTCAAACTTTTTATGAACTAATTTTGTTTGATAAATATAATTTATGTAAGTTAGATCCTTTATTACAGGTAAAATCGATGTTGATGGTTTACATCCAACCCCTTCAACCTGACTCTTGATTTTTAGTGCGGATAAGAATGATATTTTTATAAGACGGGACAAAAAATCGTGAAATTCGCTAATCACCGCATAAGTCACTTTATATCCCAAATATTGTATTCTAATCAGACCCGCAAAAGGAATGTTTCTAGAATGTTGGAATAAAACCTCGTCACAAGTTATGATAGTTTCTATTTTTTAGTGCTCCATTTGAAGTTGTGTAATGTTGTCGTCCTCTGGGTTGAATACCGGTTAAGCTCAATAATCAAATTGAGACGTTTTTTGACTAAAATTTAAGTTCTTGGACGTTTTTTTAATGTGTTAGTTGTCACTTCTTAGTAGAAAGTCATAAAATAAAAATATAAAAAATGCAATGCTTATTAATTTTTACAGAATCTCATGATTCTAAAATCGAAACAGATTTTACTCATCGTAAGCATTATCAGTTAAAAAATCAGATTGGTGATAATTTGTTGAGTTGAACTCGAGTGATTTAAGAAAATATTCATAAAATTTTTTTTTTTTTTTTAATAATAAAAACACATTTTTTTAGTACTTATTTCCACAATATATTTTTTGATCAGGACCGGTTTCGCTCATCGCGAGCATTATCAACTGATAGGATACAATTTACAAACAAGTCTATTTATACAAAACAAAAAATTAATTTGAGTTAATGGTAGCAGGTGTACAAAACCATGGGTACAAGAACTAGGAAACGATTTACATAAAATTTTATGTAAATCGTTTCCTAGTTCTTTTCTAAAATTTTTTTATAGAATAACTGAATGATATAAACAAGTGATGTTAAATCTTTAATATTTTTATTAATATTTTTTGAAAAAACATTCAAAAAAAATTATATAATATCTTTTTTCTGAATAAACCTTCAAGATATATAGTAATGCAATAATAATAATACGGAGCATAGCTTGTATCGTATCAGTTTCATTGACCATTAGATTGTTATACTTCCTTTGTTCTAATACCGGTTATAAATGCTTATCGTTTAATTTGTTTTGACAACCCTGCATTAGGCAGGCAGATGATGTCCTTTACAGATACTCCAATAACGTCTTGACGTGTCCGTTCAATTACTTTCCGGTATGAGGTGAGAAACAGGAGCTGTCTGAACTAACTAGTGCAAGGAATGTTATACTTCGTACAATAGTGATAATCGGATAATGAATTCAGCGAGAGATAGCTGGTAGATAAATATTAATGCATACAGAACTAGGGACATTTAAGAGGAAAAAGATTCAAAGTATGTATATTTTAAAAAAGTCAATCAAAAACAATCGGGCAAATATACGACAATTGACGGTTTGTGAATATTTGTTAGTATTTTAAGTCTTAAATATAGGTTAAAAAATACATATTTTGCTTAATGAAAATTTCATATTTCATGTATTATAAAAAAAAATGTTTTAATTAGCAGAAATATATATTTATTTATACAGTTTCGTTTTATGCTAAGCTTTAAATATTGTTACAACCTTCTGAACTTTTTTTTTCTACTGTTGTGCGCTAATATTATTCAGGGGTAATTTTCATGAAATAGCAGGCAAAGAAATTTAAATGAAGAAAGTTGTTTATTCATATCGCTGGGTGAGCACAAGAGATGTTGTTCTAGTGCTCCCGTTGTTGCCGGGTGATGGGGACGAACGCTGCGAATGCGAACCTAATTCCGTTTTTGCTAGCCAGTTATTCAGAAGCAAACGGACTAACTACTAACTGCCTCACACAAGAATAGATTAGAATTATTGTTCTGGATGTCTCAATGATTCTCAAAATTTAAAACTATTTTGTTATATTAAAACTAAAATATTGAAATATTGAATTTATATATAAACTATATATCAATTGAAATTATTTTACACGGAAGATAAAGATAAGGTATATTTCAAAATATCAACTGAGAGTTGAACTGATTGATTTCAATACCAAATTTTAATCGTTTGAATTCTGTAAATTTTTTTGTCAATCACGGAATGGATTTTGAATTTTGATATCTTCATACATTCTCGTGATTGACGATTCCTTTCGTAGTAGTTATTGATAAATATGGAAAAGAGATTGAATAATTTAAGTATATAGATCACATGTTCAGGCTGAAATTGAGAAAAAGAATTTTTTTCTTGGTGATGAGGATTGGTATTTCTTGTTTATATTTTATTGTAATACTCTCTCGTTCATCCTTTCTTAAAAATGAGAGATGTAATCTAAAATCCTTTTAGACTTACAGTTTTGTAATAACACAATCTTTATACCTTTTCTACTTCTGAAAAAGTAATAATACATTTAAATAATCATTCCTAGTGTCTTCAGCGTCACGATAAGCTATTACTTAATATTAGTCAAAAGATTTGAAATGGATATTGACGGCTTTAATAAAAAAATATGCAATACAAAGTTTGACGTTTACTAGACAAAATGCAAGCGTTTTGCGCGGGTGGTCTCGGCAGTAAGTATTTTGCATTTGTGAATTAAGCTTCATGTAAGCATGAAATTTTATACTGTTAAGAGTTGTCGTAATACGGAATGAGAAAACATTCAGGTGGTTGGTAACTCTTCTCTCAAACCGTCATATCTTCATTTTCTAGTTTATCATAATGTACGAAACAAAAAAAAACAAAAGTTTATATTATATATAACAAAATAATATATTTAGAAAACAAATCTTTTTCAAAAATATTTGTGGTAAAGATAATTCTGCGAAAAACTATTCAACAATGTCTTTGAGCTAAAGCTATGTTTTATAATTACTCAATCATTCATATCATACAAATGATTTATAAATGAATGAAAACAGTACAAATACAAAAAATAGAGTTTATTATCATTGTTACAGTAAATTAAAACAGGCATTCTTTTTCTAAAGAATGAATTGAATGGGAAATAGACATGACCGAAATCATCGCAATGTCACCTAAACAGAGTTTCAGTGTTTTTATCCACCAAATCTTTACAACCCCTAACGAAGATTTTTTAGTTCTCTATTAAGAAACAATAAACTATTTTTTGTGCATCCAAGAATTTCAATTCAATATCGCGGTAATGGTTTTTTTATTGTATTTCTGCGTGGTGATCTTAGGTCAAAAAATTTGATGCATTGGTGATTATATTCTGTGATGACATTTTTTTTATTCCAATATAGATCTAGTTTTTTTTTTTTTTTGGGATATCAAATTCATGGAGCGTTAAGATCTATGACGCGTCAGCATCAGAGTTCTTCAGGTCTCCTCCATCTCTCATATATAGATTTAACTTGTTGTAATTGTTGTGTCATTGTTGACAACATTAGGTCGCAGCTGAGCCTTGGAACCCACAATGAGTGCAGCTCATGCGGACACCATACGCATTACATTCACTCATGCATACGCGTGCACACAGGCACACACACAGCCACACGCATGCATATACAATACGTAAGGAAATAAAATTAGAAAGTCATTTTCAGATGCCGAGGTTGTCCATGTTGGGATTAAGATCTGTAACAACAAACCTATGGCGGGTCATCGAGCAGAACCGCTCTCGGCCTTAGACGATTACTCGGTACTGTCTCATCATAATTATGTAGATACGAAATTAAAATGATTGGATGTTTTAAGTTATATTTTTTATCAGAAAAAGAAAGAGTTAGAAAACCATACAACATAGTTACGACCTATATATTTATAGAGCTAACTATTTCAAATTCATTTTATGAATTTATTGTGAAATAAAGATTTACCAAAGAAACAAGTGTAAATGATATATCGTATTTAGTTAGTTTTAGATGATAATTTTTTTCATACTATTTTTGATAGTTACTTTTATAGGCGTTTATCTAAAAACAATATTTTTATTTAAGTGAGCTTAGCGGGATATAAATACTGTTCTAGATTTGATTAAAAATATCAAATCAAAGTTATTTATATATCATTTTTTTTATATATTTTATGTGTAATTGTGTTAAGGATTGTTTCAAGAGAATTGAAAATAAATGAACTAAACTTATATGAAATAGAGTGATTGTATTTAAATTTTAATCGAGAGTAATGAATTTATATTTTTTAAATCTTAAACACAGTCTCAACAATGTCGGAAGTCAAAAAAATTTTCAATGTTTACATCAAAATGTAGGTGTATAGACATATTGTCTATTTAAAATTTACAAAATACCTTTGAAGAGTTTCCTTTGTACTGTTGAAAAAAAATAAAAAAGTTTATCTATTTCGTACAAACCTTGTTTGAAAATAATAATAAATGTCTGTTATGTCTGTAGAGGTGAAAAAAGATAGAAGATTTTATATTGATGGACACGAAGCAAAACATCATTGTCTTCATAAATAGTGATCATTCTTCCCATAACAGTTTCAAAATTACAAGTCATTCCAGACATTACTGAATAAGCACTTATTACTTTTTTCACGTTGTGCTTTAGAAGTACAAGAGAGAGAAAATCTTATTTCTGTTTTTTCTTGTTTATTTTTTCTCCAAAGAATTTCAGTACTTTGGCGTTTATTATTGTGTTTTTATTTGTACTTACTTAATGTAACAGACAGTTCAATTACTTTAAAAAATGTCTGAAAAAACTTAAGGTATTACGGCTATTACAGAGATTTTATATTTATGATTGTTGTGATGTTCCTTAACTTATTTCTAAAATAAATCGTTAAAATTATACGTTATAAATGTTATCAAAACAAGTTAATTTTAAAAAGTGAAACAAGACCAGACAAGTGGCTAACTTACTGTTTTCACTGCGCTCAATTAAAAACTATGGATGGATTGTGGTTGCTTAGATTGCGCACAATTTTTATACCTCCATAAATTGACTGAAAGTTCTCTGCCATTCAGCTTGAATCAAAAAATCGAATAAAAGCTATTTGCTTACCACAATTTCTACTCTAGTCTTTTTTATTCTTTGTCAATGAATAGTTGAACAACGATATAATAAAGAGTTGAAAAAAGCACTCTCCACATTAGGAGTATGCATGGTTTGATAATAAAAACTATTTTCATTATATTGATTGTTTTGATTATACATGGATTCATTACCGAACTTATTTTATATTATATTACATATTTGGCTATATTAACTACCAACATTATTGAAATGTATAGATATTATCTTTATTTATTTATAAATATATATATATATTTATCAAGGTATGTGTGTCTGTTTCGTCCTTTATGCATTACTACACCATTCACCCGACCGATATTAAGCCAAAAATTCTTGATTACAATCTCGCAAACGTTTTGGCATACCAACATCCCCAACCCCCAAAAATCTATGTAGAACTTAACAAATGTCTTAAGTAGACTCACGCAAAGGTTTCTGGCATCCCAACCCCCCAAAAATAGATGTATAATCTTATCTCTATATATTAAAAAAAAAACAATGAATGTCCGTCTGTTAGTCCTTTATGCATTTCTATACCATTTATCCAGTCGATATGAAGTTTTACAAATTTCTTCAAAACACTTTCGCAAAGGTTTCTGGCATAACACCGCCCTCTAAAAGAATCTATGCATATTCTTATCTATATTATAGCTACGAACAGTTAAATTGGAGTTTCTGGCATCCCAACCCCCCAAAAATAGATGTATAATCTTATCTCTATATATTAAAAAAAAAACAATGAATATCCGTCTGTTAGTCCTTTATGCATTTCTATACCATTTATCCAGTCAATATGAAGTTTTACAAATTTCTTCAAAACACTTTCGCAAAGGTTTCTGGCATAACACCGCCCTCTAAAAGAATCTATGCATATTCTTATCTATATTATAGCTATCAACAATTAAATTGTTTCATATAATAACGAATTTCCGTGAATTTTCTTACTTTCATATTACAGGCTTAGGGTCAGCTAGTTAACTATAAAAAATGTTTGGTATTAAGCATAACAAAACAAATTCAAAATCGTTACAGTTTACTGTCAATCATTAATGGAAAGGCATTATAACATACATGGATAATAAAATACGACGTACTATTTCCACAAATTATTGTGATAAAATTTGGTCAGATCAAATGATGCTCGCAATAAGTGATACAAGTTTTATTCTTATTAATATTTAATAATATAAATAGTAAACGCTGTGTTTTATTGTTTGAATTATGTGTGATGCATTAAGGTCGTTTAAAAAAAGAAAGAAGAAAGCTTGCTGTATACTTTTTTTTAGCTCAATTTAATACAGCTGAGTTCTTGGAATAGACAACATAAGAAACGCTCATGAAAAGTGTATTTATGAATTGAATAAATTTGGCTGACGTTATAAAACGTTCGGGTACTTGCATCTCATCTCTGAAAACACTTCTTTCGAACTGTTTACCCTACCGCCGAAGCAGTCTGTTTTCTATTTCCACTAATTCCATTTTCCGGCGCGTTGGATGTAAGTTGTATATTTGAACCACCCTGAAAGGGCTTGTCACTGTAGATTTTATTTTTTTACTCACAGTTTACTAAAAAAGACTTATTTATATACATTATTGTTTTTGTATTGACTTAAGTTATAATGATTCGAAATTAATAAAATAATAAGATTGTGTGGAGAAATTATTAAAGTTATAAAACATTTTACTTGTAACTGGTAACAAATATCCATCAAAATAAATATATGAAAAAGCAAAGTAAAAAAAGATCTTAACGAAATAATTAATATCTATTTCAACATCACACTTCGGACAAATATATTTGTATACATATTTTTGGAATATCAAATTGGTGGAACCTTAAGATCTACGATGATCTTATGTCAGAGCATTTAAAGCCTGCTTCATTTGTTATGTATTTCTTTTGTCGTTGACAACATAAGCTAGTCACTGCAGAGCTGAGTAATTTATAGTGATTTTGATTCATATGAACACTTTATGTATAGTATATATAAAATATGTAGGCATACAAGGATCTTAAGATTGCCGAAAATAGTTATCAAATTATTCAAATAATTCTTGCTAACTCTAATAAAATTTTGCAACTATCTGGTGACGATGAAGTTATATTACGTAAACGCAAAATAAATAATTATGTTATTTAAAACAATGGTAACTATTTTTTTTTGTTTTACTATTTTAATGATTATATAATATTTAGTTGATACGTTTTTAGTTCGCGTCACTTTCATAGTTTATCAAATACAAAATAAAAAACATAGACTTTTATATTTTGACATAATAACAAAAAAAAGCTAAGATGTCTTATTCATCCAATTAGAAGATGGTAAATTTATAGCATAAAACCTTTACCCAAATATATATATTTTTAACCTAAATTAATGCATTTTAATCCTATCACATGGGTTGTCATATGTTTATGAATACGTTGGCAGTCAAACGTTTCCATCTGTATTAATTGATGCTAAGTATGCAATAAAATTTAGGTATATACATGTATAAGAAGAAAGAAACTTAATTATTTTTCTCGATTTGGAACATAATATACGAGCTATCAAATCTGTTCTTTTCAGCATAACATTATTGTCAGTGCTGTATATAAAATGTATGATGACGATTTGATACCCGAAGCACTTTTTATCACGTTGTATTATAATTTATTTGAAACTAATAATACGAGATTTCATGAAATGAGCAGTGATAATGATTTTTTTGTTAACTTTGTTTCTAAGCTGAAATAAAAAAAACAAAAAAAGTCGAAGTCACAGTGCACAACCCCATTTATGCGAAAAACCTCTAAATTTTCCGGGTGGTTTGAAGTGTTTGAAGCTAAAGAAGGTTTTAACAGGCCGAAATAGAACCAGACCGAGTTTCGCGCTGAAAACCACCTAAATATTCCCCATACAAACTCATTCAATAGAGTATAGAATTTTCATTTAGCAAAGCCTTAAAAATCCAGCCCGTATTTACTAAGCTAAATTATACAACAGATTTACAGCAAAGGTATTCGCAATAAAAATAAAAATTTGAGAAATGTTCTCAACGAGTAGTGTAAAAGTTTTTCTCTAAAAATAATTTCGCTCACGAATTTACATCAAATGACGGTAAAATCACGATTGCGATAAATCTTTTACGTTCTATTAAAAATAACATCTCTTATTTCGTGCATTACAATTATAATTGGCTAAGAACAAATGTATGTTTTTATTTCTCACGGCTTAAAACCTTTTGTAATTACCCATAAGATTAAATGAACTATAGCTGAAATTTTTAAAAAGTGAATTTAATAATAGTTCATTTTCAATTGGAATTTTTACTTTTTCAAGAATATGCTTATTATATGAATATCTTAAATGACTTTAAACGATTGAATTATCTTTTGATTTATTATTTGCTATACAAAAGAAAGTCCAGGACGCTCGCTAATGATTGTCTCAAATCCAAAATACTTTTGATGAAGATGAAATGAATGATATGTTTGTACTATTTTTATTACGACCTATATAATCAAAAACCCACTCATTTGTCGCTGATGAAAGTGTTACTGCACAAAAACACAGGAGTCTTTAACTATTTTATCAAGATGCTTCATAAAACAACAGAGTCCAATTACGCTAAATGCTTATCCTCAACGACCAATTTTACATTCCTAAATCTCCTTTGATTTTTCTCTCCCTTCAGTTAATATGCTGAAAATTTAAGTCCTCCACTATATATATCATGGTAACCCACCAATTTAAAATAAGTAAATATATATTCGTTTAAAATTAAACAATTCCATAGAAATGATAGTTGATTATTGTAAAAATCTTTCATTAACTGTGTATTATATTAATAAAATTATAATATACAAAATTTCAACACATTATAATCGAACCAAAAATATTACAATTATTTTAGATATGTATTAATCTTCTACCGCTATATAACTGTGCATATTTAATTTTGCTTACTTATTATACATATTACTGATGCAAAAAATTCTCTGTGTGTCAGTTCTATTGCATCTATTTGATAGCATGCCTGGAGATATTAGTCGGCGAAAATCGGGTCGTGAGTTGAAAAACATGTGGAAACATACAAAAAAATTAAAAACATTATTTTTAGTTACTTCATTGTATATTGTATTATCGAAAAGAGTTTCGCTCATTGCGAACATTATCAACTGGATGATTTACATTCAAAATGAATAAAACATAAAAAATTACATCGGCTTTTACGCATAAGAACTACTTATTTATGTATTATATTATATAATACCTGAGCAGACGATTGAATAGTGATTGATGCAAACTTTTTAGTTGGATAGTGAGCTTCTTTTTAATTGTGTTAATTTTACTATAGGAATGTGAAAATCGTTTTCCCTGTATTCTTAGCCACGGAGCCGTGTAATAATTATACAGGATGTACTAAACTGATCCTCTTCTGCTGTCGTTCGTTCTGATAAGCCTTCAGTAATAGCATGGCGTAGAAATAATGATATGGGAACAAGTAGTACACGCTACACTTGTGCATGTATGAAGGATCTTACTGCCTACGAGCATTTTCGCGAGTGACAACGTTAGAGTTGTGATCAAGAAAGATGACTTACAAATTGATGAAATTGTTATTTGTGAGCTTAATGAACATTTATTATTTAGCAGTATGAAATAATATGTTGATATTTAAATTCTTTAATTGTTATTATAAATGTTTAAAAATTGATTCTGCCTGTATACATAATTTTAGTTAAGAAAACAAGCTTCTTAAAAACAAAAAAAAATTTGAAATAATTATGCTTAAAATGTAAAATTATTATCAAACGTTCACTAAAAGTATTGGGTAAAATTTTAAATGAAATTTTGTCTGACGAATGCTAAGATATATAAGGGAGAACATTTTTCTCGCAACGTAATGTTACGAGTTAAATAAAAACAGTTAATATGTTATATTTAACCAATATAAAAACTAGAAATACTGGAAAAAATGAATCGGCAGAAAGTGGTCCATAGCTTAGTGATATCTATGTTATGTGAGAGATGGCTCACTAAGTGTTAATTATGGCGTTCGGAATTTGCGTTCAATATTATCATAACTACATAAGTTATTTTGTAACCATAAAAATGTGACAGATTAGCATATTATAAAAATACATACAGTAATAATTTGGTGACACTCCTTGATCAATGAAAATATTAAATTTACTTTGATAAAAAAAAAAAATATTGAAGAAAATGCATTTCTTCCACGAACAAGCTAAACCAAGAGTAGTACCAGTAATTATAAACTTAAGGCTTGTTTATCACAATTCTTTGAAAGATTAAAGTAAATAAGTGGTATCTGCTATTGGAAGAAAGTAATTTGGACTATTCATGTTAACTTAAATTAGTGGTGACAGATAATAGTTCATGTTTACTAAATTAGATCACAAAAGTGTATCTCTTGTAACGCTATTACTACCTAAACTTGCGTAAAGGCTCTACTTAGTTCTCTCTTTGAGGGGACGATAGATGAAGGAGGTATCATCAGTAAATAAACTCACCCTACAGTTTACTTGCAGCACACATAAGTAATATCTTATCCAGATATATAATGCATAAGTCCCTATGAAAAAATATGGAATAAATATGTACAACATTGATGCTAGATGTTATACAATAGTTAATTATAAATCTCAGTTAAAAGAACACTTAAAAATAAAATTTATTATGCAAGCTCATTTAGCTACTTTACCGGTAATATATTTATGTATTATATTTATCGGCGTTTTTAAGTAGGGAGTTAATCGATTTTTTCAAAGAATTTCAAGTGTAATTTTCAATAAACAAATTTGTATTATATATAAAACTATTATATTATTACTATTTATATACGATTTCAAAAGAGGAAGCTTGGAGAAATTTCACTATCAAAATTTAATTATTGAAACCGAGTGCAATTAATTCCACACGTTTTTTATCACTCTCAGCACGGATTTCGTCTGTTGACATATTTTGACATTATATTACATGGATTTAATACCGACAGTCAGTTTAAAGTTTATATCGGTATTAGACAATAATAATTGTTTAAAAAAACGCACCCTAAGACTAGGCGCTAAAAACATTCTGATAGGAGAATAATCACATTCAAATTTGGAAAAAAAAATAGAAAAAATACTGTCTAACAACTTTGTGATGAGATATTTTCACAGTGTACACGAGTGACAAAATATGCGAAGCTGTGATTTCGGCAATTCAAAATTGTAACTGTTTAAATTATCAGTTTTTGGGTGTTACCAAAAGTCAAGCAAATTATTTCATATATTTTTATTACGTCATTACTTATATTAAATATTGCGTAAAATTTTTCATTAATTTTGTCATATTTTTAAGTTCATGCTTTAAGCTTATCGTCACCTATTTAAAAAAAAACAAACTTGCGTTC
The DNA here is from genome assembly GCA_028555115.1 of Himalopsyche japonica. NCBI lineage: Eukaryota > Metazoa > Arthropoda > Insecta > Trichoptera > Rhyacophilidae > Himalopsyche > Himalopsyche japonica. The sequence continues at coordinate 131,610 of JAHFWJ010000578.1, read as the reverse complement.
CAAATAATCTCAAATGTTCAAAAGTAGAAAATATTTTCGATAAGCGTTATCTTATCAAAAATTTACAAAAAATAACAATGATTTTTTTGCAGTTAATTAATACTCGTTTTTTACTGACTTTATTATTGATTCTGCAACGACACACCTGGCGCAATAATTGCTTAATTAATTTATGTCAATTCGATGCGGCAATTGCATTGAATCGCATTCAATCCAGACTGTTACATGTAAACATATTCAGCGGTTGATTGCAATCAAATTAATTGCATTATGTGGGCGTACAATGACTGATTCTCAATCTCTCCATGTAATATTACAATATGAAGATGTGTACGTTTAGACGCTTCTTAATGACTTATTTTTAATACAAATTTACTTTATCAACTTAAAAAAAACGCAATATAAATATCATTATTGCCAATTATAAAGGAAACGAATTTCAACTAAGTAGTAAGTATTTCAATTGATCTCAAACGTTTCTTTTTGTAGTTGAATTGCTAAAAAAGCTTAAAAATGTTTCCATATTTTTATTTGTATTATTTAAAGGAATTAGTTTCTCTAGTCGGTAGTTAAAAAAGGGTATAAAAGAAATTGTACTAAGATACTGTAAGAAGTGTGTGGCGACTAACATCTTTCCACATAAGTGATGTTAGATTCGTAGCATTTAAGTAAAATTATTTCACCGTAACAGGAACTGTAAACTTGAGGTACATTAATAAAAAATATATATTTATTTGGCATATATGCATATTTTTTTAATCTATTATTTTTGCGACATACAAACTATTTGTAAATGGTATCATTGGAAATTGTCAAGAAAGTTTTAATATATTAATATTAAAAAATGGTATTCGTCTCAACTTACATTGATCATAAAATATGTAACATCTGTTCTTGTTTCTTTTTACACAATGTTAACTTTCGTTGATTGTACGCATTTTTTTATTTCACTTAATCTTAAAGATAAATTTCTAGAAGGTAACATCTTCTTAGGATGTAAAAAAATATTGTAAAGCAAATAATGAATGTTCATTGAATTTCTTTTAACTTTCAAAAGTCTCAATAATATAAAGTAAATATTTTAGTTTTGAGCTTCATAAAGTTTTCAATAATTAGTTGATATTGTTTTCTTTTTTGTATAAGTAAAATGTTTATCATGAAAATATTTAAAAGATTAAATGCATGTGACTTAAATAATATAAGACGTCATCGAATAACACTGTAAGGAACATTTTGATAATTTTACTGGAACAGAGAAAAACTGGTCCTCTTTACAGCTTTGTTCTACCATGTAGTGTATTAAAACATGTGCTTAGTGTACTAAAAAAGAAATTCTAGGAAAGAAATGAAATTTTTATAATTAACTCAACCCAGGCCAAAGCATTCCATAAAGCGCTTTTAAGTGTAATAAATATCCAATTAATGGCAGTAATCAAAAATAAAAATATTTGAGCAGACAAAAATGTGTGAATCGCTTTAGTGTCCCTGGATAGTTGGAAAGTGAACACTGCACGGTACAGCAGTGGGCCGCATCTGGTCGTCTCTTGCATTGCAATCACAGTAACCGCATTATTATAAACAAAAACAACGCAATTACACTCAGACTGTAGGCCGGGAATTTTAAAATAATATTCATACAATGAAGGATGTTCTTGATGGTAGTCTTACAGTGGCTTCATTCAAGTTTAAGTGAATCGTCGATGCTTAGTAATCTTACGAAATTATTCATCTCCGATCATAATCTTTTAATAATTGATTAAAATGTATGAAATCTCATTAGTTAAACTTAGGCATTGCCTTAAAATTAAAATTATATTTTTCGGCGTCATACCCAAAACTCTTGAGTTACTTAGTTTATTTTGTTTGGTCGACGTACAGTTTATCATCTGATATCTGAAAATTAAAAGTTGATGTTTCAATAATATAAGTCGTAAAAAAGCAAACATAGATATATTCACATTTTTGTGTGAATAAAACAAAAACATCTTAATTTTAAAACCACGAGCCACTTCACTTGACAATAATATAGACATACGACAAAAAACATTGAAACCTTTAATGAAATTCATAATCCGTTAAGTTTGACATCTGTAATCAAATGACGATTTTTTTTATTATATCGTGTTTATTTATTACAATAACGGTATACTGAGAATATGCACTGAAACACAATATGAAAGAAAAAAATAGCGATGAGTAAAATTCAATAAAAAAAAAATTTTTTAGACCGTATTAGCGTGAATCGACATAAAAAATACCAATACATTTCTTAATCGAAAAAACAAATATTTGTTGCATCCAAATCCTATAATTATGATTACTCCAAAAATAATCCTTTAACTGTTAATGTCACAACTGCTGATTGCAGTGTGTCGATAGTTGACACCTAAAATATAAGAAATTTAACAGTGTCAAAATTTTAGAGCGAGGGCATTCTTAAAAAATAAATATAGGTTGATTTGTTTTGGTAATATAATATATAAATTTGTATCACTGAGTCCATTCTTGGAAATTCGCCATATGTCTTGGCAAGAACGGGTCAAAATATTTTTCAAATATAATTTTAGATTATTTAAATATATTTTTATAAATATAGTTGAAAAATTTAATTAATGAATCACTCAGTCAGTTACGAGATGAACTATTATTGAAAGTTCAGAATTAACAACCAATGTTTTATTCTCTCTACTCTTTAAAATTTGATTTTTCAAATTATCAAATATCTTTTTTTTTAAATTTGTGTCTCCAGAGTACGATAAACGTAAGTAAATTCCGCTCTACTTTTCGTGTTTTTATTTCGCACTTTCGAGATGGGAATTAACATTCAACGGGTATTTGTTTATTCCTGGCTAAGTGGTTTGTCTTGTACCTGCGTTTCTAATTGCCATTGCTGCCAACGCCCACGCTTCACTCCGTCTCTGGAAAGGGGTTGAAATAAGCGATGCCTTTTGCCATTGTGGCAAAGCTTCTAATATATACATATTTTATGTTTTACTTATTTGGATAGAAGTCAGTTTTTGCATTATTGTGAGATTTATTTTACACTTTTTTACGGTTTCTTAATTGAAAAGTTTCAAACAAAAAACGTAAATATTTATTTAGTATTTTTTTAATGATCTACTGAAAAAACTTTTTGATAAAAGAATTGTATAGTTTTTAATGGAGAATTAATTCTTTATTGATTTTTAAAAAGTATTATTTATTTATAAATTTCTTTTCATATCAACTTCAAATAACGAAAACATACTTCTGTATAATATTGATTTATACAGATTCTTTGATTTTAACAATTATATTGAATACAAATAATGTACAATTAGTACCGCTTCTACCTTTTTATTATATATCGATCAGGATCAGTTTTGTTATACTTGAAAATTATCAATTAACAAGAAATTAAATTGTCTCCATGTTGATAAATTTTACAATGAGCGATATCGTTCCTCATCTAATTAAAAATACAAAAGTAAAGAAATAAAATTTTGTCCTATTTAAGGAGTATTATTTATGTTTTTTTCACCAATAAATTCATTTAATTACATTATTTAACTATGGATAAAAATCGTTTTGAAATAAATTTTATAATCTTTATTCCATGTGAATTATAAACATATTATAAAATAAGTGAATAGGTAATAGTTATATTACAGTGGAACCCAGAAAAATCATATAGACATATTTATTATGAATATGAGATAAATTAAATTTTAATTGTAACATATTTTAACGATTTTGATTATTATAATAGGTATATAGAAAGAGTGATAAGCTATGTCCTACATTCATGCATCGTACATCAAAATTAACAACTTAGCAATAGAGCTATTGTATGACTGAATAAAAACCATTTCTATAGGACTTTATTTGAAGTTTACATAATCCGCATTAGAACCAAGCATGAACCAAAAAAAAATACTTTCTTAGTTATCGATATATGTATTTATAACTTTATTTTATTCTTTTTGGTAAAACATTTTCAATAGTGATTTTATACTGAAGAATCTTATTATTTTTACATAAAAAGACATTTCTAATTCCATTTAAAATAAAGCTTGGAACTTTTCCGAAATTCAATATCTTCAAATGGCAACTTTCAAATAGACGCGGAGTTTCTTACAATAAATATGAAATAATCATTGATGAATTCAAACGGAGAGGTTTGAAGCTTTTGCCCATATGGTTTGAGGCACGGCGATCACTTTTCAAACACAATTTCATATTTCAGAAGAAACTTGTTTGTTTTCCGAGTTCTCGAGCTTTAATAGGGTTACCACTTCATATTTTCAATTATTTATTTTACATAATTAATCATAACCTTCGTATCAAAATCTTGCTAGCAAGTATTTGATATATATTTATATTTTGATTCTTTTAAGCGTATTTACACGTTATATAATTAATAATCACGATATATCTGAATAAAAGATATTTTTGGTTGAACCAAGTGATTCTTAATATTTTCTATTATTATTCAATTAAAAACAAATGGCTTGTTATTGATTGGTGTCGGCCGTATAACTTTTTAAAATTCGACCAGTCAATACTTTGTATTTTATTATTGTTCATTTATATATCTTGCTTCTCTACTCTGCAAATTAATTTCCATATTTTTGAAACCATTATCATTACCTCCTTTAAAATATTGAATCAACTCAAAATCATTTGAGCTTTTACAGCCCTGTATAATCAAATTGAACTTTGGGTTGCTAAGTTTTCCTGCACAGAGAGCGCAGCATGTTGAACATTCAAATTGAAAATACTTCAAAAAGTTTAGCCGATTGCAACGTTTATGAAATAAAAATAACACTCTGTGAGACATTTTTCTGACATCAATGGAGTTATTGCTTGTACAACAAAAACGTATCCCATAAATGGGTTTTAAATTTTACATAAAAACTGCATAAAATCTTTACTCTATCAAAATATTATTATATCAAAGATTTACGTTTCATAACAAACTTGTTATACAGTTAATAATTATTTCATCATCATCTATTAAATATATTTCAGAAAATTATGAATAACATTTTCGGTCCACGAAATTTAATATTGGTTTAACCATAAAATAAATACTAAAGAAATACACGATATTATGCAAATGTTTTGTTAAACTTTATAAAAAAACAGCTAAGGGCAACTTTAAAATCATGAAGCTAAAAGCTCTCTCAAAAAGGTTTGCTTTATGTCAACATTATTTATAAAATTTTTAGAATATTTTGTTTTTGAATATCCTTTATGAGGCTGAATAGAAAACGGGATTAGTTAGAATGTATATTGTAGCAAAAAAATTAATTTACCAATACTATCAGCAATACATATGGGAATATAACAACGTCAGATATACAATCCATATATCCTTTAAAGCTTATATAAATGTATTTTATTACAATCTTGTTGCTTTGAATAATAATATGACAGTAAATGAAAGAGTGAAATAATCATAAATGTGAAACTATTTCCTAGAAACTTTTTTGAAGCACGATATCTAATTTAATGTGATTCATTGTTGAGAAATTCAAGCATTTGAATGGTAAGGAAATGTTTAATTTTTGCGAAACAAATTCTCGGTATGTAATTTCTCATTCACTCACTACCTTACGAAAATAATAATAGTGTGATAAAATTAAGCTCTAACATGATTTCGGTTTTCTTTAGCCGCAAGTAATGTGAAAATGTGGTTGAAGTGGATTACTTTTGTAAGTATTTTTGAAGTAATTGTCATCTCAGTCAAATTGAAGATTTTAAAATATTTGAAAAAATATATATCTGCGGAGTACACATTATATTTCATAGTAAAAATATTTTTAAAACATTTTTCTTCTCTGGAAAATGTACATGTCAGTCAGTTATTACTATTTAATATTTTTAATGAGCTGGTAATGGTCGCAACGAGCAAAAATCATTACTGATCTTATAAATTTTAAACTATAGAAAAAGAATCACATTTTTAATTTGTTAGGAGCACGTATGTAAAAATTGATTGGTAGAAGAAGCCGCATTTTGCCAATTATCAGCAGATACGTGCTTGAGTTTTTAGGGTTCTGTCTATACGCAGAACATTGAATACGACTTGTGACTATTGGTATGAACCACGCAAACTACAATATTAATAAAAAAGATAAAACAATTTCCATTTTTTTTTCATTGAAAAATCTCTTTAATCGAGTTTCATTAATACTAGACGAGATTAAGAATGCTATTATAGTGTTTCATTTCAAAGAAATGAAAAGTTTTTTTCTCACACTCTTTCAAAGTCTTACAAAAGGTTAATGATTTATTTTGTGACCTATGAGCTATTCCATTCTAGATAAAATATTACATATTCATTAATTCAACCTGTACTCTGCGGTTATTGTTTGTAAGTGGGAATGAGTTCTTGATGCGGTTTGTGATAGTTCCTTCATATTTTAAAGAATGGTTTCAAAATACTTATTTAACTTCTGTTTTGCGGATAAGTAAAACATTTATTTATTTTAAAAACATATTTATTTAAGTTTAATACAGATTTTTAATTAAATAAATGACTTCAAACTTAAACAATCTGGCAGTATCATTTTCATTCAAATTACAAATCCGTTTTACCAAATTTACCCAAATCACTAAATAAAACTATTTTGTCAAATAATTACAAAAAAACTGATTTTTTGTGCGAGATATCTTAAAAACCTCTATTAAAATAAGTAATTCTTCTCATTTACAAATACAATGACTACCAATTAGTAAACTTTCAATGATTATTGATATTTGATTTCACTAATAATTTACTTATCAAGCTTGCATCAAAGTTTTGCTATGCTATAATCATCTATTGAGAATCAAGTCGATTAACATGTTTATAAAATCTTTTTACATTTTCGCATAAAGTTTATTTATACTCTTTTTGGAAGTACAATAACAAAATGAAGTATTTCCACACAAACATACATATCGATTTACTGAATTAATATAACTATTTTTTTATATAGTTTAAAGAATGATATTTAAAAACTTATAGTGTATTATTTTATACAAATTACGAGTCGTAAAACAAATTTAACAATTCAAAAAAGCTGTTTATTTAGACTTGAATCTTCTTCTAAAGCTCAAGCAACACTTTTATTTTGCGTTATGGTAATCGTGAATAGTTAAAACTAATACCAAACACAAAACCGTTCTATTAAATTTTGGTAAAGTTTTCATTCTTGTTTAATTGAAAACAATTTTAATAAATCATATTTGTCTAAATACTGTTTTTTTGTGTGAAGTAAATCAAAGTATAGCTCAATATGTAATTAAAATTACTGTTTATGCATTTTTTTATTTTATACTACACAAGCAATGTTCTAGCTTATTTTTGTCTTATTTGAGCCTGTAGTTTTGCTACAACACTCTATATTATGGCTTATATGCATGCACTTGATGAGTGAGTTGATGAGTGTCAAGGAAATCAAATATCTAGTTTTTTTTTATTAAAGAATAATTTTAATGTAACGAATCCGGAGAGGTCGCGTTCAACGGGGTACGTAATCTGTAAAAAAAACATTTCACCCATAGTATTTTCTGTCAGCATCAACGTCCACAGCAATCTTATCGGACATGAACTTCCTGTCGATAAGTTTAGATTCAAAATGGCTTATTTAAATCGAATTATACAATCCATTTCGCTGATAATTCATTAATGTGTGATGTAATTCAATGCACTGTGAACAATCCGGTTTTCCTAGAATTGAAAATCCTATTCCCTCGGCCGCTGTCATATGTAATAAATTGTCAAGGAATAACAGGAGCGCTCAACAATGTGGAATAGATTTCATTGAAGCTTTTTTTTTTCATATCAGTTAGTAGACGGAACTTGTCTGATAATATAAAGAAGCTTTATTAAAAAACACAGAAAAAGAATTTGACTGACGGTCAGTTCTGTTGCATCCGTGTGATAGAATGCCTGAAGATGCCGGAAAGGCGAAAACCTTGTCGTTAGTGACAAAACATGTGGAATCGTACAGAGTTGTAAAAATTTAAATCTAACAGTGAATAGTATGAAGTAATGTGAATAATATGAAACAGTTATTAAATAGTCTAGTCTTAAAAATATAAATATTTTTAGGTTTCATAATCCTTATTCATGTTGAAGAAATGTTTGATTTTAATTAGTTAAAATTTTTTTTTTTTATAGATCTTGTCAAGTTATTGTTTTTCACATATTGTGTGTAAAGTCTTCTGATAAAAATAAATATTCATTGGGTAATTATAATGAAATTAAAAATGAATGTTTTATAAACCCTGAAGAATAATAAAATTTTATTTAAAACGTAAAGAGAAGGGAAGATTATAAAATAACAATTAAGTAAGATATCGCGTTTTAATTTTAGCTGGTCTTTACTTAAAATAATAATTTTATTTAAACTCTCGTTATATTCTAGAGAAAACTTTTAAGGCCTCGAGTTGAAATAATTGATATAAATTTTCTTGGAAACTATTAACTTGAGTATTCTGTTTTACAACTTTGGGTGATAACTTTTTTATTCGCGGAACTTTAGACACTGCCTTAAAGTAACTTTATATCCAAATTACAGGTCAGCTTGAGATATGAAAACGCCTTATCAACTTGTAGTCTTGGCATCCAATTCTTTTACACTTTGCAAAAAAAAAGATATTTTTATATGATAATAAAATATAAAGAGTAAACTGTATGGTTAATTTGATTTATTATTTTTGAAGTCATTAACAGATATATGAAACTAAATTCTTTGCGTGTTTATTTTTACCATAATCCTCAATTTTGAAACTATTTCTTGTTTTAAAACGTTTAATTAGATAATGTGAAAAAAATATGTTTTTGGCTACTGCTTAGTAGGATTAGTTTCAAAGTAAAATAATTCGATTGCTTATAATAATACACATGTTTTCTGGGGAAGAGAATTTTTATAAGCATTTGAAAAGCGTGGTTGACTATTTTGAGGAAAAGGATTTTAAAAAAATTACTCACAAATTCGCAGAATTTTCGGTTTGAAAGATAAATCACTCACACGCCTTGATAGTTGCTTATGTAGTATAATACAAAATATAATACTTTAACAAATTATTTAATCCGTTCTCCGGATCTGGCCCTGATTATACATATCGCATGGAAATATTTTCTAAAATCAGTTTTTTTATATAAAATGAACAAACCTTTCTACAGTAAAAAATTCTAAGAAAATATTCAATAAATTAAATATCTACTAATTTATAATAAAACATACAAAATAGTACAAGGAAAATTATTATAAGAGTACGTATATTAAGGGTTAAACTATTTTCGGACTAGTCACCAGCACAAATCATTAATAATAAAATAATAACACGGTGAAAAAAAAGCAATGTATATTAGTTCTACAATATTATTTTTAACAAATATAGTTGATAGCTATATTTTTTTCACCGTGTTATAATGGAGTTCTACCAAGTGAATGCCAATTCAATCAATTTATAATAATGTTTCGAATATTGAAATAATATTAGGGAACTATGAATTTAATAAATTATTTAGTCAATTAAGTGAAGATAATAAAACAGTTAAAGTCAAATTAAAATATTCCAACAACTCATCCTTTTTGTTTTTCATGTTAAATTTTAAAATTTCATAAAAGTTGTAAAAATTTATGTTATTTTTCCCTCTATCTTGGAATAATTATTAAAAGTTGTTAAAGTAACTGCTTTGAATCAAATTCAATGAAAAACTCCCACGTTTATATTATAATTTTATTAATGAAGGCTGCATCCTTTTTAAATATAGTTGGTTGAAAGTTTTGCCAGCTTACTTATTCACGAGTGGTTGTTTGCCGAAAATTCTGCTTCAATATCATGAACAAAAATTTGAAACGTTCAGTGGAGTCAAAACATCGCGATTATTTACGCCCGGACGCATACAAATATTAGCTGTGACCAAGCTTTAGGCATACTGTAAAACGAATGAAGAAATAAAACATTACGGTGTTCCAAGCCAAACGTAAATATTTATTACAGGAATTTTCCTTCAATTGGTGAGCTCCGATAAAACTAAAAATAAAAGAAAAACATTAAGTATTTTTTTATAATGTGGTTGTTGATAGCTGTTTTGGCTTATGTCGCAGTTGGTGTAAATTATCAAATTCTATGTGAGTAGGGCGTCTTGATGGATTTAAGTTTTTATCAGAAAGTTTGCTTTTTAATTGTGTTTGACTTACTGTTGTGCAAATGCAGACAGCGTTTCACTGAATCGACAAATGATCAATGAGTCTTTTATTTTTTATATTTTGATCCATTTTATTTGAGGAAGTTGTACGTGGTGTGTTTACAAAAAAAAGATTTTTTTTTAATTTATGCTATCGATTGAAGGTGTTTCCACATGTTTTGTGTCTTACGAACCGGGTTTCGTCTTTCGACGTCTTCAGGCCTTTTATCACAAGGATGCAACAGAACTGACGTAAAATAAAAAGTTAGTATCGTCTATATACCAATGTTTATTTTACGTCAGTTCTGTTGCATCCATTTGATAAAATGCTTGAAGATGTCGAAAGGCGAAACTTGGTACATTCGTGACAAAACCTGTGGAATCGTACAAAGTTGTAACAATTCAAATTTGAATATGATTTACGTATACATATTAAGGAATTATGTACTTTTAATGTTTCCAAAATAAATAATCAACGAATTTTGACGCTATGTCAATAACTCGTAGATTCCTGTTAAATCGGGATTTGAAGGTGTGAATACAATCAATTATACTTGAAACAAAAATTATTGTAAATTATGTAGCTTAATTAAATATACACCTTAATTTTTAGCAGAATAGGGAAAATTCCAAATTCGCTAAAGTCGTCACATGTGTAATAAACTAACTGTAAATGGAATATGTCCTAAGGCAGGTAAAACGTATGTTTATATAATTTTAAGTCACAAAGTTTGGTTACAGTACTTAGGGTCACAGAAAACATAGTTGGGGGTTCAAGTACGGTAGAAAGAGAGAGGAGAAAAGGAAAAAGGGGTGGATGGTTTTGTGAGGTGCCCAAAGCAGTCCTTGCTTACTCTCACTGTACCCGAATACGCGACGCTGTTGGGCTCTCATTAAAATAATTTGCCTAGGTGCATCTGTCGACATTGGAGAGGTCATTTCGTAATGAGACACATTTGAAAGCTTAACGAGACAAGTCCGATACATGAAATGTTACAACATTTTTTACGCGTATGTGTAATGTATAAATAATAGAGTTGTTGATTTGTTACTGAATGGGTATTTAATATTTTTATTTTTCTCATAATTGATGACTTTTCTTATTTGTCTCATTACTGTTTTACATATCGCCAGTATTGTTCAACTTTCAAATATGGGAAGTACGGCTGACCACAGAGTTTTCAAATAAAATGCCCTTGCTTAGTGAAATATTAATATCAAATTTGACTGCCCTTTTAAAATCAGAAGGTATCTCTAGATTAAAATTTTTCTAATTGAATTTTATTGATGGTTGATTTTCGTAATTAACAGTTAACATCAGTAATTGTTAAAATTAATTCAGATACACATAATTTTTATTATTTTAGTGTTAATATTTGTTGGTAACGTTTCGTTTATCAATTATGTCTGCTGTTTAATGAGAGATAGCTTAAGTACGTTCGTGTATTACAATGCCTAATGATCCCGAAAAGAAAAACATGTAAATGTGCAGTGTTAGATCTATTAACCACTATCAATAGATATCTTAAGTTCAAAATATTGTAGTATATATAAAAATGTTATTATATTGATTATGCTCATAAAATTTTGAAATGATAGTGTATGTGAATTGAGTCTCATTTTGTAAGTCGCACCACTGTCACCCAAAAAGTTTTGTATACAAAAAAGGGGAGACAAAATATTTCGGCAAAAACATGGCTCTCATAGCAACAAAATAATAAAACAAAGCAAGCAGACTGGCATCAGTATAAGAAGAAAACGACACCCAAGAAGAAATAAATAGAAAGGGTGAAACGTTTTAAATGAAAATATGCAAAGGAAAGTTGCAGACGACCCCCTGTTTAATGAAAGGTGAAAAATAAATAGGGATGCGACATGAAAATTTATGTATCTGCCGTGATTTAATTTTGATAATGTGACATCACGTGACAACAGTTTTCGTGCATTTATCAGTTCATAATGCTCAAGGTGAATTAAGTCGGTTTTGGTATTAAAATTTAAAAATAAGCAAAGTTTTGATGAATATTGTCTTTTAATTATTTGAATAATTGTGTTAAGATGTATTGCTGTCGAAAAATTTCCCATATTACACCATAACCTAGTTATGATTTAATTATTATACATTTAATTTTGCCTAAAAAGTTTTCAAAAGGAAATACATTTTATTTGCTTTTAGTTTTTATGAATAAATTCTATTCAGCCGTTATTTCTAGCATTATATATTTTGTAATCACGTTTTCTAGAATTTGTATCGGACGTTAAAACTCTTATAGAAATTTGTGGAGTTCTTTTTCTATGAAAAACCTAAACAAAATTAATTGAACAAAAAGTGGTTTCGCATTCAATGAAGAAACGGTAGGGATTACCGTGCGCACACGTTCCTGCTTAGAAGAAAATGTATGGAAACAAGTGGTTAAACTCAAATTTTCTACGGAAATGGAAAATTGTTAGGCTTTTGAAATTTTCGCGTTTCGTAAAACCTTACTACTGCCGAAAAAAAACAACTTAAACGTTTTCTCACACGTAGAATCATATGAAAAAAAAAACACATCAGGTTGTTTTGTATGAAATAAATGATAAAACGTTGAAAAAAAAGCAATGTATTCTAGCTCTACAAAATTTATTAGGTATATAGTTGAAAGTTATTTCGGCTTACGCCCTAATCAGATCAGATAAGAGCATTAGCTGACATATAAATTTTAAATTGATTATGTCAAAATAAAAATATTTAATAAACTCATCTTTTGTAATTCAAAACTTTATTCTTTTTATATTGAGCTTATGAAATTATAATTGTCTCAATCTCTGCTATTAGCTTGGTTGCTATATTTTTCAAAGACAGTAAAAATATATGAATATAACATAAAAAAAACATTTATTATCATATTGCTATCGCTTCGATTTATTGGTGGAATGTGTAGAATAAAGGACCGACATTTGATTAAATCATTCCAATCCAATCCAATCAATTCAGGTCCAATCCAACTCTGTCAGGACTGATCTAACACTTAGTCCAGATAAAATGATTGCAGCCTGAATCCAATTTGAAGGCTTAAAATAGGAAAATATGTATGGTTTTTCAGCCTGAAAAAATCATCAAAACAAATTTTTAACAAAACAATTTTTTGATGGATTAGTTCAACAAATAATAATATATATACAATATATTTATGACAACAAAATTTCTGATGATTGTTTTCATCCACTTGGACTTGGTTTCCGGTCCTAAGCCCGTGCAGATATGTTGTAGGACGTAATTTAAACTTATTGATTGAATTGGCATTTACTTGTTAGAACTCCATTATAACACGGTGAAAAAATGGCATTACTTTCATTTACATTTTCAATTTTTTTTATTGTATTGCTAGGAGGAAATAAGCTAGGTCGTTAAAACAGAAGAGAAGATGTATTGTGTAACTTTTCTACACAGATATATATAGATAAGCAAATGTACGTTGAACATAGTTCCGACGATGACGTGAGCCTAAATAGTTATCAACTATATCTTGTAAAAATTTTGTAGAACTAAAATACGTCGCTATTCTTTCACCGTGTTGTTTTTTAAACATCACAAAAATCTATACATTCTTACAAAAATTCAAAACCGATTGAAAGCAAATAAAAGCCACAGTTAGAAAGAATACCAATTTTTATAAGCTTACTATAGTAACAGCATTTCTAATTTTCAGAATATTGACAATATTTTCGAGGAAATTTTTGTTCAAAAAATATATGACGACGCAAATATGAGGATTAAATGTATACGAGCAGCCTATTCTACTCCAGTGATTCTTTCAAAATTGGCAACAAAAACATGCATTCATGAACTTGTAACTTTTAAAAATTTTGAGCATACAAACAAAATAGCCAAGTGAAAACTTGGTGTATTAAATATGGGCAAAGTGTTTTCCGCTGGAGAAGCGAGTGGAAAATTGTTTGAAAGTCGAGATAAAGGCTTACACGCCGCAGGCTAGTGCACATCCTGTCTTTGGGACCGTGAGATCGGCCTGGAGGCTTTCGGGGTGGCGGGTAGCTTGCACTTTCCGATGAAAAGGCTGGCGTCGATGGTGTCAGCCAACTCGGGCTGTATTGAAAGCTCGCTTTAAAAACTTTCGTACCGGTCTTTGAAGTTGATCGAGAAAACATTTGTAAAGCGACTTGAAGTTTATGTGGATTGGATTGGAGTGGTGTATTGCATGTGGTGTGTGTTTTGCTATCTTTTGGCTTAGTTTCTGTAGTGAGGATTTTTAAAAGGAAACGAATTAATTGTAAAGTGATTTAATATGTACTTAAAGTCTTTCTTTGTTAGTATTATTTTTATTTCCATAATTCATGTTGTGAATAAAACTACTCATATTATATAATTTTTCAAAAAAAGTTTTGTGTTTTTTGGCCGTTGCCGTTATCTGGTAAGGTGGATTAAAAAAAACTTGTTGCCGTGCGCGTATATCGCGCACCGCTTGTGCAGAGTTTGTATATTAGCTGCTTATTTCTCGATGTATTAATAGTAGATAGTTATACTACACAGTTTAAAGTTAATACTATAACATTGTGCGGTGTTGCCGAAACATCTTTAAATCTTTCTAACCTTACTACATAAATACTTTCACATAATTCAAAATTTTCATCTTATCATGTCAAATCATTTGATTTTATTAATTATAGCATCAAAGTTGTTCTTCGAGTAAGGAACATAGTTAGTAGATGGATAATGAGTTGACATCATTCTTGTCATAAAAATTACATTATTGTGTTGGAGCTGTACCAAAAGAATGTAAAATAAATCAATTGCAACAATTAATAACTCGATACAAAATGAGGTAAGATATCTAAATAAATATGTACTGATATACATAAGAAACAAATAGGGATATTTTTTTGAAAATTCACAACTGAAGTGAACTAGTGAGAAAATGCCTGAGACGCATTTTGGATTGGAATATCAACGCACCAATGCTCAACATGACAATTTTAGTACCAACACGGTGATCAGAAAATAGATTATTTGAAAAATGATACAGTAGTAAACATAAATAAAAAAAAGTAATGCTCCAATTGTTTAGGCCACTAAATGCCAAGACAGTGAGTCGTGATTTATAAGGCATACATAATAATATTTAGACGAAGCTATCTAACTTTAAGTCACCCAACGCTTAAAAGTATTACAGGTATAATTTCTAATTCATGTAACCAAACATGTTATTACCCGCTACTTATGTAAAATTAACAAACCATTATATTCAATACATCCAAATGTTATATTTGATGTGATATAATACAGCTATGAACCGTTGAAACTTTACTTCACTGCATTTTCAGATATTCTATCACCCACGACCTGGGTTTCGCGTTTTGACATATTTACGCATTCTATCACAAAGATACAATAGTACTGACACACATATGAAAAACATAGGCACTACAAGGCAAATATTTATTTGAAATAATTTTTAATAACATACAACGAAAATATATCAAATTATTTTATAATGAAAGGTTTCAAGTATACATATTTGATATTGAAACTTCATCAATCACCTTTGGTCAATTTTGTAAATTAATATTTATATTGATTTATAAATCTTCAGATGGATTATAGAATATTCATAATTTTAAAGAGATTTTAACAATGTTGAGAAATACGTCGTATAAGCCATGTATTGTAATTAAGCCAAACAAAGTAAGAAAACATGAATAATAGATGCGTAAGTATAATGTATATAATAATAAATACAAATCGTCTAAAAAGTTTAGCTGCCATTAATTATTTAATAAATTTGAGCATATCTATGAGAAAATTGAATAAAGAAAAGTAGGTAGTGAAATTCAAATTTGGTTGTGGGCTTGGAGAAATATTTAAATTAAAATATTTTATTCGAAAATAAAAATAAAACATAATAGTCGTTTTATTTTGAACACCCATCGAAAGAGAATACCGCATTCCTTGTGTCGCTCCACCGCACCCACGAAATATATAACAATACAAAAGGCGACACGGAAAAAAATGAATGAATATAAAGAATCCTGGAACTTGCATCATTACGAATGCTCAAATGACTCGAACATTTCACCTGACAGATTCGTTTGATACCAGAACAAGTTGTGTGTGTCCGCATTTATAGGAAAAAAAAGCACCGTGGTTCAAAATTATTCGAAGAAAGTATTCATAGTTCAAGCGGTTTGTTTAAAAAACGTTTTGTTGGGATAGTAAAAACAAACATATTTGCGCGATCTGCAATTTTTCCATTTTTAATGAGTTTAAGAAAGCAAGGGCCCAGTACGATTGGCGATCTAACATAAATCTGTTAAATAGGTTTATACTATTTAAAAAAGGATACTTCCAATGATATGGCATCTATAATTAAAAGCTATTTTACATTTCTTAAAAATAATTCTCACGAAACATCCATTATGGATAGGAAAACATTTTTTTGGAATAGTTCAATTGAAAAACGAGGAAAAAATGGTAAAAGCACTTGAAAGCTTTATAGTAAAATGAATGCATTGCACCATACAAATTAATTATAATAGAAACCTTTTAATGGTTTTTTTTTTTTTAATTTAATGAAAATAAAATTTAATCACGGCGAAAAATAGCAATGTATTTGAGTTGTAGAAAATTTTTATAAGACATAATTGATAGCTATTTCTATAAATAGTTTTAGATAGTTCTGACGATGGCGTGAGCCGAAATAGCTATCAACTATATCTAATAAAAAATTTGTAGTTAAAATACATTGCTATTTTTTTCACCGTGTCTTTAATTTTCAATATATTTTCCATAATAACTCTACCTCGTGCTTACTAAAATGTTGCTTTATGTTGTCACAAAACGAGTTTTATAGAAAGTTAAATTACAGTTAAAATAGCGTTCACCCTGTAGGCAGAGATATATTTGTCAACACCAGTGCAAAACGCTCTTCATTTCAAACGGTTGTTTATTTTGAAATTTGACGCCCGGGAAATACCTAGCTTTATTATTATTTTATTGTAGAATGTTTTTCCGCGTTTATTTCAGAGGTGTCTATTAGTACGGTGGATGAGTTCTTTGCTCGTTTCTTGGGCAATTTATGTGACGTGACACGTCACATCTATAGAAGAAATCTGGAAAACGTTTCTACTTATAGGTATTTGCTGCTATATCTTTACTTTGAATTTGCAAAAAACAATTTGGTATTTTGAGATACAATATTTCAAGTATTAAAACAAATATACCAATTGTTATATTTGGCTGAAAGAACGATTTTTATTTTTTTCGACTTTTTCTGAGTGAGCATTGGTATTGGTTAGCGTTTGAAATAATTAATATAATAATAGCTTGCAAGAAGAAACACGGTAGTACAAATAATTACGGCTAGCTAGTTTATCCCTTTAAATTTTTAATGAATTTAAATCGATATTTTCCAAATATTTCGTCTCGGATAAACACTTGTTAAGTGCAGATGAATATGTTAAGATAATGCATAAGCGATTTTTCCAGAAAATTGTCGATACAAACCGTAACCAACTAGATTCATAGGTAATACTGTATGAACAGCTAAACTTTCATTATTTAGCCTTGTTATTTTCATTACGTTACATAATTTCAATCATTCTGCAATCTAAATAAAGAAAATTCACAAGGATGTTTGTATGGTAAATGATTATAATGAACACCTCTTATTATCAATTCATAATTATATTTGGTTATAAGAATGCTTTTTACCAATTTTATTGCATCAAATCAGAAGATATTAAAATTATTTTAGAAAAACATTTAGCCCTTAGACTTAATATATTGTAATTTTTCTTTCATATAAGCGAAGCAAATGGTCTGGGAGTTCTATTGTATCCGCGATATAAAAAGCGAGACACGAGTATTAATTGACCAAACAAATTCGAGTCATCATAACAAGTTTTATTACTTTAGTTTATTCTGCTTCTCAGTTTCTTATGTAAAATTATTTGATTTAAAATAATAGAATCGATCTCAACATGATTAGTTGAGAACTATTTGATTGAAGTAAGCTATTCAAAGAACAAAATATGTCATATCGAGTTGAAAAATCTGTAAAGAGGAAGCACATATTAAATTAAATTTAATATTGTAAGATTGTCGATAGCAACACTACTGAACATCGTCAAAATTTATTTATGAATTTTCTGCTCGCCAAAATAACAGAATAAAATAAAAAAAGGGAAATACATAGACTAAGCTTAACCAGTTATGTAAACCAGTTCAGAAAATTTAATTAACCTTTTCATATTAATCGAATGATAATAGTATAGTCCATCACATCAGTCGTCCGACCTCTTCTATTGTCAACATTGATGCAGCGGAGAGCACTCCAAGAAATTTTTAAATTAAAAGCGGTCGAGAAATTGCCAAGAGTAAAAAATAAATTTGCTTACATTAAAGAGTGCGATTGATAATTTTCTCGACCTCAATCTGCCATACCTACGGCCGGTACTTCAAAACAGGCAACATATATTTAATAAACATAAAACACCTTTTACTAAAAAAGACAAAGCTTGTTTAGTTTTACAAAAAATATATTCAATTTGGGATGGACTACCATCATTTGTAAATTTGTAAAAGCTTCATAAAAAGTGCACACGTAAAATTCATGGGTTTTTTCCGACATAGTCTTGATCTTAAATGGATATTTAATTTATTATTTTAACTATATATTTACTTTTAAATAATACTGTTTGAAGAGTTTTGTGGCAATCTGTTCACAGTAGTTACTAGATATATACAATATTTTTTAACTTTAATGACATCATGAAGGCCTTTTAATATTTCTACAAGATTGAGTGATATTCAATATTAAAGCCTTTTTAGCGCCATACAGAGAAATAGTACACATCTGCTAAGTCAATCTAAGGTATTATCATATCAATCAAATGA
Organism: Himalopsyche japonica; assembly: GCA_028555115.1. Classification (NCBI taxonomy): domain Eukaryota; kingdom Metazoa; phylum Arthropoda; class Insecta; order Trichoptera; family Rhyacophilidae; genus Himalopsyche; species Himalopsyche japonica. Next base: position 112,549 of record JAHFWJ010000578.1, on the reverse strand, counting down.
ACATACAGTAAAATTTTTGAACATTATGAACCATTGAACACAAATTTTTTTACTTAATAAGAAAATAATGAAAATAATTTGAATGATTAAAAAATAAGTGTGTTATATTAATTTTGCATGCTTAAACACCGCAAATTCTCAAAATATATTTCTTCACGTGTAATAATGACATAAAGGTCATTTTATAACCATGTTTATTTTAAATTTAGTCACGGTGAAAAAATAGCAATATATTTTAGTTCTACAAAATTATTTTTAACAAATATAGTTGATAGCTATTTCGGTCACGGGTTCTGACGATGGTGTGAGCCGAAATAGCTATCAACTATATTTGTTGAAAATAATTTTATAGAACTAAAATACATTGCTATTTTTTCACCGTGTTATAATGGAGTTCTACCAAGTGAATGCCAATTCAATCAATAAATTTAAGTTTAGCTTTGTAAATACAGATCAATTATAATGGAAGTATATATTGAATGAAATCGTACCGTATTATCTGTGTGAGCTCTAAATTAAAAAAAAAGTATCAAAAGAATACGAATATTATTCCTTCTACTCATCCGATCATAGGAAATTAGTTGTAGAAAAGGCGATTTTTAAAGTTTGAATCCCGTTCTAATACTGATTTTTCATTCCGAACGTCTTCGAAAAAAGACAGATTGAGCATCTGAGCAACTATGTAGCAGTTTTTGTAGAAAAAGTTCATTTGAAAATTTTCCTCCATTAAAGAGCTGCGTGCTTCAAATCGGAAGCAAAAACGGTTGGAAAATCGTTACAAACTTTCAAACAATATTCTAAACAAAAAAATAAATTTTGAAATTATCTTACATTCATCTAAAAAAAAAAGCAGTCACGATGATTTTCAATCCTTTTGAATTGAGTTAATTTAAAAATAAGCCTTAAAAATAAACCGTCAGTCTCCCCGCTCTGAAACTGTTTCTCGATAAGGTGGTGATATGAATTTTGTGCCAGCACATCCTTTTCAAAACAAAAAGCCTTTTCAAGATGATGGATGACTTGAGTCGAGTTTCCCGCGTGGATGCTTTCCAAAAAAAGTTTTTTAGTCAACTGAAGCTTGAAAATTTCTACGGCCTTATTGGATTTTTTTCTATTAAAGTTGCGGACTTATTGTAGCTGTGGAATATTTTCATAAAATGAAATTATCCGAGCACTTTGAGGTAGATAAAGAAGTTATCCTCATGTAAAATTTTCAGGTGGATTTTATTTTTCAAGGTTTTCAACGAAATAAAACTATATTTATTAATCAATTTTAAAATTACCCCTCATATAAGTTAAGCATTTAGATTTTGGGTTTTTTTTAATAATTCGTGTTCTATGTTAAGTTTGTAAAACATTCCTTAAAATTGATTCGAATCCATAAATGCACTAGAATGCCTGAAAGGCGAAACAACGCAAATGAAATATTAAGAGTTGTGTTAGTTTCAACGAGTCAATTCCCGCTGTGTCGAGTAAATAGATTTGAGCATTTGATATTAAAAAAAAAAAATATTTTTATTTGTGTAAAAGAAAATAATATCAGAAATAATCAGGTTCATTCATTACAAAAATTAGTTAATAAATTGAAGATTTAGCCCTGATTAAGCTCTTGTATATCAACTAGCTCTTCTGTCATCACAACAGTTGACACGTAAGTAGTAGAAAAATTTATTGATTGAATTTGCATTCACTTGGTAGAACTCCATTATAACACGGTGAAAAAAATTGCAATGTATTTTAGTTCTACAAAACTATTTTTTAAATATAGTTGATAGCTGTTTCGGCTCACCATCGTCAGATAGTTTTGACGATGGGTGAGCCGAAACAGCTATATTTTCGTAATCAAATATATATATATATTAAAAATTAGTCTTGTAGAACTAAAATACATTGCTGTTTCTTTCACCGTGGTAGAAAAATTTAGTTATAAAAATGTTTTGTTTAAGCTGATACAATTTAAGCTGAGTTAATAATGAAAATATTTAACATTTTCATGAAAAAATATAATATTTTTTACATAATTTACGACATCGACTGAGAGCGCTTCACGTTATTTCTATTTATAGTAAATAAGTGGTTAACATCGTTTTGTGATTTCGGTTTTATTACATTCGTGAGTTGGAATGCCAGAAGATAACGCTAGGTGAAATCCGGGCCGTGAGTAAAAGAAAACACGTAGAAATGTACACAGCTTCAAAAGTCAACATTGGAAATGATTCTGCTAATTTTTTTATTGTTAAAATGTTTGAAAACAACATTGATTGAAATTCTTACGGCTATGTTTAATATGTGTATGTGTTACGTGTAATTACATTTTGATGCTTAATTTGTTTTTTTAAATGTACCCTATTCGTAAAAAGTTGTCTTGTTTAAGAATAATGTCACGATAATGAAGATGGCAACAAATTTGATGTAAAACGTGCTTTATAATAATAGAAAAAGTTTTAAATTAAGCTGGAGATAATGCTGACCGGGATGAATATTGGCGAGTTGGTACACTTGAAGTGGTCAGAACAAAAAATGATTATGGTGACCACAGGAAAGGCAAGAGCGGGTTTCTTTCCCTTTAATTAAAGCCACCCCCATTACACCAAAGCATCCGGACACAATTTAACATTTTCCTCACACCCCTCAAGAAGTATCACAGCCTACATTTTGGCGTTGGGGTATTATAAATATAACGTATATGTTGATGGCTAAAAGCCAAATAATAATAATGAGTATAATGTTAAAACATTATTAAATTTACATTCAAAGATTTTTGATCAGAAAAATAAATTCATAAAAATAATCGAGTAATTTTGTGTAAAATCTTGCTAAAAGCTGATTTACAAGTTTTGGTTGTAATACAATCGCTTAACATTCTATTTCACAGACGTTTATTAAGGTACAATGCTATTATAAGCAAAAATCGACAGTCTGCATTTTGGCAAAATAAAAAAAAAGTTAATAAATTTCAAGCAATATGAAGTTATCCAACCAAATTTAATGGAATAAAAAAATGTCAAATGTCGATTTGTTTCATATTTATTTTGTTGTAATTAACTGGCCAGTGAAAAGTTTCTTTTCTTAAAAATAAAATATATATAACATATCATAACCGATGGCGAATTTGCTACAAATACCTTACTGCTTTGTCTCGTCAATTAAAAGCAATTTTGCTTTTCACTCAATGATATATTACAAAATTGAAATGCACTATTTTATGTCTATTGTTAAACATCATGTCATTCACAAGGTATTTTTAAATCATTTTTTTATGTTGCTTCTAACATAAAGTTTTCGTTATGCTTTTTGTTATTCTTAAGGATTTGAATTGTTTTTTTTTCATAAATTTTATTTTTCAAGATAATTTATTTCATATAATATTTTATAACTAATCCGTGGGGAAAAAACCTTCTCTCATTGACTTTGAATGCGACGCTAACACATCATGGAACTTAAAACTTTATTATGTTGATGTCCCAAAAATCAATCGGAATGATATTTTAATAAAATTTTCGTATTTAATCTTTGGTATTGTAATTAAAAACTGATATTGTAATGTGCTGATATTAAAATTCGAAAATGTTTAATACAATGAAGAATCGAAACACTGATGGCTGAATTGTTTGTAATAACAAATAAGATATGTGTAGTTATACAAGTGGATGTTTTTTTTTTACTTTAAAAGTGTTTTATAGAGAAAGAAAGGACATATTAAATGTTAACTTTTTTTCCGCAAAAAACGCAAAGTGCCAAGTCTTACGATTCAGTGACCGTAATGAATTCTGTTTTTCTTTTGGCACAAAAAATCCTTTTCTGTTTTTTCTTGTCCTGTAATAACTCACTCAAAAAACAGATCCCAAGGATTTGCATTATCAAGATGGCGAATTTGGTTCACGCTGGAGTAAATCAAAACGTAATATTTCACTTGACGCAACTGGCTTCCGGTCACCTGTCAAGAGAACGGCACCGTGGCTACGCGCACTAAGCACGACGATGAGCGCCCGCCCGACGCGCCGGATGTGGGAGCGGCAGGGCTCCGAATCTCTCGACTGTTTCCGGCCGGGCCCAGCACTGCCCGTAAGGGGCAAAGAGATCTCTAAATTTGTATTTCTTTTGTATTTAATTTCAGCGCGTGTCTAAATGAAATAATAATATACTGAATACCAGATGCATAATTTTCCTAATTTATTCTGAAAAAAAATCAATTCTTGAGCGATAGCAAAAATCCTTTGATTTATTTAACAACTAAATAATATTGTATTTTTATGATGAGGGTTGGATTTCACAATCAATAACAATATCAAAAATTTTGAAATAGTTGTAAATTTGTGCTTTTATTACTTAAAATAGACCAAAAAGAAGCCTTATACAATATCATTTAGAGCATATCTTATTTTCACTTGATATTACGATATCGTATTGCGAAAGAAAAACTTTTGTCACTAACCCACAGGATAAAATTTTGTCGAGCTCGCTGTGTTAACTGATCACTACTGAAATTTTTTCGCAGTGTCGTCTGAAAATTTTTAATTTAGTTTGCCTTGATAATAAATACATAACACTCGATCCTCTTTTTTCACGGGGGATGCTTTTTTCTAATGATCATCGCTTGAAAGATGATTAGGTATGATAATAAAAATAGTTACGCTATATGCTTATTCCTTTTTTAAAACTAACTCAAAATACGAAATTATCGAACTCAAACAAAAAGCATTTTTTTTTAGATATTTTCACATACTAGAATAAAGAGGTTTCGATTTATGTACATTTAATAAAGACGCAGCATATTCCTTAGGATTATAAAATGTAGAAGCTATTTAAATATTAGTGTCGCTTATTTATATTTCATGGAAAGTGATTACGTATACATTGGCGATAATGCACCTAATTATTTTGAGACGTAGTTACAATCTATTTTTAAGCTATATTAAAGTGTAAAATGTCCTGTGGCTCATGTTCATCCGTTTACATCGGACAGACAGGTAGGAGTATATCTACTCGAGCTAAGGAACATACAAGATCATTCAATAGTAAAAAAACAGATTCACAATTCGCTAATCACGTTATAAGGAAGTCACATAATAGAAATTCAAACTCAGCGCCTAAGTGTTTGAATGTCTGCAGTAAGGGTCGTAGGATGACCGCTTTGGAACAGCTGGAAATCAATAGACACCAACTATCACAAAGAATTCTGAACGAACAAACTAATCTATCATTTAGTTCACTGATTAAACCGCTCCACGGGGGGGAAGGGGCTGATTTGCTTCGGTAAAAGACCATTACCGTGCCACATGTAAACTTATTGTGATAGCCGCATTTTTTAGTTTCATTTACAATTTTTGAAAAATTTAATTTTACTGCGAGAAAGAAACAAGCTAGGCCGTTAAAACAGGAGAGAAGATGTATTGTGTACCTTTTCTACACAGCTATATATAGATAGGCAAATGTTAATTTAAGCATAGTTCTGACGATGGCGTGAGCCAAAATAGCTATCGACTATATTTTTTTAAAAATATTTCTGTAGAACTAAAATACATTGCTATTTTTTCCACCGTGTTATAATGGAGTTCTAACAAGTGAATGCCAATTTAAGCAATAATCAGGATACATTTTATATATTATTTTGAAACCTTGCAAAAACATGATCATATATAAATATAAAATTTCCATTTCACCAGTCGTGCGATGAATAAATGATTTCTAAATAAAGTTGAAAAAAAAAATTAAGTTAGAGATTTAAATAATATCGTATGTAAAAACAGAAATGTGTCACTATTAAAAATTTCTCTCAACGAATTTTGTAGCTGTTTTTATGATACGGTTATTCCGCATAGTCAAATTTCTCAAAAGATTTGAACATATTTTAGCACAGCGCTTATCCCAGTGATAATAAACAGTTTGGACGATATCAAACTAATATTTTTCAGAAAATAAAGAGACTTTCTCTTTTTATTTTTTGAATGCCGACACACTCTTGATTATTGTAGATTGATATCGGAATATCTTTGTAGATGTTGTGTTATGAAAAATTATTTTATTTTTGTTGTTCAATCATTCTTTGGTGAAACAGAGACATTATAACAGAGAGAAAATAATGAGAATTCATGAAATATTTTGAGAACTGCATTTCGATACAATTTTAATGTGTATTTTGAATCGTTCACATTTTGTCTAATTTCATAAGATTCAAGTACTTTAAATCGTAGCCTTTAAAAAGGGACGTCATTTATGGGTGCAAATTGATTGAAATTAATTGGAAAATTTCGTCGGTTTTGTATCGATTTATTTATAATAAAGAAAAAACAATTTTTATTCTATTCAGAAAAGAAATAGTTGATGGTCGTTTTTGCTTCTAAACCGATGAAACGATGGCCAAGAGCAATACTACTTTAAAAGTTTGAACATGACCAGGGTGTCATATTAAAAAATAAGGAATTCTACCGTACTTTTAATAATCGTTAATTTTTTGTATCATATGACTCGATTTTTTGTGTCTCGAAAGAAAAGTATATTCCAACACTTTTGTTGATTTAAAAGGAAACATCATCGGCGTTAACGCAATTATTTTTTTTAAAACATCAATATGATTTTGAAAGTGAATAAGAACGAGCTCGTCAGTACGTGTATGTATAATGTTCTTACATAACAATTGGCGGTCATCTTTGGTGGTTATTCATGTCGGACTCTGGTAGGTTAACGCAATTAAGAATCGGTCTCGCTTGCGAATCATTTTGTAACATAATATGATATTTATGGTTGCATTCAGGCTAGAATGAAAAATACGGCATAACGAAAAACTTTCGTAAATAATAGGTTTTACACTGTTATGAATATAAATAATTTAAAACAATACAAGCTTGCATTCGTAATGTAACTTACAGCGTAGTGTCATCATGCTTAAAGAAAAAAAAGCTAAGAAGCCATAAAAATTGAAAATTTTCACTAATTATTTCACACAATGTATATAAAATTTATGGTAATGAACCTAAATTCAGGTAATTTCTGGTATGAAATGTTAAAAATATTTTTTAATTAATATTCTGATGATAATACACTGCTTATACGACTTTTATAATAGCGAATTGATCAATAGGCTAGTAATTAATTATATTTAGTAGAATTACGCAGTGTTTCGTAAACCACACGTTGTCGATGCCAAACAAAACCAAATAAACGACGTAAAATTCGCAAAACATAACGCACCTATATGATGGAAAACCTTTTGAAATTATTTAAAGCTATTTTATGTTCGATTCCGACAGCCCTGCGGTACGAAGTATGGGGTACCATATAAAAGGTACGAGGTACCAATATGTATGTAGTATGTGAAAACTCTCCTTTATCGGAATTCGCCAAAGAGCTTATTCAGAAATTTATTATGGATTTTGTGGGAAATGTGGTTTTGTGTGGAACGAGGCAAGCGAGTGAGCTTCAAGAACGTCACTTTTGGTATGCCAGTGTTTTTGTATGTTTATGAATTATTTTGCTTTATTAAAAACGTGTCTTAAAACGTTAACAACATTTTGAAATGCGACTTCTTTATATTTTGACCAATTTTATTTAATCCTAGGAATGTATAAATTTTGATTGATATAATTTTAAACTACTTTTGTCATTTTATTTTACATAATAAAATACAGTTTTTAGAAATATTTTCACATTTTTATACTCAAAATATCGAAGTAAAATTAATCTTAATTATATAAAAAATTTAAAAATTGTGTTATTTATGTATATTTTTTTTCCACCAAGAACTGACAAAAAAAATTGATATTTAAGTAATTTTTAATTAATATTACAACTGTTTGTTTGTCTATTAGGCAGTATTATCAATCATATATGGTTTTGAAGAGAAAAAGTAAAAAGAAGATTGTACATACCTAAAAACTCTTTGAAAGATGAAAATATTACATACAATGATACCTTCGGATGTTTACTAAATCACAGCTTGATTGGTAAATAAATTTAGTAAAAAATATAAAAATGTATTTTTGCAAAGGAATTTTAAGTCACTGTTCTTTGTAAAAACGTCATAATGAAAATATTCGATTACATTGATAAAAGAAAATGTTATATGTTATAAAATGGTAAAGATTTTTTAAGCCATCGAGTAATGTCGTAACGCCCCGCTGATTTGTAGCATACTCACGACTAGTTGAAAAGAAATTGGAGAAACTAACATTAAACAGTGAAAATCACACAGAGATATCCATGACGATAAAATGTGTGTCAAACAAAATATTCACGTTATTACATTGCATTCATTTCGCCCTAGCGTACACAAAAAATACAAAACCATTGCAACAGCGTAAAATATGGCTCTAGCTTCCGGGTATACAATATTTCAAACATAAATCACGCATTTGCGACGGGCATTATGTGGTGCGGCCTTTATATTACCAAAACGCGAAATCCAGCCCTGATCACACTGAGATTTTAAGGATTTAATAGACGTAATTTGCGATGGCAAAAAATGATGCAATATTGCATTAATCGTAAAGTTTTCAGTATGACTTAATATTAAAGTATATCAGTGACATCACGATAAGCTGCGTTATATTATATGAATAAATTCAATGGTGTCTAGAAGCTTAGATACATGAAATGTAAATCGCGTAAAGTTGGGCTGGGTGGGCACAACTTGGGTTTGTCTATTGATATCTTCAAGTATTCTTTTAGACGGATGCTATACAACTGACAGATAGTAAACAGTTTTTATCGCTTAATTGCAAGAGAAATAACACAAAATAATACCAATATAAAATTTTAAGCTACACATATATATATAAACGAAATAATTTTAATAAATGATTTGATTATAATGATATTTCAATTTGGAATGGATTCTTTTTTAATATTCATATATCCTGTCTTTTAAGTAATGTCACTTAATGATTTGTTACCAACCAAGAAATATAATATGTATTTAAAAAACACATTTTAAGTAACAATGAAATTTTTCGTCAAAGAATTTGACTTTGACGAAATGCGGACGCGGAATAATATCAAATGTCATCTCTGCCAGTAGAGATGCAAATGAATACATAAATAAATCAATTAGCCTTAACCAGGGCCGCCTTACACCATTGTGCATCGTCTTTTCTACGCACAGAGCGCAAGACACTGGGGGCGGTAATCTGAGCCTGTTGTATCTGTGAAACATTATCTTAACAGCGGAAACCCGTTGGGATTTAAAGGACAATTCATTTGAAAGTTAGTCTCCTTTTGCACGAGCCCCCTATGGTGAAGTAATGACAGTTTTCAGGGGTGGCTCGGCTTGGGCAATAAAGAAAAACCAAATTACAAATTGCAAAGGAAAGTGTAAGAGAAAATTGTGATGATTTTAGAAAAGGTTTAGTAAATAAGACAGAACGAAATTATTTGATGGGAAAGTTTTGTTAAAATAATTGTATCTCTATTTTTATCTTGAATTAAGTTTCATTCGTCTACTTTACATAAAGCTTAAAAGCAGTGGCGTTTTCATTTAAGTTTTATGTTAAAAGTAATGTTTTAAGATAGATTTAGTAAATTTAAAAATTTTCAACCATTTTTATTTCTTAAAATTGTTTTTTACTTTAAACTTGGTTTTCTGTTATCGAGAAAGTATTTTTAAAAAATAGCTATTAGAGATCAAAATTAGAAACAAACGAAAAACTCGACAATTACAATTGATGACTGTTAAAAATATTTTTATAATTTATTGATTGAATTGGCATTCACTTAGTAGAACTCCAATATAACTCGGTGAAAAAATAGCAATGTATTTCAGTTCTACAAAATTATTTTTAAGAAATATAGTTGATAGCTATTTCAGATCACGCCATCATCAGAACTACTAAGACAGTTCTGACGATGGCGTGAGCCGAAATAGCTATTAACTATATTTTTTAAATATAATTTTGTAGAACTAAAATATATTGCTATTTTTTTCACCGTGATATTTTTATGACTTATCCAAATTGTGAGTAAATTCGAATAATTAAAAATTCCTTCAATCATCATTTGTAGTGTCAATCAAATATGGTTAACATTGAAAAAAATATTTCATTTTCAAGATTAAAAATATCTATTTAATATTGGTTGTTCCCTGTTGTCATTCAAGTAGAGTCTAATTGCTGGTAAATATTTCTAACCACTATACTATATAGGTAAATACGTCTAAGATAAAATCGTCTACCGGTTCACGTTTCGTCACTCTGCCGAAAACCAGTATTAAGATACAAAGTCTGGCTAAATTAGGAGTAGCACATGTCTACCTGGTAAAGGCATTTTGCATAAGTACTGATCGTTCTTCCTTCTCGGCCCTTCTTTCCATAGAGACTTCAAACCCTTCCGCATTATTATTTAAAGGCAATGTTGACATGTTGAATATTGTATTCGAAATATGATACGCCACTGCTGCACAGCACTTAGATCGATTTCCGGGAAAAATTATTACATCCACTTATTTTAATATGACACATTGACTGAATATTTCAATACAAAATATACATGTGTCTATTTGTAATAAAAGACAATTCCAAACGGTAACAGAAGTGACGTGATTTTGTCGACCGCGGTGGTATTTTAACATTAAAATTTTAACTTGCAGCAATATCCAGTGCAAAAATTACATCAAAGTTTATTTTTCCAAATTAAGTACCAAAAAAATATCGAATTGTGGAACTTAGGAGTATTATATATTATATAACAGAAGACGGCAACCTTTTGGGACTCACGGACCACTAGATGGATTAAAATGTCAAAATTTTGATCCGGCGGAACACTAAATGGACTTTTGCGTTAAATAGTATTGTATATATTAAAATAAAATAATAAGTTAGATTTTATAATAAGCCATTTGTGTTGAAGTCTGCGTTGCTTATTTATCAATGTTACAGCGTATTGCGTCGGGGATTCCTCAAATTCTTTTAAATATATTTTTAACAAGTAGTCAGATTTTTCTGTGGACCACTAAAATTTCCTTGCGGACCATCAGTTGCCGAGCTGCAATATAATACAATATATTTTGTACTGTGATAAAACAAAAAAAAATGTTATTGTCCATTTGTTTGTTGTTTTAAATGCTTCTGATTAATTTTATTATTAGAATCAATATTTGGAGAAATGTTCTAAATATTCTTTAATGAATCACATCAATGCACACATAAAAATTAAATCGATGGTTAAATATAATATAATTTATTTCTGTTTCGATGCCACACCATCGTCAGGCTTGTTGTCTCTATCTTTTTTGACATAATAAAATTGTAGAAAAAAATGATATTCATGTGAATTTTTCAGGACGTCGTTAATATAATTTCCTAATAACTTCTTAATATCAACAATATCGTTTATATTGAGAGATAATTCGTGGAAAGGGAAAACACAGTAATGCGTAAATGGAATTCTTAAAATGATAAATTTTACGTATTATATTAAACGATTTTTTACTTACATAACTTTACAGAAGGGTCAGCTCTTCATTAGCAATAAAATATAAAATCTCTTGTATCGTAATAAATAAAAGTGTAATAAACTATAAATTATAGAACAGCTATGCTCAACACGCGGCTGACGAGAACGGCAGATTTGGACACTTTACGAAGCTCTATTGAAATTGGTGGTTTAAAATTTCTTTTTCTATTTTCATATTTGTATATATTAACTGATTTTATGTCACATTTATTAATATTTTTAATCGAAAAAGTTATCATACAGCACGACGTCTGATTGTAAACATGATTAATAAACATCAATGAGTATTATCAATAGTCAATATAAAAATATAAATCTAAATTATTACCGTTGTTTGGTAATGTAAATATGTTTTTATGTGTTCAATATGTGTTTTATTTTAATATTTTCTTCTGATTTGGCGGAAACATTTTGTTATTTTGTAAAAAATGTAACACGCAAAGTGAAAAGTTATTTCTTTATACCCTAAGAAGATTTTTGTTAGACATCATTATTGGTAGACAAATATAATATTTTGAGTATTTCACAAATATAAAAAAGCCGTATGTAAATGTACAGATTTTAATAATTCAATTTCACCTTATTTAAGCATTTATTCAATGTGAAAATTGAACATTAAATAATATAATAAAAATATGAGGGTTTGAGTGCCATTGTTCAATTAGAACTGTTCACTTCTTTTTAACGATAATAATTTCAACCCTTGGGTGATATATTCAAAATACCCCCTTAAAGTGAATACAGCCTGAAAGTCATACGTCCACTTTATCAAGCCTCTTCCAGTTATCTTCAAGCCTTTGACGGTCAATTTCACAGCCCTAAATTTACATATAGACGATTATTTGTAGGGGTGCATGTATTAGGAGAGTAGGCTAGAGGGATGTTATATTAAAGTTGTCAGCTGATATGGGAAATGCAATGGTTATGAAAAATATTGTAACACACAAGAGCATTTTTATACTCCGTTTGATAATTCGATCAAAAAGAATTCATATTATATATCGATCACATTTCATTATTTCGATTATGACAATTCTGAAAATTGTTAATATTCGTAATTAATCAAATAATTTTGAGGACACAAATAGTTGTTATTAAATATATATATCATACATCAAAAAAGTGACTAGGACATAAGCTTAGAGAGGTGTCGACCTTAAGTTCAAAAATAAGCATTCAGTATGTTTTGAGTGTCGTAGATATTTAAAATAGAGCTCCCTTTTAATATGTATGCTTATTATTTAAAAATGTCCAGTGTAATCAACAAAACATGGTCGTTTAAAAAATAATTCTCTTTAAGTGTGCATAAAAACATCGCTTAGTTATGCTACCCTGATAGGACGTATGTCTCATCATCATCTCATCTCCGCTGGGTCTATTTAGCATCCCTTCCATTTGCATATAGATGATAATTTCTCGTGGCGAGCTATCAGGCGGGCAGAAAACAGGCGGGTAGGAAATCACGTACATAGGTAGTTGGGTAAATTACGGGCGATGCATCTACTAGGCGTCATTTCCGTGTTATCTCACCAGCGTTGCAGGCAACCAGACTGGACATATGTGAGCCTGGTACAACATGTTTGATGGAGCATAAATTTTGATGACTTTTATTTGTTTATCACCCAAAAAGAACGTGAGAGAAGTTTTTATTATATTTCTTGACTGCGATAAAATAACAGAACGAAAATTATTGGATTATATTTATTATATATACAAACGAAATTGTGTTTGTTTGATACAACTTACTTATATTCCATTTTTAATATTGAATATTTATTTTTATACGAAAAGAAAGAATAAGTTTCACCTTCAATTAATTTAAAAGACCTAGGTAATTATAAATGAAACAAGAATGAAATCCTTATTTTACCTCTAAATGGTGATTATTATTAAACAAAAAACAATATCTGTCTATCAAAAATTAACAGTTAACACCCTAAAAGTGATATGAAATAAAAACAAATCAATAGACAATTAAAAATTCAGAACAATCGTTACACATTAGTATGAATAATGAGTGGGAATTTTTAAAAATAAAGCAATAGCCTATACTTAAATATTTATGGAATATAATGTATTAAAATAAATATTTTATTAGTAGTAGTCAAAAAGATGAGAAGATATACAGCTTCTGAAACACACATAAAAAGAAAGAAATATAAATCTTTATTTAATAAACGTACGGATATATGTAAAAGTCTAATGAATATAACGATGGTGATTGCGAGATATCTGTTTGGTCATTTAAATGATTTGAGTAAGGCAAAAATTTATAAACACGTATCTGTAAATTTGTATATCTAACTATAAAAACTTGTTATTTACAGGTGGGATTTTAAAGTTTTTTTATATATATCAAATGAATGTTTATTTAAATACAAATAGTCAGATTTGTATGTATTAGGAAGCTCTGGAACAATTATCATATATCCAGAGGATTATAAGAATAAAATAAATAATAAAAAAAAATGTGTAATTTTACTTAAGGCAAACGTTCAAAATCTAGTTAGTTAGTAATAAGTATGTGTTTTTATTATTTTAAATACTGAATGAGTAGGGTAACAATCGGGTTTATGAATTTATGTTTACATTTCACCATTTAAGTATGCATTGTAATCAATCAAGAAGTCTTGAATTGACATTTACAGTGAATCCCGCTTTCGCTGGACTGATAAAATGGTCGAGATTCCTGGTTTGGCAGACCTTATACTTGTTATAACGACTTTAAATTTAGATAAACGTACTTGAAAAAATAATCGATGAATGCGGAATTCAGTATGCTTAAAAATGGTAATTAATTATTTATATATTATTATTTTTTGCTTCCATTTCATCGTCAATAATTAAATTGTATCTTAAAAAGTGTATTGTTTATAACAAAGTAAACATAAACTATTTGTAGATGTTATAAAAATCATAAAAAATATAACCGTATTTTGCAACAAATATTCAAAGTAGACGTATCGGGTTTTGCATTCAAATGCTTCATATTTGTTAGATGCCTACAGTATTCACGCTTTTCATAGAGTTTTTTTTTTGATATCAAATCCGCTCATAGAAAAACAATTTGAATTTATTTGAGAGCCAAAGTTGTTAGATAACAGTTTTCTAAAATGTTAACAATAGAAGGATAGTGTACAATAACTATTGTCATTGAAATTAAAGTAACCAACTACGATTTCAAAAGCTTTAGTACAGACCAGAGCTTATGTCGTATTTCCCACGACTCATTTCGCATGGTCTCATTCCAGGATATAATGTTTTTGCGTAATAATATTCGGTCATTCGTATATATTTTTAGTTTCTAGAGACTTTTGTCCTTAAATTATAAATAGTTATAACGTTGATGAATAACAATATTTTGTATCACTTGCCCATTGTTATTTTAATGTTTTGAGCTATTTAAATCATTGTACATTTAATGTTTAAATTTTTATTTCTATTATTCTCTTTAATTTTAAAAAGCTATACAGAAATTTCTATTATTTGTATTTATTTGCTTTTCAATATTTCACTGAATCACACCAAAAGATTTTTCTACTTTATCAATAGGTACAATAATTATTAAAGTATTATGAAATATACAAAATAAAAAAATTTTACTTTCATTGAAAGTAATTAAAGCTCATAGTATAAAGCTCTTGATTTTGAGAATTTTTCTTTTAATTTATAAATAATTTATGATGGAACTGTTATGTATAAAACAATGATAATATAATATCTAATGTACAATACTGACTAAGGGGTGATTGATAGAATTTCAATATCATACTTTCGAACTGTGTAAAATTCTATATATTTTGATATATACTCTCATGACCCAGGTTTTGCCTTTCGGCATCATCAGAAACTCAATCACACGTTCACTTACTAAGTGATTTTATGATTGACAGAAAAAATGCAAAAGCTCTGCACTGGTCTTTACAGGATGTAATTAAAAGGTTTTTGGACAAGTCTGCTTGTGTTGTCACTTCTTCTCCAGACAATATTGAGAGACTTTAAAAACGCTCATCAAGTCTTTCTCGTGCGGCTTAAAATTAATAAGTGCATCGCATTAATGCCATTCCTTATAAAAATACTTTTTTAATGAAATGAGGTTTATAAAAAAAATCTTATCAGCTTAAGGCCAAAACAGTCTCTAATGATAGTTTTTGATTTATTTTAATCCGAATTATGCATTGATATTAACCAAAGGCTCATATGCATTCAAATTGTAAGCATTACAATTGCTAACGCTTCACATTTTTCTAGCAAAATGTTTTTTTTATATACTATATCTATCCAACAGCAAATTGGCGTCCAGTGTATCCTATTCTATTATCTAAATGTGTAAACGGATTTTTATATCGTTTTATTGTATTTTTATAAGAATATATAAATATTCTTTTATAAAATCAAATATTTGTTCACAATTTAGGTGCTCCAGTTTAAAAATGTAGGTAAAAGATTCCATGTATTTACATCGAAATTTGTATCATTCTCAAAAACCAAAGCCTACAAATGGGAAAAAAAATTAGCCAGTAAATTTAGCACTTTAGCGCTTATATTCATTTTTATTATTTTTTTATTTCATTTTATTTATATATAAAATAATATTTACATTATTATTTGTGCATGTGACTTAAAGCGGCCTCGGCATATTTATTACTTACCATAATATTATATTTGAACGATTTATTTTGGTGGTGATGAAAAGCGTATTTTTAATACTGGCGTGCCGCATCTCTCCCTTTATTTGCTTCAGTTTACACCTCATATGACCCATAAAGTGACAGTTGTAAGCAACTGTTTAACTCTGCATGAAAAAAATAAATTAACTTATGGTTATGGAGATTTTTTATTGTATAACTTGTACAATAGAAGTACTTAAAAAGTATGTTTCCTTATTAACTATTTACTCCAAATAAATAAATCGATTAGTATATATTTAATCAGAATCCTAATTTCTTTGATTTGTAATATTTAATGATAAATTTTTAATTAAAACAATGAAACATGACTTCATGTACTTTTATACGATTCCAATTAGAACGATCGTGAGCATGAGGAAAACTAGCAAGATCTGAAAAATAAAAAAGTGTCTATTAAAAAAAGCTATTTATACAAAAAAAAATCTCTTATATTTGTTTTTAATCACTTGATAATTCTTGCGACAAAAATATAAAATTGAGGAAATAATACGTTAAATTGTGGTTTATTTTATTTAAATACAACGTCTTTTCACCATGGAGTGGCAGTTTTCAAAAAAGAAGTTACAATCAATGTTTCTCAAATGCGGTACACTTTTTACATCTACTATCTAATTCAGTAAAATAATAAGTAATAAAGTGTTTACTTTCCTGTTTATACGATTTTATAATATAATGCTCTCAACTAGTTTCGCTATTCGAGTATTATAAACTGTTACAATAAAAACAAAATACAATATTGAGTGTTTCTTTATTCACGGTATAACTTAAGCTTTGAACATTTAAGGTCAATCAAAGAAAGGATATAAGAATTATTTCTAACAGCGAATAAAAGACAGTAGTAGCTATTGATATTTGCTTTTATTGATATTGGAAGGGTATTAAATAATGAAAAAATACAGAAACAAAACAACAAAAATCTATGAATTTATATCATAATAGATAACTTTATTGATTGAATTGGCAAACACTTGGTAGAACTACATTATAACACGGTGAAAAATTTTGTAGAACTATAATACATTGCAATTTTTTTCACCGTGTTATAACTGATAACATTGGCGCTTTTTAGTTTTTTGAATCTTAAAACACGAAAGCTTTCGAGAGCTTTTGTTACAAAATAAGTATTACCATGTGTTATTGAAATGTTCTCATCCGCTGCAACCAACGTATCAATATCTTAGAAAACCGTAAATGTTTACGATGGCGTACAGAAAAAATCGTAAAGTATTTTTGAGTAGGTAGCGCATGAAACGGCTTGGATAGCAACAGTGGATGACTTAAAGCCACGTGTCGTGCGTTAAAAACCGATGAATGATATTTTAATAGATTTTTCAATGTACTGTTATAAATACATACCAATAGGTGGGTTTGGCCAAAAAATATTTTGACAGTAATAATGTATACAAGAGGAACGATCAGTTGTGAAAAGTAAAAACAGATAACTTCACTTTGTAAAATTAGTATCAAACGACGTTTTTTATTTGAGGTGATTTTTTTAAATTTGAATGGTAGATTTTTACTCATAAATAATTTTTAATAGCCATTCAACTGTTTACTGTAAATAAAAGCGAATTACAACTGCTTATAAAAAAAAATTTGATAAAAGTCATCAGGCTTATCGGTTTTTGAATTGAAATTCATCAAAAGCTTTTTGTGTCACATTTTGAAATTTATTTGGCATTAAATATTGTGTAGAATGCTTCAATATATCACTTTTAAAACACTTTTAACAGTCACTGTTTGGTGGAAAAGCAATATAGATTTATTATAAAAAATAAATGTAATATTTCCACAATTCTATTTTGTTATGGTTAGAACCGGTTTTATTAATCGCGTGCGTTATCAACCGATACAAAACAAATAAAAACTTGTCAAAAAAATATAAAGATATGGAAACTCTACTAAGCATTGAATTCAATAATATTTAAAAAATAATAGTTTTATATGTTTGATTTGAATAATAATATGGATTCTTCGATTTTCTCTTTCTAGCCTTCAGTTATAAAATGTGTTATTTGTAACTATCGGCTCCTAATATGGGCTTTCAGATTCGTAACGGAGTTTATTTTAGCCTCATTTTTTGAAATGTAGTAAGAATAGAATAATAGATTTTGGACAATACTAGTCGTTAACTAATCGTCTTTGGATTCGGGTTCAATAAAATAACCTTTATTTACATAGAATGAGATACAGCACAATAAAATGAAGAAAATACAAACAAAAAATAGAAGGGTATTAAAAAATCACGATTTCTATATTCAGATTTATGAATACAAAAATCTTTTAAAATAAAGTACATTATACAACATTTAACATTAGCACAAAGCTACGCTTTAATCATGCCAGTGGTTATTGAGATACTTAAAAACAATATTGTATATGCTTTTATGTTGTCATATGAAAATGCAGCTAACAAAACGTGAGCTAGTTTTAATATACGCCTTGTATCTAAAGGCCCGACTAAAATAAATTATTCAAAATGTGATATATGTAAATTTGTATTGAACATTTTTCAAGATTTTGTTTTAAATTTTAAAACATTCACTGTCAGGAGAAATTCATATCTTTTATTTTCCTATAAAAACGGCTGTTTTAACAAACATTTACACTAAAGAAAATTGCGTGACGATGGCGGATTAGTTTTTAGCACTAGACCCAAATGAAGAATTCAAAATGTGATATGTGTAATTTTGTATTGGGCGTGTTGGTATTTTTTTTTAAATTTTAAACGTCCACAATAGTGATTTCATATTTAAAACGTAAAAACATTTTTTTGATCGAATAACGAATACATTCCAATTATTTTCCATCGTGAAATAAAACTTCATTTTGAGTTAATATTGAAATTGATAATAAAATAAGTGGAAAAACAAAGAAAACAATTAATTTTTTTGTTAATTGGTAATATATTTAATATGTATTATAGTTTCGTACAATGTAAGGGAGATAGTGTGATGAATTATATTTTGTACTTAGCTTATTGTCAAATGGTTATGCTTTGTGAGCTAATAAAATTTTGTTTTCCTTTTCTCAAATAAAGCAGTTTATTTATTACAGTACATAGTTTATACAAAAACATATTTGTGTAAAGCTGTAATAGCTCTTGCTTTGAAAGTAGAGTTACAATCACAAAAAAATTAGTATGTGACTATAATGTCAAATAAAACATGCAAGATTTATTTGCGCTAAATTATAACACATATTTTAAAGTTTAACGCATTCTTTTTGAGTGTTCAAGATTATCAATTTTGGATTGTTTTCAAAGTTTAATAACAAAAAGAAAAAATATTCGATTTGGTATCGGTAATTGAAAATATGAGAAGATTCGTATCAATTGTAATAAATTCAATATTTCAATTTTTAAAAGACTTTTTCTTATTTCAAGGTAAATTTGCTTCAGCTCAATTAAATATTATATACAATTATTATTGTGATAGTGACTTTTATTTGACCGAGAAGTGACTATATATATCATTAAAATAACAGAAATAAAAAGAAAATATAGAAAAGTTGTTAAAAACGGAAATTAAAATGAGATAAGAAATTGTCTTTTTTTTTATTGCTACGACAATCTTTCATGCAGGCGTAACTAAATTAATATTTTTGCTATAAAAATGTAACCAATAGGTGTATCTAGTTTGTAACCATTTGACGGCCCTGATTGAAAATAACTAGTGTAATATTTTAAGCATTCAATTACACCAGGCTTGAATGCATTTTTTTTCAACAATACAAAACTTGTTTCTTGATCATTAAGAACCGGATATTTTTTTATTTTTACGACGAGATTTCATTTAAAACATACATTAAACGATTTTAAGAAAGCTAAATCAAAATGGTTGTTAGTATTATTACGTTAGAAAATAACAAAGACTTTGAAATAGTACGTTTTTATTACGTTTACTTGTGGTAATGAGTGGAGTAAGACAATTCCAGTCCGTCTGGCACATTCATACTTGTAAGAGAAATTTTTCTCAGTATGTCTGGCAAACTTTTACTGAGGATAGCTTAATAAAGATACGCCCCTGGCAAAAGATTAAAGTTTGTTAATATTTGTTTTAATGTACTAAAAAGTGTCTTTGACAATATGCGTGCTTATGAAACAGTTTTAACGTTTCAGAAATGATGACGTAAGCAAGTCTTGCGGACCCTTTAAACAAGTTCAGGAAAAGAAACTTTTGAATTCTTACAAAGTGAAAAGAATAAAAATATTTGTACATTAATTATATAATTGAACTTATTTTATTTCATTAAAATTCAAATAAAACTTGAAAGAGTAATACAAATCAAAAATATGTCAGAATGTTACGTCTTTATAACTATATATATATATATATTGAATTTAAGAAAAATTGGTAAATTTCCATAATTTTATAGTTTAACTACCAGCATAGGCATGAGATTATTGTTGTCATTATCAACTTCATCACTTTTAAGATGTTAACTGTCACTTCTTGATGGAAAGGCATGATATTTTCAATAATAAAAACACATTTTTTAGTACTTATTTCCACAATATATTTTTTAATTACGACCGGTTTCGTCATCGCGAGCATTATCAACTGATAATGCTCGCGATGCTAAAATCATTCGCTAAAAATATATTGTGGACATAAGTACTAAAAAATGTGTTTTTATTATTTAAAATATCAACTTCATTATCAGATTTTTTTAATAGAGAATTAATAGTTGCCAGTCATACAAAACAAAATTGTTCAGGTATTAAGAAAAGTTTTTACATATAATCATACAATATGTAACTAAATGAATAAATCAAGATAAATTTAAAAACAATAAAATATAATTTTACGAGCTTGATTTAAGTGGAACTTTCGATAATTTAACAAAATAATTTTCATTTGAAATTTTATTAAAGGCTAATCTTTTATCAGTTCTTCATATACACAGCAAGAAAGCAAACAGTAGTACGGGGTAGTTCAGTCCAAGTAAAAATTATCAATTCCATTCGACTGTAAAATAGCCGTTTGGTTTTCAAGTGCCATTCGTCCCATCACACCCTAGAACTTTCTTTTACGATTTAAAGAATACTGCGCTCTCTCGTTTACGAGGCTGCTCTACTGTAAGTGGAACAAATTGTTTGAAAACGGCTCTAACGATTTTATTTGAGTATTTTTGCAAAAGTCTCTTTTTCTGCTTCTTCGGCCAATTCCAATTTGCAGACTTCTAGGCACTTATCCTTTTCTTTTTTTAAATGACCAGTCATTTTAATTTAAGCTTTCAGACTTCAACTTTTACAATGAGTGAATTTAATTATCAGCTTTTTCCCATAAAATTATCCATTCTAAATAAATGCGATCAAAAGGAAAACCGATGTGTACCTCACTGGAATTTACTCGCACTGATTTTTTATATTACAATCCTAATGCTTTTTTGCATTTTTATTAATGGAAAATGTTTTAATAAGCTTCAGAGAAAATTAATGCATTTTTGTTTGAATCAGTAACTCTTAACACCTTACAGAATTAATAAATCGTTTTCTTGACTTAATAATGTTATTTTACACATTATATGTACCCTCTCACATTTCATCCCTTGCATTAAGTGTAATCGGTTAACTAAAAAAAAAAAAAAATGATAATCCGAGATGGTATTAAGAAGGAATACCCAAAAAAGACTATTTCAAAGCGATAGGAGTAAATAGAATTTTTTCAGATTGTATTTCTAATTTATGTAAAAATTAAACTGGCGATTTATAAATTCAAAACCAGAATCAGTAATTATAAAACTAATGTAAGCTCTGGATCACTTTTAAGGTGTTAACTGTCACTTCTTGATGGAAAGGCATTATATTTTAAATAATAAAAACACATTTTTTTAGTACTTATTTCCACAATATATTTTTTGATCAGGACCGGTTTCGCTCAGTTGATAAGACTCAGATCAGTTGATAATGCTCGCGATGAGCGAAACCGGTCCTGATCAAAAAATATATTGTGGAAATAAGTACTAAAAAAATGTGTTTTTATTATTTAAAAAAAAAAAAAAAGTAAGCTCTGGATATTTGAAATTAATATTATATTCAAATATTCTATTTGGACCCTCAGTGAATATTTGATTTAACGCAACTCTTTCACATGTAAATTTATAGTACATACACTGTTCGTGATAAAAAAAAAAAATGTTTTTTGAGCACCCGTAATCAATAGTCTTAAATCCGTTTTCTTACTTTATTTCCCTAGTCAAAATCTTCAGTTTAATTTTTGGCTAATAATAACTAAGCTCCTCAACATAAAATACTTATAATATTTTACACATAGAATTACTCCAACACCATAATAAAACAGCATATTATCTTGTTTGCACCGTTTAAGCTATGTTTACTGAAGTCGGTTTGAATGCATCCGTGAGATAATATACCTGAAGATGCCAAGAGGTGAAACCTGGAGCATATGTGACAAAACATGTCAAGACAACAGAACTTGAACGGTTCTATTTTTTTTTTTAATATTTTTAATTACTTAACAGAAAAAATATAATAATTTTTTATTCATTCACATCTTAGGTACTCATAAAAAATTTTTAGACAGGTAAAATATTGTATATCCAAAAGCTTTCAAAACTTACAGAAAGATAAAACAACTGTTATCTTTTAGGCAACCATAATCTACTTCTAAAATCTTAAATTGTATGGACCTTAACAGTAGTACAGTGGCAAAGTTGTGTATAATAGAATATTCATCATAGATAGTAAAAGTTGTAACACGTAGTTATAATACGAATCCACATCATTGCAAGTGCTTAGATCTGTAAGAGCACGTTGCTTGTTTTAGGGATGTAAGTTAAAAAAGCTTTAAATATTTACTCGAGTATTCTATGAACCAAACATATAGTTGTGTGTTTCAATTAAGTTCCAAGTTGTATTTTTTACTTTTCTTCCAACATATTCTTTTTTTTCGCTTGTATTTTTCTTATAAAACAAACTTTAGACGTGGCTTTGTGTATTGTCGATTAGTTAACGTTATATTTGTTATAAAAACGACTTCATTGATTTTAATACTGCAAATAAAATATTTTTTTGCTGTGTATTGATATATACATGTATGAATTCGCATAAAAGAATGTGTGTGTTTTGTTTATAGTTTTCGAGACGCAAATCGTAAAAGTTATGATATGTTTTATACATTTATTTTTGTATTGTTGATAATTTTCACAGTGACTAAAATTATTTCATGATCACTGTATATAGATTTGCCTACCTCTTCTAAATCAAAATAAAAATATATACAATAGTAATAGTCCACTTAGGTATGGGTTGATAATGGTATTCTAATACAACTGCCATATATATTTAAGAAAAATTTGTGATAAATTTGAGTACTAATTATTTTAAAAATATAAAAAAAACAATTAATCGTTTCATTAATATTATGAAATATGGATTTTTTTTTGCTTTGTTTAGTGCATTAAATCGTATATATTTTATTGATTGAATTAGCAGTCACTTGGTAGAACTCCATTATAACACAGTGAAAAAAATAGCAATGTATTTTAGTTCTACAAAATTATTTTTTGAAATATAGTTGATAGCTATTTCGGCTCACGCCATCGTCAGAACTATGCTTAAACTAACATTTGCTTATCTATATATAGCTGTGTAGAAAAGTTACACAATACATCTTCTCTCCAGTTTTAATGACCTAGCTTGTGTCTTGCTCGCAATAAAACTAAATTTTTCCAAAAATTGTAAATGAAACTAAAAAGGCGGCTATGTCAATAAGTTTACATATGGCACGGAAATGGTCTATTACGGAAGCAAATCAGAAAGCAGAGGGTTAAGTAGTGGAGAAGAAAATATTTTGGTTTGTTCGAATAAGAATCCTTTATGATAGTTGATGTATATATTTTCATCAAAACGTAACGGTTAATACCTTAAAGTGATGAATATGATTAAATATTTATGCGTTATAATAAATCATAAAGTTTATGATGTGTATTGGAATAAGCATAAAAAATCTTGAATATTTCCCATCACTAGTTGCCTGCAAGATGAGCATTTCGTTCCTTAGTCATAAGAGCACATTGAGGCGTTTTGATGAGCAGCATTGTTACATTGCTAAATTCTCCGATAGCTTTGTAGCTAACTTTGAGTTCATTGTGATGTAAATTCTACCCGCTTTTGGTCTTGTATGTAATAATTATACTTCTTTGATAATATGTTCTAAGACTAGAATAACGATTGAGAGTGAGCTGTAATGACATATGTTATACTACCTGAATATTTACTTTTCGTGCATGTTTTCAAACCTAAATGACCCATTAGTTTATGTTAAATGTATTAACTCTTAACTTTTATGAACTATGAACTATGATTTTTTTAATGAATTTAAAGATTTATTACAATAAAAAACAGATTAATTAAATATTTATTGATTAATTGGTTTCCAATAGAGCTATATATATATATATATAATAATTCATTAAATTCATAATATATTAATTAAAAAAATCATACTAATGACTAAAATACTTTAAAGTTTCTAAATAAAGTTTTGTTAAGCAGAAAATAAAGGCTTAGAAATTTTAATAAGGTTTTTTTAAGTTTTAGAATGTCACATTAACTGTGTAAAAAAACCTTAAATTTTAAAAAATAAATATTTTTTGTAATTAAAACATATTTATTGATTGAATTGGCATTCACTTGGTAGAACTCCATTATAACACGGAGAAAAAAATAGAATGTATTTTAGTCTTACAAAATTATTTTTTTAAATATTGTTGATAGCTATTTCGGCTCACGCCATCGTCAGAACCATGCTTAAACTAACATTTGCTTATCTATATATAGCTGTGTAGAAAAGGTGTGTTTAAACACATTTGATAGTATGAAAGAGACCTACTTTGCTATACTCGTTTAGCTGTGGCTGATTATATAGAAAAAATACGTAAAATAACTTCTTTAAAATAAAATAAAATTTCACATTTTATTATCCAAAACCATAAAAGGTTTTGAAAAATAGGCGATCTATTTTAATGTATTCTTTCATAAGTTATTGTTTTTGAAACTGTATTTATTTTCACATTAAATGATGTAACTATCATCACTTGGTATATAATTTAAAAATAATTCATTAATTAACAGATTGATATATTTGTTTGAAGTATTTTTCAAATCTTGTGTAATTGTGCGACAAACTAAATATATTCCTTATTCCTATATTTGAATATTTACACAAAACAATTGATTATTTTTACGCTTATTTAAAAATAATTTTCTTTCACGCAATAATTGAATGTCAACATTTTCGATCACCAAATATTTATATGTACTTAATTAAACAACAAGTGTTCGTAAAGAACGGCAAATAAATGAAAATATTTTACATACCTCAACATTTCCACTCGATTCACTTGAACACATAACGATATGTAAATATGATTTTGATATAAAATAATAACATGTAAATAGTAAACCAACGTGTACCAAATGTAAACATCGTCTGCTTATTTACTTTTGCCAATTTTGTATGATTATTTGTGACATTGAAAAGTAGTGATTTGTCAGGAAAGTTGCATTAATTGTTATATTTTTACAGTTTTTGCCCATTGTGCAAGTGCATTTTGAATAAATTATATAAAAAAAATGTCGTATTTACTGTTCTTCTAGGTTTTATAATAAATATAACACCGGCTTTTCTTTTTTTAAATGGCATCTTAAAACTAGTTTTGTAGTTGGTATTTTTTTTAATCAAGCAATATTCCTGACAATTTTTACAGAACAATAACGCTTAAATGAGATTTCATTCTTTTTAATCGACATGTTTTCTTTCGCTAAAAAGGCATTGCATTTAAATAATAAAATATGAATTTTAGTATCATTCTACAATCTTCAAATCAGGATTGATTGGTTTCGTTTACTACAAGCATTATAAATCAGTAAATAAATAATTCATAGGTATAAAACACAAATGGTTCGAGAAGTTTATAGGTAATCATACAAAATTTGTACAAATAATCAAATAGTTCAGAAATAAAATATTTAGGTGGTTTTGATCTTAAATAGTAACTTATTTCAAATCGAAAGTTTATTAAGAGTCAAGGAATAATTTACTAAATATTCATTTTCAAGTATAAATAGAATAGAAAAAGTAGGAAAATTTTAAAGTCAAATAGTGAACACTGAAATTATTTGAAGAAACCTAATGATACATCTAATATATTTTTTAGCTTATTTAAGTAATCTTGTTTAAATATGTGTTGTATCAGTTAATAATACTCACAATGAACGGAAAAATATATCTAGCAATTAGATTTATATATATATATATGATAGCGAAATTAATTAAAACAACGATGACAAACGCCTATGATACCCTATCCGTTATAAACAGCTGATAGTTATTGGAATAGTGTTGTAAAAAATATGAAAATTATAGCAAGGTTGATTTAATGACACACAATTTACGAAGGTTTGAAAATTGATTACCCTACAAATTTTCAGGTGAATTTTAAAATTCGTTTATTCTTAAATTATTGCACACCCGAAGTATGGTTTTCATACGATGTTTTGACGTGTATAAAACACCACAACTTATTCACCAGAATTGTCTTGTCTCTTCTCTAATTTACTCGTATGCATTGTTGAAATATTCAAATCATTTAAAAAGCCTAAATAGTTAAACGTCTATTCTCTTTTTTATACTGACTTGTTATCACTTATAAATTAATGTCACAACGATAAAAACTTTTGCATTCCCCTTATCCCTAAATGTACATTTTAATTTGTTCAAGGATATTTTTCAATAAGACAGCTTTAAAAGCTCTGTTTGAAGCAGGAAAAAGACTAAAGTCTCTAGATAGGACCCTCTTTAAAGTTTGAAACAATATTCAGCCGAAATGTTGCCTGACGTTCCTTCATGGCTCGACGCTACATTGTTGTTTCCGTAAAATTACAAATAGCTTTAAAAGGATGCGTTAAGTGAGTAAGTTTTGCCATTACGGCGCATACATATTTACAAGAGCTTTCTTTCGACTTGTATATTACTTGCCTTCTTAGAAGATTGTTTTATATAAAATTCTTTTTATAAACTGAATACCGAGAAAAAAATTACATTGAGGTTACGCCAAAGGTACGCAAGTGAAAGTAAGTACAACTACATTATAGTCGTTTGACATTCATAAATAAAATTACGTCAAAAATATTCATTTAATAGCTCCGCATAGTTAATCAAAACATGAAATGTCTTAAAGAAAATAATCACAAGTTCACTTTGAAAGTTTTTGTGCTACATGTTAAATCATTATTAGTTTTAAATATATTATATATGTTTTTTGTATTCCTTCCAATTAGTGAGTAATTCAATTATCAAATAAACATTACCTAAAGAATATTTTACAAAGCTGTATATGCATGCAATTAAAATAAAATAGAAACATGTCTATGATTAAAACATGAAACATTTATTTTTCATATGTTTTTTTGGGCTTTAAAAGTCATTTATAATATATTATTATGTTCTATGTGATATGATTTGTACATTGTATACGTATTATTTGTGCATTTTATCGTCCAATATTTGAAAAATCATAAATTTCAGTGATTGTAAATTATATTACATTATAAAAGCTTTCGCTGATTCCAGTAATTATATAGCTGACTAAAACAAGCTTTGTTGAATGCTTTGCATGCAGCCGTTGCGTTTCATAATAACTGCGGTGATAAATCATTTATGACTTTCAATAAAACATGTTCTGAATGCGTGGATTATATCATTATTTGAATAAATGAAACAAGGCAAAAAAGCAATGTTGATGGGTATTTTGACACATGTATTTTGATAAAAAATGTTTTTCATATACCCTAAAATTTTGAAGAACTAAAATGCATTACCTCTTTTACATCGTATAATAAATTTAAATATTCATAAACCTGGGACAATTTTTAGTAAAATAATAAATACGTACTTGGTTTCATTATCAACATTTATCAATTTTGGCGCATAGTTTTTTTGATATAGCATCTTTCCATATAAAAAATTCATTAAAAACAATCCATTTTTGCAAATATACAATATAACATACGCAGTATACATGGAAACAATGAGACAAATAGATGACAGTGATAATAGTTGTCGAAATATTTGACAACATGCAAAATTCAAAAAACAAAAAACATTCCTTGTAAAATTGAAAACAGTAAGTTTTTATTAGAAGTATTAATATAAAATATTGCAGTGGATTAATTATGATGATTGCTATAGACAAATTTGATCACAATTAAATTGAAATAACTGAAGAGTTTCTCAATAGCAAAGAGCTGCATTTATTATTATGTTTTTCGAGCCACTAATAATTACGATGGATTCGGTATTGAATCGAATTTTAATTCGTATATCCGATAAAAATAATATGTTTCTTTAGCGTATTTTTTTTTTTTAATATTTTTGTGAAAAAGAATAGCAATTTAACACTTCTATATTATGAATCAGAATGCACTGTAGAATTAAGCATTGTTTTGTAATTTATCAATGTATACAAAAACTTTTTCATTTTTAAATATAGACAAAACAAAATACAAAATCAGTTCGGTATATCAATGGCATGAAAACTTCTTTCCTAAAACTATTTTGTAAGGAATTGACTGTTTATGTACGATATATATGATCAATTTTAAATCAGCATATTCTGATAACGTACTTAATTAAATGCAATTAATACAGAGTATGAGTATACGGTTTCATTTTTATTATATTAATTAAAAATCAATATGTAAAAAATTCTTACCAGAATACTTTTTTTGCTTCTTCGTTTTCTATAAAAAAACATGTTACGAAGAAAAAATGCTTTATTCGAAATCATTAAAATTTTAAGTCAGTTACTGTCTTAGGATAATATTTTTGTTTATGAAACTTATCAACACTTCAAAATATTCCCATCTTAAAACGAAAAGTAAACATAGATCCAGTGGTGGAAAAACATTTTTTTATTTATTACAGTATTTTTATTATCTTAGATTTTTGTTATGTGCATGTATTGAATTTATTTTTCACGTTTAGTAAAAGCACTATTTAACTGATTTAATATCGTTCATATCAAACGTATTGCTTGATAGATGGCACGGCCACCTAGTAAAAATTTGTCAGATGTCCGTAAAATATAATAATTATACCATACAGAGCTTTTTGGCCAAGTCGTAAGATCTGTAATATAGTGATTAAATGAATTTAGCTCTAATTCCGTGTACGGTCAATTTGAATTATTAAAATACTTTTGAGACTTGAGGTACGGTATATGTTTTGCATTTTCATGTACAGCTGGTCAGGAGCTACATTTTATTTTTGGTGATTTAATATGAATAAAAATATCAATATAATTGATTTAATTCTTTTTTTTAGAAATAAAGACATTTTTTTTAATTAATTGAATTGGCATTTTCTTGGTACAACTTCATTATATCACGCTGAAAAAATAACAATGTATTTTTTTCCTGCAAAATTATTTTTTTCTGTATTTCACAAAGCATGCATTGAAATTTTTTATTGTACAGTTTCGTACCAATGGATACAAGACAAACACACATACTCCCCTTTGATGTTGAGATCTTTTAGCTGATTTTATCTTTTCGAAGAAAGCTGCGATCATATCAAAGGTGAACCAAGGAGCTTATTTTCATTGCACGATTCGAAAGCTCGACTACAAATATCTATTACTTGTGCTTTTCAACGCTCGCGTAAAGTCTTGCTACTCTACAGATCAGTTGACAGCTGTTGACTTGGGTGAATTGTATTTCTGATTCAGAAATAATAATTGCCGTTCGTATAAAATTGAAATACAGTATTCTTTTACTAGAAATGATGAAGGGAAGCGTGAAGCTTTTATTTAGAATTGAGTTTTACAATTTTATTCATGTTAAATGTTTTTCTCTATTTGTTGCCTTCGTGCAGATTTTTTCAATGAATCTTTGAAAACTTTGGACTATATTTAAGATGTTGAAAGGGCCAAAGTGATTTTAATTTATGAATTATCTGCCTGGAAGTTTACTTAGATTTGCGTATGTTCCAACACCGAAAAAATGATTATTTTTTAATTATATACTTAGATATAAAATAACAGAATAATGACAAAACACAAGCAGTCATTAATTAATTAATACAAAGTGAAGACTATAAAGTATAATTGACAAATAATAGATTAAATGGCTGAGTGCAGAGAAGACAAGCTTTTCTCCAAATGGATTCGCAAATTTTGGAAAATAAGCTTTTTGAGGATAAAGCTAAAACTTAATATCAGATAAGGCAGTTGCGATTAATTCTACTGGAAAAAATATCAAGATGTCTATGAATAAACAAATTTATGAAACTCAAAAGAATGTGTTTTGAGTAATTGATAAATCTTTTTAAATGTGTCAACTTTGACTTCATTTTTTTTCCGTTGATTATATACATTTTTTATGGAGTTTGAATTTTGTATCATTCAGCTTTTATGTTCATGAAAAGTTAAATCGGTATGTATCTTAATATAAATTAAATACAAACGCAATGTCGTGAATACAATCGATAAAATTACCACAATTTAATTGGATTACTAATGAAATTGAAGGACACACTTTTATCATTCTGCTCAGCCTAAGTAAATCGAGCATTTACTGCCGGGCTGTATTACTGTGCACCCACTTTTTATAAGATCAGTAAAAAAATGTTTATAAGATCGCAGCAGTTTTCCTACATTCAGAACTAAGAACGTTGTGTATTGAAACGCGTTAGTGGCAAAGTCACCGTGACAGTTTCAGGCATGCCAACTATCAAAAAGCTCAAATGGTATTTTTAGCACCGTATATCGATCGGCCGCTCGCATTTACACCGGTGCATAAGGGATGAGGACAAGCACACCCCTTTGCTTTATTGCTAAGCCTTCGAGTGACGTAATAGTGCAGTGTCACCAATAACCAGGGTTGTCGAAAATCAAACATATACAAACACTTATCTCATGTCTGTTTCATAATGAAATAAAAAAATGAAAGTTTGTTTTTGCATTTCCTAAATAAGTAAATATGTGACGTTACTATACATATATATTAACTCCTGCAACTACTAAAATTTCCACATGGACAATAGATAAGTAACTGCTTAAGCAACGCACTAAAATGATTTTTTTTATTAGAAATATGATGCCAAGTAATTTGCTTTGCTTAACTAAAACAATTTTGCCATTGAAATAACTAATGTGATGTTAATTATGACGTTTTATTGTGACCGTATAATAAATCTTGATTGAAAGAACAAAAAAAAAATTTAAACAGTGAAAACACATTGTTTTAGTACTTATTTTCACATCATGATCAGGACTGGTTTCACTCATCGCGAGCATTACCAACTGATGAACGCTCGCGGAGAGCGAAACCGGTCCTGATAAAAAATATATTGTAGAAATAAGTACTAAAAATGTATTTTTACTTTTCAAAATATCATACCTTTCCATCAAGAAGTGACAGTTAACACCTTAAAGGAACTAAAAATCATTGAAATTAAAAATATGTTTATATAATGTTTAATATATCTTTAGTCTTAAGAGATGCGATGAAAAATATTTTAGATAAATACCTTGCTTTATTCATCAATAATATACATTGAGAAGATATAACAGAAATAAAATGATGTTCTTTAAAAGCTTTTTAGAGAAATACGATGTTTATATTAATAAAATATCCTTATATAAATCAATCATCCTTTGTTATTGGAAAAAAAATAATATATATTTCTGCTTATTATAAAACCCACCCTTACATGATGTGCGTGAGTGTAATGAAAGCAGAGTAGTTGTATCCAGGTCAACGACGTAAAAGCTTACAGAGGGAGCTTAATGATGAAGGAAAAAGCTCAGAAAATTATATCTTTACAACTATGCTATGACTATCATTATAAACTTTCTCTAAATATGATATTTAGAACAAGCTGTCTAATGTTTTAGTTGCTTATTGATATTCTTGCGTGTTACAGATTAGGTTATAATGAATATGCTAGCAAAATCAATTGCAGTCACATTTCGAACATACAACAATAAATATGCAAAAAACAAATGCGTATTTTGCAGTATACTTCATTCCTTATTAATAAGTTACATTTCTGAGTTTTATTAATTTACAATAAAGTCTTATACGAGTCGGTGACAGTCTGAACTAGCAAAGTATAAAAAATCTGTTAAAAAAACAAATAAATTTAATATTTTTAAGCTAGAATATATTTGAAAGCAATATTTAATACCTTTTAAGGTGTTAACTGTCACTTCTTGATGGAAAGGCATTATATTTTAAATAATAAAAACACATTTTTTTAGTACTTATTTCCACAATATATTTTTTGATCAGGACCGGTTTCGCTCATCGCGAGCATTATCAACTGATGATCAGTTGATAATGCTCGCGATGAGCGAAACCGGTCCTGATCAAAAAATATATTGTGGAAATAAGTACTAAAAAAATGTGTTTTTATTATTTAAAAAAAACAATATTTAATAGTTGTTGAATATCAAAAAAAAATATTTGGATTCAATTTTAACTAATGTTTAATAACTAAAAATAAAGTCCATAATATATAGCAACTATATTTTTTTTACTAAAATATTTGAAATGTTTATGTATAATTTATATAAATATATATATATATTGCATACGAATTGCTTGACTGAAGTAAAAATCTCACAATTAATATCATGATTAGAATCTGATTATAAGTTGCTAATACTGACGATGAGCAAAATTGGTAAGTTTGTGTATTTATTTAAAATATCATTATTACACTTAATGGGTTATGTATTAAGTGACAAGTTTAAGCACAAATTATACCTAAGTTAATAAAAATTGAATGAAGTAATTGAAAGTGATCGATTTCTGATCAATAGTTGTAATGTTTTAAAAAGAATTAGCGGTATTAGTTATTTAATAGGAATTAGTTTTAAAATTTATTGGGCTATATTTAAGACGTGTTTCGTCTTTGAGAAGATTATTTTAAAGTTAACGAATTGTTTGTCCCACCTTCAAACTTTATGTGTTTGCGGCCGCTGTTACACCGGCTGCCTTCCATAAAAAAACACTGATAATAAAGTATAAACTCTACTCATCGTTTTCTTGACCCAATGAAAATCTGCACGTGTAGATCATTAAGTCATGCACTATTGTGCTTAAAAGAAAAGAAAAAATAAATTAAAACAAAATGTGAACTGTTCAGCCATTTAACTTACGTAATATTAAGTATGTATCTTTGTATACTGAAAATCCGTCGTGACGGAAAAGTTTTATCTGCTCCGCGCTTAATTTCAGTAATTATTCATTATATAATTTTGAAGTGAAGTGTTGAGTGATTTATTTCATTCTATTTAATCTATGAAGGGGGTTCATCGGCCAATAATTGTACCAATAACTATTACATTCATAATTACAAATTTGAAACACATTTTTTGTAATTATTTACACAATATATTTATACATCAGGACCGGTTTCGCTCATCATGAGTATTATCAAAAGATAGAATATAAATTATAAGCAAGTCTACTTATACAAAATTTGACTTATAGGTAACAGGTATACATAAACATGGGTACAACAACTAAGAAAACAATTTGTAGGAAATCATCTAATATTCATACCAATTCTGTAAATTAATTTAGACTAACAATCACTTGTTAATAATTTTCAAACAGCATTTAGGTAAATCAATTATAAATAAAGAGCTAAAAACAACTGTGAAAGATTCATTAGGGAAAAAAATGAATGGAAAATATTTATAAACAAAATAACTTGCACTTAAATATTTAACAAGTAGTAACAAATGGGTTTTTAATATTTAAGGTATCACCTCGTTTATCACCTAGCTTATTACGTGTCACACTTAATAACATCAAGTATAATAAAAATAAAAACGGATAACTGTTCTTTTGAGCACTGAGGTATTACATAAACGTAAATCGTTAAAATAACAGGTTTAATTATAAATTAAATTAAAATGACCAATTTAACTTTGCGATGAATACGTGTGTCTTGCTACATATTATAAACGAAGCGTTAATCATTCATCGCAACTACTGGATTTGTAATCCGATCCAACTAAGCGTGATACTAAATTTGCTTCAAGTGTGATACTAAATAATTCCCTTGAATTCACTGATGCGACACCCATTCGTAAACTATCCTTTGTACATAGACGTATAAAGAATCTCTGCCGTCAAGTGAAACACATAAACAATGAAAGTTGTGTGCACTCGTTTTGCTAAGTGTTCTATATAAGCGTATAATATTACACTGCGCTTCGGGTTCCTCGGGATGTCCCTTGCTTTGAGTGGACAGACTGCATACAAGCCTCCAGTATAAAATGCCTCTCATTAAAACGATATGCTTTTTAGCATCGGCTGGCTTAGTGGGTCGGTGCACCATGATTTCTAATTTTTAAAATAGTTTTACGATTTTAACTAATATTTTGTTTACACAAATTTTAAGTATTATACATGTATTTTCAAGCGCTGAATTGGCACAAATTTTTTTATAACATTCTATTATTTTTCAGTCATTCTAATAGTATTATAAATCAATTGAAATATCCGACCACTCATAGTTTGATCAAATATGTTTATTACAGTGGAACCTCGATCAACCGTTCTCGCATAATACGTTTTTCCGGATGGAACGCTTATTTTTTATAGTCCCGTCAAACTCTCATAAGAACAATGTTAAATAATCCCGCATTGACCGTTTCCCGATTCCCCGATTTCCTGGATAAACCGTCTAAATATTTTGGTCCCGTCACAAATATTATCCCGATTGACCGTTTTTATTGAATATTTCTCCGTATCTCGGCAAGCAATTTTGACACAGCCGAGTGCAGATGTTATGTCTGGACAAGTTGGAATCCGCTGTACATGTTAGACGTAACGCATTGGACGCATGTGCTATTTTTGGGGTTGAAATCCACCACACGCGTATTATTGTTTATGATGCAAATGTAGAGTTGTTTAAAATTCATGGTAATAATGATTCCTGTACATACAAACTTTTAGTCACAAGTTTAGTAACAAGTCTTTGTTCCGATTAAAGTGCCAAATAACAAAGAAGCACTCTTAGTTAAAGGACTTTAAAAAAAATATATATACAGTATTAATTAATGGTCACCGTACATAACCCAAGCACTTGTCAACTTGTGCAGTTGACGACAGAAGTCGCTGAAGGGTAGTGTGAGGATCTCAACAAGGGTGTTACTCCCTGGTTGTATGGAAACGGTTGTCAAGGGTCGGAGCAGGTATCCTCCATAGCAACCACTGTCCCATTGATGACTGATACTGCAGGGTTTGCGCTTTCAGTAAACTTGTAGGCTGTTCCATCCGAAGCACATATGTACATTTTTATTTGTCCTAGTTTTATTATTATCGTACACGTATGATATTCGTTGAAATATAATAGTTTAATTAAAATTTAAATAAAAAGTTAACGCATACTTTAAATATTAAATGAATTATTTCAACGTATAACATGTACAATATAAAACAATAATAATAAAACAATTGGAAAGCTGAACGGAATGTCTTTTTATAAGTTTTTTAGTAAATTTGACAATAAAAATTATGTTAATATTACACGTATAGCAATAT
The DNA here is from genome assembly GCA_028555115.1 of Himalopsyche japonica. Taxonomy (NCBI): domain Eukaryota; kingdom Metazoa; phylum Arthropoda; class Insecta; order Trichoptera; family Rhyacophilidae; genus Himalopsyche; species Himalopsyche japonica. The sequence goes on along the minus strand of JAHFWJ010000578.1, from coordinate 76,822 downwards.
TGACTGAATTGTGTAATAAATTAGTGTTGAAGTATTGCGTTGTTATTCAAAATATATGGCTTAGTAAAAGTTTTGATTTATTGATTGAATTGTAAATTTACTTGGTAGAATTCCATTATAACACTGTAAAAAAATAGCATTGCATTTAAGTTCTACAAAATTTATAAGATATTAGATGATAGCTATGTTGGCTTACGTTCTCGTCAGAACCATGTAAAGCCGTACATTTACTTATATGTGTATATATATATATATATATACATATATGTAGCTGTATAGAAAGAAAACACAATACCTTTTCTCCTCTGTTCTAAAACCTTTGTTTTTTATTGTGCTTATAATTTCTTATGTGTGGAAAATTGATTTTATGCATTTTTCGAAGTGAGAGAAAATGAGAACTTTTTTTTAGTTTTGGTAATCTTCTTGTAAAAAATATGAACTGTTTACTGGATGTTAAATCTATTGCAACCGTGCTATAGATAAGTCTTTCAAATTTGCAGATGTTGATCGGAAAAGCATATAGAAACGTACAAGGATGAACGATTCAAATTCGATATTGAAAATCCATCAAGCACCTTCGGTTGATATCGTCAATTATTTTCCGTTTGTATAAGACTCGAGTTAAACCTTTAGTCTTTGACTTAGCACAGCTTTATTGCATTATAAACAAGCGCCGGTTAAACATTAGCGGTTAGTTTTACAACTTGCAAGGTAAAATTGCTTCTACCGCTTGAAAGTTTTTTAGTTCTCCTAATAGTAGATGCGTAGCTATAATAGTTATGGCTACATGTCCTGTCTCCAGTGGCGTCCGAAGAATTACCTTTTATATTTATACAGCACAAGGAATTGCTTTAGAAAAAATCCAAAAACAAATATGAGTGTATAACAATAAAACTTACGTTATATGCAATACTTTGGATTAATAAAGAAAAACAATCTCAGTGACATAATGCTATTTAAAATTATTTCACAGGGCTTTTATTGGACTACAGTATGATCATTTTTCTAGTAAATAGAAAATAAACCATATGTAGTATTGTATCCAAGAATTAAATTTTTTACAGATCTTTCGCTAATCACGTGCGTAACCTCAAATATTTAAAGCTAAGCTATTTTATTTCTCAATAAAATCGTATTTGTATTTTTTTTTACTTTATTTATGTATAATATTTACTGCATGGTTACAAAAAAAATATTTTCTTAATTCTTGAACCTATGGCTTTTTATACCTGGTATTTATTAACTATTTTTTTTTACGAATAAACATTATAAATGAAGTAAAATGGTATAAAAATGAATGTTAAAGATAACTTGATACAAGATAACTATTAATATGTAACATTTTAATAGTGATATTATATTTGACGTTATGGCGGATATTAATGTTATGATTAATGTATTGGTCTTAATCATGATGAGCTTATTGCTAATGATTTAATGAATATTTTCTGTTACTGTTTACCGATAAATTTGGTCATAATTTAATTAGACACCAAATAATTTTTTCATCAAAAGAAATTATACAATTATTATTTAAATATGCTTTGTTATTCAATATAAAATCAAAAGTATGGAAGCTTGTTTTGGGATTTTTCAATCCCAATTGATATTTAAAATTTCTTCTTAGTGTTCTGGTAAATGAAGAAAAAAAATGTTTTTTTAAGCCGAGAGCTATGGAAATTATAAAAGAAATATTTTCATATTTAGTGTGTACTGCACATTTTCTGAGTATAGATAAAAGAACTATTTTACAGGTAACAGATGTACTTAACCAAGTAACCAAGTATTTACGTTTAAATCAAAACATAAGTTATTATTCTATTAAGTTCATCATTACATAGAAATACATTTCAATGATGAAAAAATTACACTTCAATAGTTGGAAGGAGACGTTGTGTGGTTTAATATTATACATGGTAAATAGGACAGTAATGTCAATAATATCAATATAAACACTGGTTGACAGTTATTGACAGGTCAGACAAATTTTCCTCCGTAGAAGGTGTACGCTACTGTCATTTGTGGCTGCAGTCGGCGTGTTCAATTCCAAATTACAAAACTCTTGCGTCTTAGCAAAGTCAAACAACGAAATAAGTAAACTCTCATGCGAGCGTATTATTAATTCAGCTGTCTTACTTAAGCAAACAGTTTAACAAGAAGCTAAGTATATTAAGCCGATATTTTTTTGTAAAGTTTTATTGATTGACTTTGTATTTGAATTGTTAACTAATTTTATTTAAAAATACAATTTAGTTTAAGATAATAGTCACAAAAACACTTAAATGAAGATAATTCCAAGCTAGCTTAAACAATGAAAGTGTTTAATAAATACGTAATAATAAAGTCATCGGTTATGAGAAATTGTTCAAAGTATGTGATACAATTTCTTGATTACATTGTCATATAAATGCTTAAATAATATTGCTATAATAATAAAATATAAAGCACTTTTCTTTAAAAAATTTAAGATATATTTATTGATAGTTTTTTGTCTCCTAACTTTGTCAGAATAATGGTTTATTAAAATTTAACTAAGTACTGTATATACTCATTCAGAGAGATTTTCTATTTAAAGCATCGTACCCTTTTTATAGCATTTAAAAAAATACTATGGAACTTATTTATTATGTAAGAGGTTTTTCGTTATTATTCATGAATAAATGGGTTCTTTTCATTTGCGCAAACCCTGTAATTGACACTACAAAAGTTAAATGAAAAACGTACTAATGACAAAATATCGACATTTACAATTGTATTAAGAAAAAAATTAAGCTATTTTTTTTAATACAAGTGGAATTATAAGATTTCAATTAATTTATTTCCTGATGAGTCACATAAAAAATATTCCAGCATCGATTATTTAAAAAAAAGTTATGAAAGTTATTGATCACTTTTAAGGTGTTAACTGTCACTTCTTGATGGAAAGGCATTATATTTTAAATAATAAAAACACATTTTTTTAGTACTTATTTCCACAATATATTTTTTGATCAGGACCGGTTTCGCTCATCGCGAGCATTATCAACTGATGATAATGATCAGTTGATAATGCTCGCGATGAGCGAAACCGGTCCTGATCAAAAATATATTGTGGAAATAAGTACTAAAAAAATGTGTTTTTATTATTTAAAGTTATTGATATTAAATTAACATGAATTGAATTCTACGGGACGTCAATTTAATATATATAAGAATATTATCACAACGAAATAAGCACAATTCTTAGTCAGAAAAGCTAAACTTGTTTTGATCTGCGGTCTATAAAAACTACAGAAAGAAAACATGTTTTCAAATGAAAAAAAAAAATAATAATCTTTTCTTTTTCTCAATAACAATGTACATGTATTTAAAAATAAATATTCGCGAACTATATATACAATTTTGGTAAAAATATGTTATTACACTTTATTTTCAAATAAAACTATGTTTATTTACAATGCAAACCAATAATACATTAACGATAAATATTATGTACCACATTTGAAAAGTTGATTATGTTTTCCAAAAGCATAACACATTTCTTCAGTTTTCGCTTTTGATATGAGAATTTTTTTAAAGTGATACAAATTATAAGGAATAAATTAGGTAATAAAATATAATTTTACTTTAATAATTTATGATATCGACTGAATGTGCTTGATGAAATTTCAATATCAAATTTAAATTTACTTTAACTAACGTATATCTAATACATCGATTCACCAAATAAAGGAAATAGATAAATTATTTCATTTGACTTAACCTATTACTGTAAAATATCTATATAAGAGTATTTGTAAATATAGTTTTCAATTAAAAATAACGTTTTTTTCAAGAAGTATCAGTGGACTCCCTGCGAGAAGAGTGTTTGACATGCCCGCTCTAGTTGTTTCTAAAAGAGCAGCTACAGTGTGCGTTACATTTGACAGTTTGGAAGAAAGTGAATTTTATGAAATTCCAGAAAATCCCAAGCATCTTAAACTCATGCGAGGCTAGAGTTATGAAATAATTGCCTTTTGAAATTCACGCATGGCAGTGACGCGGCGCGACGGCTGATGTCTTGCGTCGCGAAACTTTTCGACGCTTTTGTTTCCTTGCGTTCCGTTACAGCTGATATTATGGCGTGTTAACTTCTCTTCTAACGGACAAAAGCTCATTCCATCGGAGTGGATTATTTACACTGGGTGGTCTAGGATATTTTTCACTTAAAAATAATCAGTAAAGAATTAGCCTTACTGTTGCTTTTTTAAAATGAATAGCTCTAGTAATGAAATGGGTTCAACAGTGCTTAAAAAAATTGTGACGAAAAAGATATATGATATCACTTTATTAATTATGTTTCTTTACATTTCACCTTCTACCCATACCTTTTTACAAAACAAAGATAAATTACCAATGTTTTATTATGTTTATTGAAGTCCAGTTATCTAATTTTGTAATAATAACTTTATAAATGAGTCAATTTTAAATATATTTTAGTTCTTCAAATTTATAATGATATATTTGACAGCTGTTTTGGCGTACTCTTTCGTCAGAACTATATTCAAATTTTTTAGATCTAAAATTCATAGCTATTTTTTCATCGTGTTAAAATGGAATTCTGCCAAGTATTATATATGTCAATCAATCAATAAATATTTTTTTTTATTCTTCAAGCTTAAACCAATTTTAAGTACTCCTTATAAATAGTAGTGTAATACTCAGGCTTTTTACAATACCATTATCCACTATTTATTATTTTGAATATTAACAAATTGTATTTTTTTCTTAAAAATGTTACGTTATCCAATTGTTATATAAAACAATAAACAGACCATCTTAAAAGCTATGATTTATTTTGAAAAATAAAAGAATTGAAGTGCCTTGCAAAAACTACCTGATTTTGTCTTGTTTTGGAGACTTGCTATTAAACGAAATAATTACGTGAGATATATTTATTACGTAATACCTTATGAAAATCAAATTGCGTTAATTTATAATATTAAACATGTGGCAAAGTATGTTGGATTGACGGATGATTGTGTTATGAAAAGTTCGCATGTGTGATATTTCTTAAAACTAAATGAATACATTGTTATCTTTTAAGAAGAAAGAAACCATCTTACAGTCACCCTATAGATACAATGTCTGTTTTCTTGGTATTTTAAAGAGGAATCCCTAAGGTTTTGTAAAATGTATAATATGCTATAGCGTGGAGTCATTCCTTCTAGGGTGGTAGAAAACATGCCAAGCTATTGTAAATACAAGATACTACGATAAATATTTTAGTATTCCTGGTTCGTCTGCTAACGTGAATTATTTTCTTAGTAAATTAATCTCATGAGAAAGAACAATCTACGCTTCAAAAGTCAAATAAATAAATACTGTAGAACATCATATAAGAACACGATGAAAAAAATAGCAATGTATTTTAGTTCTGCAAAATAATTTTTTTAAATATAGTTGATAGCTATTTCGGTTCACACCATCGTCAGAATTATGCTTAAACGAAAATTTGCTTATCTATATACAGGTTGTGTATAAAAGGTAAACAATACATATTCTCTCCTGTTTTGACGAACTAGCTTGTTTCCTGCTCGCAATAAAATTATTTTTTTTCCAAAAATCGTAAATGAAACTAAAAAGGCGGTTATGTCAATAAGTTTACATGTGGCACGGAAATGGTCTAGTAGTGGAGAAGACAATATTTTAGTTTGTTCATTAAGAATCCTTTGTGTTGGTTGATGTCTTTTGATTTCCAGCTGCTCCAAAGCAGTCATCCTACGACACTTTCTACAAAGATGCAAACACTCAGGCGCTGAGTTTGAATCTATATTATGTAATTCCTTTATAACGTGATTAGTGAATTGTGAATCTGTTTTTGTGAACATTTAGACTAGCGTTTGAATTCTTCATAAACGTAATGAAAAATTAATTCTGTATGAATATCAATTTAGTATAAGTGAATGCAATAACAGTTTTAACAGAACTGGTGATTTTAAATTTAATTTATTACAAAATAATTCAATAACTGTTCTTCAAAAAATCAAAGAGAATTTTTATTAAGTCGAGACTCAATTCAAAAAAACAATCATTTTTGTATATATATATATGTAGATTGTAATCCGCCTTTTGTTAACAGTGATGTAATTAAAAATAGCGTGAAGAAAAGTGTTTATTTCTTTAATAATTGGAATTGAGAAAGTTAAAAACTAGGCTTTTTTGTTATTAATTATATTATTAAATTAAGTTTTAATGCATGATAAATTATAAGTGCATTTTTATGACACCCAAAAAGCTTAAAATTAACATAAAGTAATCGAACGTATTTATTATAAAGAACATAATTAGCCTAAACTTTTGCATAATTTAAGCTGACAATAACATTTGAACGGAAATCTTTGTCATATTTTAATTTTCGTTCCAATTTACCAAATACTTCATATATTACGTAATTTCGATTTTTAAGTGAGGGAATTTATAAAATGGTACAAATAAAAAGATAATTAAATAAACAATTAAGTTTTACTTATTGAAAAACACGATGAAAGTAGTCTGATTCATTTATTTCTTTTATATTAAAATTAAATGAAATTCATCACATTAAAATTGAATTTGTTCTATAAATTTGAGATATTCATGGAAATCATCCATTTAATTTTATCAATGAAATATTTATACATATATACGTATGATATAAATATATTATGTTAAATACACGTATAGAGACGTGTAACCAACGACCGTACCACGTTGTAAGCGCCGGCTCTCGTGCGATCACCGAGGTTAAGCAACATTGGGCGCGGATAGTGCTTGGATGGGTGACCGCTCGGGAACACCGAGTGCCGTGTTCTCTTGGCTATGGGAAGGTAAACCCAGACAGAAAACCGAACACCAACCCGCCTGGGCAGCGTGGTGTTGCTATGTCCAAACCCCCCCTGAAAAAAAAAACACGGGGAGGCCTTCATCCAGCAGTGGATCGACCCCGGCTGATGATGATGATGATGATGACACGTATAGAGTACTAATTCCCATAATTATATATTATCATGATCAGACATGGTTTTGATCTTTGTGAGGATTATCAACTGATACATTTGTTAATACTAGCGATTAAGAAAACCGGTTATACACTAGATAAAATATTTTTTTATTAGTTCAATAAATCCCTTTCTATCTAGAAGCATAATATGATTAACCACCTTTACAAGTGATTCAAAGAGGGATAAAGACGATTATTTACCTAAAAAACCATACATTTTAAACAAGCTTAGTGAATATATTATTCTGTCATCTATTAATATGGTGTATCAAACCAATAAATAAAAAAAAGGAGCTCCAAGATTTTACAACTGTCGTTTTTTAGTTCAATAAATGAAATATAAGTCTATAATTTGAATGAGTCTATTAATCGTGATAGCTGCCAAGTCTTAACAATTTTTTCGCTTCTCAATTTTATTCAATAATTAACGCCAGTTTTGTGTACTTGGAGCATTTCCTAATGATGTCAAATGAGTGAATTTTGATATTTATTTAAAAAAAATATAAATTATAAAATTTGACAAAAATATTACCAGTAATAAACCTTTAATAATAGGCTTTATAAGTGTTATTATAGTTCTCAGAGCAAAATTAACGGTACTTATCCAAATTACCTGAAATGCAGCACAAATGGCTTGCATTAAATTTTGATTGCCAGACGTAAACATAAATGGAAGTTTAGTCAAATAGAGGAGTTGAAAAAGTTTCGTAATAACAAATTCAAATTTCTGCGCTTAAGGAATTTCTACAAACTGCTGTCAACACTGTCAAACTTCCAGCAATAAAATATCTAATCACGGTAGCAACTTAGCAATATTGTATCCATTACATTGTATGCAGACATTATTTTGTTATGCGAAGATTCAGTGTTGCCAACACACTATTGTAAAATAAACAATATAGAATAAGTGTATCCAGGAAAACAAATCAACGTTATTCGATTTTTAATAATTTATAAAATATTAATATGGACATGTATTGATTGATTGAATTGGCATTCCTTTGGTAGAACTCCATTATAGCACGGTGAAAAAAATAGCAATGTTTTTTAGTTCTACAATTTTTTTTTTACATATAGTTGCTAGCTATTTCGGCTCACACCATGGTCAGAACTATGCTTAAACTAACATTTGCTTATCTATGTAGAAAAGGTACACAATACATCTTCTCTCCTGTTTTAACGACCTAGCTTGTTTTGCGTGTTTGCATCTTTGTAGTAAGGGTCGCAGGATGACGGCTTTGGAGCTCAATGGAGAACAGCTGGAAATCAATAGATATCAACTATCACAAAGGATTCTTAGCGAACAAACTAATATCTGTCGGCCACCATTATTGAATCCTCTTAGTAGTGTCTCTTTGTTTCTGTAATGTACCATTTTCGTGCCATGTGTAAGCTTATTGATGTAGCCGGCTTTTTAGTTTCATTTACAATTGTTAGTTTTATTGCGAACAGAAAACAAGCTAGGTCGTTAAAACAGGAGAGAAGACGTATTGTGTACCTATTCTACACAGCTATATATAGATAAGCAAATCTTTGTTTAAGCATAGTTCTGACGATGGCGTGAGCCGAAATAGCTATCAACTATATTTAAAAAAATAATTTTGTAGAACTAAAATACATTTATATTTCTTTCACCGTGTTAATATGGACATGGCTTGAATTGCGAATAATTCACAAAAGCTTAAGCTTTGCTTATAACTTTTACTAACCGGATGTATCTTGTTGCCTGATAGTCGTGAAATTAAAAAATATTTATGAATAGTGGCGGCGAAGAGATAATCATGTAGGCACTGAGAGGAGAGCTGACATAATACAAAAAAAACTGATGTCGCAATTCGGTCATTGCGAAAACACAATATTCAGGCAAAATAATAAAATAATGTTATTTGGCAACACCAGCTGGGTCAAAATGAGCCATAATTATTATTATAGCTGCATCTCTCTTGATAACACCAAACCGTTAGTGATGGACATTAGTGAAAAGCTAATTTGAAACCTTAACAATTACCCTTATGAAAAACGATCCACCGATTATTGCATACGTTAAATATGAACGCATTTCTAAGTTATAATACTAACAATCACATTTTGTACAGATAAAGTATTGCATTACTGGGATTACCGGAAATGAGATGCCGGTCCTGAGTGAAACCTATTTTAACCGCATGATTTTTTTATGTCTATTTTTCATTCAAAAGCATTGCGTTTAATAATGATTTTCTCGTATTTTATTTGCACGTAGATTCCATGATGACTGATAAATGTCAATATTAATTGAGCTGTCTTTTGACATAGTGTACCTAATTTATCGTGATTATTGCTTTGTTAATATTTTAATACTTATAGACTGTTTTACTTTATATGGAATATTTATTTTTATATATTTTATGCGTTTTGAAATTCTATAGATTTATTTTCAAAAAATGAATATATGTCGTGGAATGTTTTGAACAGACTCTAACATGTGTTCTAATCCGTTAGAACTATTTATTCGAATAAGGATTTTAAATTTTACAAAATCGCATAACCTCGTCATTATTTACGCAATATCGTCAATTTTAATAATTAAAACAGTGGTTTCTAAAACTTTCGTTACATCACCTAACCGAAAAAGTACGATAGACACGTTATTCCTTTTAAACGATGTGATAATACGGACAGGTTTTATAATAAATAATAGAAACTTTATTTGAAAAAAAACACAAATTGCAGAACAGTTATAAGAATTTTTAATATAACCTACATCATATTTTATTATTATGTACTAGTTTTATTAATGTAAAAGGTGTAGTTGTTACTTATTGTATTGATGTATAAAAAATAAATTAATGTCTTTTTTAATTTGTTAACTGTCACTTCTTGATGGAAAGGCATGATATTTTAAATAATAAAAACACATTTTTTTAGTACTTATTTCCACAATGCATTTTTTGATCAGGACCGATTTCGCTCATCACAAGCATTATCAACTAATGCTAAAGCAAAACCGTCCAGTCTAGTCTCAGTCGTCTTAGTTAACATGACAATAGTGGAAACACTACTCACTACTCGTCGAACAAAATAAAGCAAATGTCGACTTCCGGCGCACCTGATCAACGCGCCGTTCGCAACTTCCGGGGACTTTGGTAAATTGCTTTTGTTTCCTTTATCCTCTTTTCATTGAGCTTTTACAAATATGAGGTAAGTTTTCCTGGTGGTAGTGGGGATTAACCCCGGACCGAGTGCCGGAGCCAGGCTTATGGAAACTCAGAACTCAGTAGTGGTTCAAAATTCTATATTAAGTAGATGGCGTATACTTTTATTTTTATTTGGTATGTATAATATTTTCGATTTACATGCAAAGAAAAATCAAAATACAAATGTAGTTATTAAAACTGAGATGTTAAATATTCTCAACAAATTTTTATATAATACTAATTTTGCATCTGAACAAAACTTGATATATGAGACCTAATTTTTATTCATTCGCTTAAGCTTTTTAATGAGGCTACATTTATTATGATGACCTTTTTTGTTGTTATTTGTTTGTAAGTCACTCTCTTATTTTTGATATGTAATGGCTAAGAAAGAATTTTAGCAAAACGTCTACTCTCTCAAAACTCTGAAAGTAATTTAACCAACACGTTTCCTAGTGAGCAACATACATATAAAATATTCCAACACTAAATATTTTAAATATTGATTCGAATGTATTGAAGTAATTAATCAAAGTTGTGAAGATAAGGGACAAATCAGGCAATATCTCAGTCCAAGAAATAATTTATTCACGAAATTTTGACAAACTCTTATATTTTAAGCGTTAAACATCAAAAGGTTACTGTGAGCCGTCTCAAATGTTAATACATTAACAGTCAGATAGTAAAGTATTTTGTTAAGAAATTTTACTAATAAATCGAGCTAAATTTAAATAATATATGTATTAAACCTTTCTTATTATTTCTTGCTACAACCAACGTGATTTTTTTTTCAATGAGACGACGATCTGAAAAAAAAGTTTTACCCTACGTCACCTGATATTGAATGTAGATATCTCTAATTGTCTAATTATCGAATGACATATTTTAATGTTATTCTATCAACTTGTTTTTTTTTTGTTTCGACGAAGAAAGATTTCAACAAGAAAAAAAAAGTTGATTGTCAATAGTTAATTTTCGTATTCTTGGTAACATTTTATTCGAATTATAAAAAAAATAATTGTAGGTATCGTGAAAATATTAACATTTTTTATTGAAAGAGTGCTTATTAGTAAGAATAATAAAAATTTTGTTTTAAAGGAAGGAAGCAAGCAAATCGGCCAAGGCCAAGGAAAACTTAAGGTTCCCCAAACTTTATTAAGATACATACTTTTTCTTATGGGATATATATATATGTCCCAATATCTTTTTCATGCATTAAAATGACCTCAATTCCTAAATGACATCGCATTATTGATTGAAAATATATTTAAATATTGCGCAAAGTAAAACTGCTTGCTTGTCAAACAATTTAACAAGTCATCGTGACTTTCATGATAAACATTTTTATTAAGACATCTTATAAATTATGTTTCAAGCATTGGGTAGAAATGGCATTTAGGGGACATTTACTTTGCATTTATAGTATTAAAATCCCATCTGCGTCCTGAACTTTGAATTGTTTGCTGAAAGCCGTTGCAGCTAGAGATGCTATTTATTTCAATACAATAACTTAACCTTATATCGTTACTTGAAACTTAAATTCGTCACTTAAAACGTGACATGTATATCATTTTTAATACCACTTATATTATGAATATGAAATTTATTGAGTGAATGTGGTTGTATGAGCATTTTGATTCTTCGTTAAAATGTTAAAAATGACTGATATTATATTAAAAAAGAGAGTAAAGTCTCTATAAAAACGAAGTTGGGATATGGTCAAACGACAATCTAGCTAGATTTGAAATAATTACTGTCGAAGATTTTTTAACAAACATCAAATGACAACATCAAAAATAAGATATCGAATAAAATATACTGCGTCTTTGATGCAGTGTTCAATGTTTGAATTCGTCTGAATCTGACCTCGGACAAAAAAAAATGGCATAGGTTATCCTAATGATTTAATGGAATGTTTTGGGTCCATCGTTAAACGTATTCTCACTAAAAGATTTATTCATCATATAATTGGTAGTTTCAAACCAGTTTTTCTGAGCTTTCAATAGCATGTTTTGTTGAAAAATGAAACAAAAGTTTTGTAATCAGTACATATACATGTGAAAAAAATTAAAAAAAATTCATTTTAGCAAATGATTATATGTATCTCAATAATAATGGCTTGCAGTTGTCTTGTGATTTATTAATTATGTTATATCGTCATTGGAAAAACCATGAACTTCATTATCAATCAATTATAAGTTATGATTGATTTTTTAACCTTATTGGCAAAACAGTATTCGGTAATCGAATAAATAATGCCACGAGTAACTCAATTCACATCTCTAGATAAAACAAGGAACTAAAAAGACATAATTTATTATTTGCCAATTCGTCTTTAAATATTCGCAAATAAGAAGGAAGAAATGGCTGAAGAAGAAAACTTCAAAAGTAAATATTTATTCAAAGTCGACCCTCTTCTTCCAAGAGGAAGTTTGCATTTATTCAAGTATAGTCCATTGGATGTCAAAATAAGAAATCTAAATATTTTCAATTAAATAGTTGAACTATTTTTGCAATAATAATAATATTCACATCGTCATCGCAAACGAAATATAACAACGATACAAGCTGCGTTTCATTTGTTTGATAACAATACCTAATTTTTTTTTTTAGTAAATTATTTTCCCTTTCTATATTGCTAACGTGAGATAAGTTTAATCGCTCAACAATCTGGAAACAAATATTCAATATCATACATAATTCCACCATTACTCACTCAAAAGTATTAAGGTGTATCTTAATATTAAATAAAGACTTAATTGTAACCGAAAGAAATTCATAATATTTTAAAATTTAACTAAATATAATTTACGATATATACTTGAACTAAAATAATTTGAGTTTTCGGAAATAAACAGAGCCCAGTTGAGTTCTTTACCTTTATTAAATAAGCAGTTATCCATTTCTTATTCTCTTTTGCTATATCGCTTACGTGATATTAGTTGAATTAGTCATCAATCTGATCATTTTATTCTAACATAACACAATTATTTCAACTGCTGTATATTAGTATCAAATAAGCAAATAATGTTTTAATGGAAATTTATTATTGAGAAAACTTCTTATCACAAAACTTCAATGGTTGTATGATTATCGTTTCCAAATTCGAATATCATCAAAATCAAATTAGCAGTTGTTTAAGTTATTTCAAATGTATGTTAATCTTTATGGCCCAATTTGTCGAACTGTTTACTAACTACCAATTTTATTTCATCCGTCATATGCCAAGAATTGAAATCAATGTTTTCCTTATACTTTATCAATCACAGTTATTCAATACTGATCGTCTGAAGAATTGTCCTTAATATGTGTTAAGATTAATCTGAAGATCGACAATTATGTCAAAAATATTCTAAGAACAAACGTATTATGTTATTATTCGATAAACAATATTATAACGTTATAGTAATCAAATTTTAATAACAAACATAAATTTATATAGAATATTTTAATGTTTTGGAAAATACGATTGATATTACAAATTAATTAGGTTTGAGATTGAGTTATTACATACAGTTCCATACATTTATTACATTGTATTTTTATATTAAATAATAATAATCTTTCATTGTGATAAGTTTCACGTCTTGTTTGCTCGCGATGTGCAAAATCAGTCTTGGTCATATGTAATATATAAATTGTGTGTAAATAGGATTGAATTTTGTTTTTATTATATAAAAATATTGAGTTTAATCGTCTTGTTCTGGGAGGTTTACTGCAAGGACATATAGCTATTAAAATAATGGCATTAATATAATTTATGGAATAGACTATAAATTAGCGAGTTTCAAAAAAAAATACTCATTAATTTTGGTTTAAATATTTCACAAATAATTTTATCAAGTTTTTGAGTTTGCAGAAACGACGAAGAAACCGTGATCGGTGCTAAAGATACTGGTGACATTAACAATACCATTTTCGAGTTGTGATTATTTTTTTAAAGATCTATATGCTTTGTATGCAATAAAAATTAGTATACTTCAAAAGAATTACATGAAAAAGGATAATGCATCATTATAAAAAATATATTTGTCTAACACCTACAGTTTGCCTCATTGTTTAGGTCAGTATTGGATTAAGTGCTGAGAAATGTAGCTGTGACTGACAACTGTTTTTGAAAGTCGATAAGTATACAAAAATATCATTAAGTTTTATTGAATGTAAGAGTGCAATCATTTATGATTTTTTTTTTGTTAGTGGTAACATTGCTGTATTATAGTGAGTGTAATAAGTATAGATGCATAAATATATTAATTTATATTTCATATTAACAGAAAATATTCTCGAATGATTATCAGCGATCCCAAGAAATATTATAATAAATATAACGTTTATTACTGTGCACTGCATAAGAAAGAAATGACTGAATTAAAAATAGTTACCAACGAACGCCTTCTATTTAAGTTTTTTATCAAGAGTCTTTACATTGAATATTGATCAGAAACAATATGAGTTAGCTAAAAAAATATTCGGTGTAAGATGTTTCTTTGGTAAAATCTAAAAAAAAAACATTATATTTCAGCGAACATTTTTAGTTTTATGAACAAATAAAAATATATTTTAAGTGTGATTTAACTAAAGAGGCAGCCTTTTTCAAAAGCTTAAGATCTGATTCCATTCAAAAACAAAATCTTAAAAGCCTACATTTCAGACTTTTATTCAAAAGGTCATTTTTGTTTAGTCTCAAAAATATATCAAGATCTCCTTCAAAATGAAATTGTTTCTTGTGTTTCAAGATTCAAAAAGGAGACACCCAAAGAATAAAATGCTCTCAAAGGAGCATCGCATCTTATCTAAAAAGCTTTTTAAGAATTCTTTGGACATAGTACAAAAACACAGCTTATTAGCAGTATAAAATCAGTCTCGTTTTAATTTCATAAAAATAAATGTAATATTTTTAAACCGAGTTAAAAATACCGTCTTCTCATTAGCTTGGTCAATTGGTAATAGCTCTCATAAAAAATGTCTTTAGTTTTGGCTATGAAATCTTCAAATAGAATTTACGAAAAAAAATATGATTACAGTCCATATTTCTAATTTACATATAAAGATGGAATGAAGTTCGCATGTGATTCGTGGTGAGCAATGAACTTTAACCGTGGCAATTGTGGAAATCTTAAATTGTTTTGGGGTACCCAACTGTACCCCCAGTTTTAATGTAGATAGTCAATTGCATAATATATTAGCCAGACGACTTCAATATAAATGTCTAAAAAATTCCATCAAAAAATACGTCATAAATTAAAACAAAATGCTGATTTAATCTGTGTCAGTAATATGATGTTTTTAAATGTCCTTCAAATGAATCAGAAACTTATCAGCATAGTGATATTGATTTTAAGACAAATTTTAATTATTTCCGAAAATGTGGAGGAAGGGAAATGGCGAGATTATTGTTTTGTACTATTCCACTCAACTCACACAAAACATGAAAATATCCCGTGCTTCTAAATTTTCTCAGACCATTTCAAATGCACATATTCGTAAAGGGTTTCTTGCGCCACGCCAACACCCACATTTGCGCAACCACTTTTGCTTACTTTTACAATATTTCTCGTTAATATGCTAAAAGTATGATAAAGTAACAATAACTTTAAAATAATGGAATATAATCTTACAACCGTGTCAATACTGCTATACATAAGTTATTTTCAGTCACTAGCGAACACATTTACAGTGCATAGTTAAAAATTCCAACAATGATGTTGTATTGAGATTGCTATCAAATAATAAATGAAGTAGTTTTATTTGTATACATATATTTATCTAGGATGTTCATCATCAGTTTTAGTAGAAAGAATAAATATACAATAATTGGCGTAAGAAATATGAGAATAATTAACAGAAATCATATAAATTATCGTTAAATTCATAAACCAAATTTTTAAATCAAATTTTGTGTTATTCATAAAAAACAATGAAACCAACAGCCTAGCTAAACCAAGACAAAAAGAAAAATGTGTATAAAATCGAACACGAAAATGATGTAATTAACTCAAGTTGAGATTCACTTTTTTATGAAAATCTATCTACCTTTGTTTTATTTGGAAAATCAGCTGTCAATTATTCATGGCTATTGATGTAATATTTTAGATTATTTAATATGATAATGATACACATTTTTAATAAAAGAAACCGTGCCTAGTCATAAAATACATTGTGGAAGTATCACCAAAAGTGTGTTTTTATCATGTAAAATATCATGCTTTTCTATTAAGAAGTGACAGTTAATACTTTAAAAGTAATCGTAGATTTTTAATCAGTATGTTAATAGCAATTTAGTCGATGGAAAAAAAATGACACATCCAAGTATATTCAAAAATGTTTGAATTATTGTATTTATGCAGTTTTGATTTCACTAGTAAGTAAACATTCTTATTTAACAATGTTTTCTTAAAGTACACGTGTAAGATAAATTTATTTCTTTCTTTGGCTTTCACTCAGAGACGTTCGAGAAGTCCTCAGAACATGAGTTAAGAGAACTCCATGTTGATTCAAATGTAGTGTTAAATTAAATTAATGTCACAATTTGAAGACTCCAAGCGCATTCCGCTGAATCAAGTGGATGGTGATAGAACAAACTCCGCCGAGAAGATTGGAAGACGAGCCAGACAAAAATATTATGACGGTGTGGAAATTGAAGTGGGAAACGACTTTATCGGGAAACATTCAAAATATTTTACTCGGGAACCTGTCAGTAAATATTATTTTTTTACAGTAAATAAGTATTTTTTCTACATCAAATAGAAGTTCTTAACATTGTTTTTCGGTCATTGGATCAATCAAGCGACTATATTTTTAAGAAACTTATTTTTTAAAATGTGGTTGAATGGAAAGCATAAAATGATTGACACATTAAATAACGTACTGCAGTTTTCAATTTATTTAGTGTTTCATTCTCAAATAACTTTATTCCAAATAAAATAAGACAGAGAATTTTCTTTTTAAGCTTTAAGCCATTTTTAGATATAAGCTTTTCGAATTTTCTTCCTGCTTTATCCAGTCATCCATATCATATATTTACGTTTAATATATTATTTACAACGTTATTATTATAAGTAAAGTTTACGCAACGAAATAGCTAGCGACAGAATTTTATAATCACTGCAGTTCTAATAATTTTCCAATTGTTGACATTACAGTTGACCTCCTACAGCGTAGATATTGGGCCTAAGCGTTAGGAATATTACGTTAAAGGGGACTACATATTACTACCAAACAAATTTTAGGTTTGGTCATTCAATTGTGTTTTGTGAATTGCTTGAGTGCAACAAATCAAATATATTTCCATTTTTGCAAATTGAATGACCTTGTATTTATCTTTAACCTTGAATTCTTATGCCGCAGTAAAGAGACAAAGAGCTACTGGTAAATATTTTGTGTATTTTTAATATAATATTTTTATGAAAAATTTAAGTATTTTAATTTTGTACGATTCCACATGTTTTGTCACAGACGACCCGGGTTTCGCCCTTCGACATCTTCAGATATTCCATCACACGGATAGAATGGACACATAGTCAGTTCTGTTGCATCCGTGTGATGGAATACCTGAAGTTGCCGAAGGGCGAAACCCGGGTCGTTTGTGACGAAACATGTGGAATCGTGCAAAATTACAAAAATTCAAATTTGATATTGAAATTCCATCAAGCACCTTCAGTCGATATCATAAATTATATTTATGAAAATTTTTATTTGATTTTTTGTAAAAAACAAGGTTATAGGTTGGACTGATGCACGCGCTATAGGAAACATCTGTATAAAGGGGAACGCTGTAGGAGGGCTCACTGTATCTGTCATAAGAACAGTTTTTTTGTGGATTCATATTATATTTAATTGACACTCTTGCCATAATTATTGCTGATTTTATGATATTTAATAGTTTTCACAATGAACTGTCAATATTTTACTTAATTAGTCCAATTTATAATTTAACTTTATTTTTGGGTTTTTTTTTCATGTAAAATTTTGTTCTGTATCCATAAAAAAATTGAGAACCATTGATGTAAATGAACAGTCAATGTCTAAAAACACTTGAGCAATAACACTTTGATACGTGGAATGTACGAGTGAAGCTCGAGAAAATCGCTTCGGTTGCAAGAAAATTATTTTAGCCAAATAATCAAAGAATTTTCGTTTTGTAATTCGCGTACCCTTTAAATGAAGTTTTATTTATTACACATAAGCGTCAGTGTGTTTATGCCATGCAGCTATTATAGAACTCATTTTTTTGAAGTTTTACAATATTATTTGTTAAAAGTAAACCAAACAGAAATTTTATAATTTACTTCGATATTGTTTTCGCATAGTTGATGAAATTATTGATATCGAAAATAACTGTTACTGTAATTGTGAAGATGGGTGTAATGTATAAAGACAAAAATAGCAACTGCTTTGGACATTTTTTTTTGTTTCTGTTATTAAAAATTGAAACGTTGTATTAAAATTAAATATATATATACAAATTACTTGCTTTTGAAATAAAATGATTCATAGATAATGAAAGCATTTGCTTCAATGAATATATGCAACTATTCATTAAAAGATTTCAGGGTATAGGTAAAAGATATCGGTGTAGAGTTGGAATAAAACTTCAAACGAGTTTTTCTCGAACGCGGTGATCGACAAATTATAACAGAAAAAAACTAAATAATATTTTTACACTATTTTACTTTTACGATCGTACTGTATGAGAATTTTTCATTTTATTCATACGGAGAAGAGATTTCCATGAAAAATGCATTTACTGTTTGATAAATGTTATTTCAAGCATCAAAAATTCCATACAATTTTTTCCGTCACTTTGCATATAGCTCTGAGTTTTCAAAGCAAAGTACTGGGTATTTTATTTTCATGTGAGGCATGAAGTATTGGAAAGAATGCAGCTAGTTTTATGAATCAGGGATATTTAATCTGTAAAATATTGGTTATAAAACATGGTAAAAGTAAGAGTTGAAAAATTACTTTTGTCCACCATTATTCAAATTCTGTTGTTATAATTTTATGTGACAGTAAATTTTAAATACAACATCCTTTCTTAAAAGCACAGCTGTGACGTAATATACCATGACTACTTATATTCCTTGAATCAAATAAATCATTTCAGCTTTTAATTTTTTCAGAAAATTAAATAGTACATTTTGTCTTACTATAAAGCTGTGAAAAGTATGTTACATCGGTATAACTTTAATTATCAAAAATAGTTAACCGTTATAAAGCATAATAACTGTATTTTTTTGTTATGATAAAACTTCATTAATATTTTGATTGAATTGGCATTCACTTGATAGAACTCCATTATAACACGGTGAAAAAAAATAGCATCTTTTTTATATTATATTTTATTTCTACAAAACAATTTTTCTAAATATATTTGACAGCTATTTCGGCTCACGCTATCGTCAAAACTATAGTTCTCATAGTTCTGACGATGGCGTGAGCCGAAATAGCTTTCAACTATATTTTAAAAAATAACTTTGTAGAACTAAAATACATTGCTATTTTTTTCACCGTGTTCATAAATATGGCATTTTAGTTCTATTGACTGCCACACTTTCCCCGTTAGTGATGTTAAGATTTTTATAGAAAAAAAAACATTGAACATTTAATTGATACAAAATTTACGGATTTTTAATGTTTCAAATCCTTGATCCTAGAGACAGATATGATTTTTTTTTTTTTTGCTAAATAATGTTGTTGTTTCATTGCTACGATCAGCATTTTTAAAGTATGCGTAAAAACAACTGAACTTTTGTTGATTGAATATTATCCGTGCGAGGTATTTGTAACGTCTGCAATAAGTAAGTAATGGTTTTCATATTTTCCTTAGATATCGCCTTTATGAGATGATAATATTTTCTCAGCATTTGAATCGAGCTCGGTGTCTGTGTTCATAAATGGATATTATGTGTCGAACTGTCTTCCTACTATGAACATGAATTTATTTAAGATTTTCTTTGTATTTCTTTTCTACATTTATACAAGACTTGCTTTGTCAAATAGTATCACACTGTCTATCATCTGATATGACCTAATCGTGCATCGCACTTGGAACTGACATTGCGACACATTTGAACCACTAACCTGCGTATTGACTGAATCTGAGACTATTTGGATAGACGTCGCTAAACTATTAATCATTACTTTTTCTTGCGAATTTCTCTTCAGGTTATTCAAAAAAAAAAAAATATTTTCCAGTTAAAGCTATGTATAAATATGTAGTCGATAATGTAAAAAAAAAACAAAAAGGTTACAACATTTCCGAATAAAATTTTCGACTATTTATTTGCGCGATTATTTTTTATGAAAACAGATGATGGTTGTTAGAAATTTATAGATGTTACATACTTTTAAACTTATTTCAGAATACAGTCATAGAACTAATCATTGATATGTTTTATTTAATTGCGTTTTTTTTATATCGGAACAAAAATGCAACAGATTATTTTCGATTGATTATGATTTTCAGCTTTTGGTGCGTTAATGTGATCATATTAATCGCTCATAAAAAATCTTTTCTCTTACAATCTACATATAGTTTATAGCGATACATAAAAAGGCCATAAAAACATTCTATCGAAACTGCATTTAAAACACTAAAGCGGACATTACACTAAATTAATCTCCCGTCGTTCCATAATGCCCCTAATATACCGCTTCAAAGCTCGACGGGAGAACTTTTTGCATACTTGCGCCGTAAAACGAAATCTTTGACTGGCGCTCGGATTTACTAGGTGTTTCAAACTAGTTTTTCTAAATAATTTTATCCTTTGGTAAAATAATATTTCAACAAATTTGTAGCAAAATTTTTGATAAAATTTATAACAGTTAAACCTACTACACTGTGATAATATTGTATATTATAACAAAGAAAAAAATGTTCGGTGCCACAAAACTTTGTAATATACATATACGATGTATACGACACTATCAAATTTAATAACAATGATATGAAACCTAAATATCTATCAAATGCATTTTCAAAGAAATCAATTTAGATTATATGATGTCATTATATATGATTTATTAAATTTAAGTATTTTAATAACTTTCTTCATAACAAATGTAATGTTTGCTTTTAAGATTCGTGCATTGTATTCACGGACAAACGCTAACTTTAAGTAAATAAACAGCTCCTATTATTAAAACACTTCCATTATTGTCACGTGCATCGTTAAAAAAACAGCTAGTTAACAATGATCTACCACAAATATTGAGAAATATGTATAACATTGGTAAAAGGCGTTATGTGGCAAGCCAGAAAAATTTTAATCATAAAAATATCATAAAAAAAAATAATGACCGCTATTTTTTAAGCCCACTATAGGCAATATTCAAAATGCAAAAAAAAAACTTAACAAGCGCAACAGCCTTTGGTATTGGAAAACATTTTAGCCCTTTGGTAGTTTTTAGTTCGGGGCTTTTTGCGTATTGAAAAATTTTATACGACAGAATTTTAAGCGAATGTAGGTTTTTATGAAGTATATTATTACTCGAACTTATAAAAAATGTATTAATCTAAATTTAAAGCAATATTTTGAATGAATGATTCGTTGGTGATATTTTGATTTTGATGAAATATTTAAAAAAATGTTTTATTGTAAATATAAATTATCTTTATTGTGCCATAAGTTCGATTTTTTCAAATACAGGAGAGCTTGTCTTCGAAAGATAAATTAACACTATTTCAAGTAGTAAAATGGAAAAAAAGTTTTTTTTATATTTGTTTGAAGATAAAAGCAAAAATAGTATTTTATCAAATTAAATTAATTTAAAATTGTGATTAAGAAATCCAGGGGCGTAACTAAACGCATATACATTTCGCATCCTATATTGTGACGGTGCTTTCGAATTTGTAGACGTATATGATTTTTTTTTCCAAAAAGTGTAATATTATAATGCTTTGGTTTTATTTTTAAATATAGAACCCGGAAAATAGGCCAAACCATAATTAATTGATCTTTCTAGCATTAGCTTGCTTCGCACAAACGTAGTGTTGAGGGAATGATTAAATATAAATTCACAAAAAACAGCTTATCTTAAAAGAAAATTCGAAAACCATTTTGCTACAAAATAAAAGAAAATATGGCTAAAAACATTCTCAAAGGAATTGTTGAAAAGCTTTTTAATACAAATTTACTGAAACGATTTTGGCAGAAAATTTCAAGTTATGAAAGTGCCATGGGGTGTAAGTATATTGTAGCTCGATTATTCGTAGCTTATTCTCAAGATCGAGTTGAGATTTGGCCATAAATTTTGAGAGCTTTTTCTCGATACATCAGTATGAATGTTTCCAAAAGAAAAAATATATCTACGCCAGTGATTTTAAAAATTATTAAAAAATGATTCTATATCTAATAGTACCAATGCGAATAGAAAAATAAGCATAACATGGTATATACAATATAAGAAAAATGTTTATTTACTGATTCAAACTTTCAGCCAATGAAAGGATACGGTTGTTATTTAGTTACATTTAAGAACAGTATAGCTAATGAAAAAATATTTTTTATACCTCAGTTCCGTTAAATAAATAATAACATATTATACAATATTTAATATTATATTTTTCTAACTCATTCAGTTTCAAAACACATTCATAGATGGCTATATCTGTGTCAATTACTAACATTTTCAGTTTGCACTGCACTTATTTAAAAGAGACTGCAATAATAATAATAATACTAGCTTCTTAACGGCAGTGGTTTGGATCTTTGCTACACTGGAATAAAACGTAATGGATTAAATTCTACAGAGACACATAAAATGTTAAAAAAACAAGATATTTAATTTAAATTCTCTTTGTGATTGTAACCAGACGTGCAGTTTGTTTTTGAGCGCGATGTGTGTTCTTGGACATATGTGGTAATTAAATATAAGCATTTAATTTGACTTTTTATTAGTGTTCAGTGAAATAAAATTCAATGCAAGTTCTATTGCCATTATTCTTGAACTGTTGTTTTTGTTATGTTTATGAATTTGTGTAGTAGCTTTACATTTTGCAAATGTGTTATTAATTACAATTAATAAAATAAAACAAATAATAGTCTTAGTAATATATGTGTTCTAATAGGGCAATTCAATTTAAAATGTGAATCTTTCAAAGATATGGTCCACAGTTTTTTTAAACCCGGGTCATTAGCAGTGTTTCCTCGAATTTATAAAAGGCTGTGTTCGCAAAAAATATTGGCTGCGCAACTTTAAAAGGAAATTAACATTTTTGTGAACCTCACAACAATATATAGGCGACTTTTCGCATACATCGCGTTATCTTTTTATAAAATATTCAATCAAAATTGTTGTTTTATTACTCATTACCCGGGTGTAAACTTTTGATATCTCCAGGCATTCTAATACGCAGAAATTATATAAATCAAATTATTTAAAACCGGAATAAGAAAATGCAGTCGAGTATATTTTTGTGCAAAGATGCACGAAGCGAAAGGATAGCTCGGGTAAAATATTTAGAAACAAAATAGTTTGAAAGGTACGAATTTCAATTGATATGGACTCGTTAAAATGTTCAATTATTTTTCAATTGTTTTATTTAATCTGCAAATTTGTAATGTTTCATAGTAAAATTAATTTCTTACGATAAATCTGACAAAATTTTGTGAAGTTGCTATATAATACCAAGTTTCTCAACCGGCGGTCCGCGGAGATATTTGGGTGGTCCGCGAAATGATATTATTTTGATTGACAATTGAATCTTATGGATTTTTAAAATATATTTGTTTGTTTCTGTCTGTTATAATGTATACCTATTTTTTGGAATGCAAACCTTAATTTTGTATGAACTTCAAACCTTGTATAACACGGATTGTTTTGTGGAACCATAAAACAGTGTTATACAAGGCTCAGATGTACTAAAATATTGTGTTATCAGCATATGGTGTTGCAAAATTAATTGTTTTGAATAAAAAACCAATTATATAAATAATTAATAATCCAATGTTTTTGAAAAACATATTTGGATTTTGTGGTGGTCCGTGGATGTACAATAAAAAGGTGGAGAAACAGTGAAAAATTTTAATGCCAAAATTTGGTTAACTTTTTTTCTTGAGAAAATATTTAAAATTTAACACGGTGAAAAAATAGCAATGTATTTTAGTTCTACAAAATTATTTTTAACAAATATAGTTGATAGCTATTTCGGCTCACGCCATCGTCAGAACTATTCTAGTAGGCTAGTTCTGACGATGGCGTGAGCCGAAATAGCTATCAACTATATTTGTTAAAAATAATTTTGTAGAACTAAAATACATTGCTATTTTTTCACCGTGTTATAATGGAGTTCTACCAAGTGAATGCCAATTCAATCAATAAATTTAAAATTTAATTTTACGTTTGAATGGTCAAAATACATATAGTTCACGTTAAAACGTTTTATTTTCATATAAAATATCACTGATTCAAAATTTGGATCAATGCGTCAATTCTTGATTTATCTTTGCATGGTAAAGCAGCGATCTTATTGTGTTATGCGTATATGGAACCGTTAATGCTTAAATGTAACACTCCAAAAATTGCTTAATAATATTTTCTGGAAATCATTTCCCTATCGCATATTGAAATACTAAGAATGACACGCCACATTTCGGCTTCCCCGGCTTGGTAGATTGCATGACTTAAGTTTCCTTTGGCGCCTTCTTGGAAAATGAGGTGACGAAATCCTTCACGTGAAACGATTAATTATTTTTATCGTCACTGGCTGATATCGAAGTGATTAAAATAAATTGCATTTTAATTGCTCAGCAGTTTACAAATACTTCCATTATAATGCTATCATTTTTTTAAAACATAGTATATGGTTAGAAAAACGAGCATAGAATTATGTCGTATCGTCCTAGCATTAAAAGTTCTATGCAGTCTAATATCAAGCCATAAAATGGCTTAAAAATGTGCATCGATCATATTATCAAATTAATTCCAGCTTTTTTTTCTATATTAAAACACAATTCAGATGAAAAGTATAGCGGTTATTGCTTGTATAGTATAATGGTCTTTGCATGTCATTATGATTTTAAATAATTGCTCTATGTGCAGCATTAAAATTACAGCTTTTATTTTTAAAGTAAATTCATTTTAAAAACATGAAGTCAAAACAGGAACATTTCAAATATTACACAAAAAAAAGTATTCTTCGTTAAATAATTTCACACGATCTTTAATAATGAATGAGGTCTCAAAAGATAAATTTTTACTTTGTGAAATTTCATTAATTAGAATCTCCTTTACGTGAAAAGCTTTATCTCAAAGTTCGCAAACTATTTTTAGTGAATTTGTTTTTCCTAACTTTAAGCACATACAAAAAGGAAATTTTAGGAAAGCTACAATTAATATTTAAATATTTTTAATCAATTTTCTTACAGCTGCTTTTTCTTACAACAGTTTGGTTCCAAAACCATACCATACCAATAATTTTGGTTGTCAATTATAAATATAACTATCAAGTGTTTTATTTGTTAATCTGCTAATTTTTAAGTCATGGGAATCCTTGCATCTTATTTGATTTATAAAATTTATTGCGTGTTGAGATTTTTCGTATTCAGTATACATACACTTCAGAGTACACTTCAAAAGACGTGCGGTATACTTATAGAAAGATGGTACGGAGCTAAAATAAGTTAGTAACTCATTTGACAGAGAAAGCTCGTGGTAAAGTTTTGGCATGTTCAGAGGTGCAAGTCGAAAGTTTGATGTTTTCCTGTTCACAAAACCTGCCGAGTGTATGTTTTAATTGTGTCTACATTACAAATTTTCGAAATGTGAGTAATGATTCTAAATTAATAAATTTAACTATTAAAACTGTGTTTTGATGTGTGACATAATTAAGTAGTAGCCCTAACTTTTACCTAATATAATATTTTTAAGTCTATAAGTTCAATTTATCAGTTAAAAAATCCAAAATAAAAAATATCTATCGTACTAGAAGATCTCAAAATTATGAGGAAAATACAAAACAAATTTCTGGATATCAATTATTTGTCTTGAGTAAGAGCTTTGTTTCCAAAATAAAAAAGCCAAAATCAAAATATTTATACCGGAAATGAATGAATGTTGATATTGCTTTCAAAGCTTCCTGCCTTGTGATTACCGATTCGTCCAAAACATTGCTATTTGTGATCACAATCACACAGAAATATATCAGATTTTATTTGATATCAATGTTGATTATTAAATTAATTAATTAAAAGAACATTTATTGGGTAAAGTTCTAATACAATAAAGAAAAAATAGCAAAGTTTTAGAACATTTATAATTTTTAATGTGTTTTTTTTCTACTCGAAGTAGTTCTTATATAAGAAATATCTTTAATATTATTTAAATGAAAGTTTTCATTCCAAAAGATTTTATTTGCTTAAACTTTTTTTATTCAAACTTTTTCCATGTTAATATCGTATTTTATAGATATTTAACATTTTTAAACAACTGTCTTTCAAAAAAATATTTTCACAATTTGGTGTCCTATAGTGAAATAAAAATTCACAGAATTTTTCACTTTCAAATGTGTATACTTATTCAGTGATAATAAAAAAGTTATACATTTTTTTAATTAGGTATTGTAGATTAGTTGTGTGACCATATTTTTAATGAAAAATAATGAAACATTAATATAAATCCAAATATATAACGCAGTTAGAATAGCTACTCAACTGTTACACTACAAACTTTTATCACTCAATTTCTTTGAAACATCTCATACGTGAAGTCAGTGGCAGGAGATTAATAAACTTCGATGTAAGGCTTCATTTTTCATTTCCGTATCGGTTAACTTCCGGTTTGTTTTTCGGTTATTTAAACACTTTTGCAAGGATACGAACGAGGAGCAGAGTTACGTTTTGGTTTTCTGTTTAATTCGAGTTTTAAAAAAAGTAATCGGAGAGTTTCTGTGCATCTGATATTTCTACGTGTGTGTTGTACAAATATAAAAGCTGAACACTCTTTTCTGTTTTTTAAGTGGGAGGTTTTTTGTGGGGCAACGTAATTTTTCAATAAAATATTACAAAAAAAGTGATCAAAATATTTATCTTTTTATGGCGTCTATATTGGAAAGCATCCAATTAGTATTTTGCTTTTTAATCTCTTATAAGAAATAATAATTATTTTGTTGCTTCTTCAATATTTTTTTTTATTCATTCACTTACAGATTTAGATGAAATAAGATGAAATCAAAACGTTATACTCTCGGCTAAGCACATCCTTTTAGTATTTAAATGACTATGGTCAAGAAACCGAACTTTATTTTAAATGTTTACTGGTAATGGTAAAGGCGAAGTAAATTGTTTTTTAAACAAATACGATATTTTTAATGAATTAAAAGAAAAATCTTATTTAGTTTCAAATGTGAAATATACGTTATTTAATGTTTTAAAATTTTATTTATGACCAACCTTTTAAGTCGTTGCCTGTTTTGTTTCAAACATATTTTGCAGACAAATAAGGAAAAATTTATGGGTTGAAGAACTATGAGAAAATAAAAGAGCTTTTAGTTCTAGAAAAACGTGAAAGATTATTGCTAGCTTTTTATCTTCATGTGCCCGTTAGAACTTTGGTTAAGCTTAATTAAGCTCAGGTTCAAATAATGTTGCAGAGGAGTGATAGTATATACATCAGGCCACTTATTTAAAGATCTTTTTTTTTTAATTGTGTATTATGAGCGGAACTTGTCTCGAATTGGATTTTATAAATGGTTTTATATGGTATGGTTGTATTGGAATTTATTTGATAAAACTCCATTGTTATATGTTTACTACACCAAATAAGTTAATAGCATTTCGAATGCCATTTTTGAATTTAGTTAATTAAAGAAATAATATGTACTTTCTGACAATAATAACATATGAGATTAACTTTAAGACCATAACTTTCATTTTAATTTATAATTAAATTATTGGTTATTGATAATTTCGTATTTATTTATTTTAAAATATTTTAAAATAAATGGTATAATGAACTCTTATTGAGGCAAAATACTTTTAATTTCGAACAAAACGATGATCTATAAGTAACTTGAGAACGAATTTTAACTCCAAATCATTACCCCAATTTATTGTTGTTTCATTAAAATAAAACATAACAAAGATGCACTTATTTCAAATCGAATCCATTAAGTATGTATATTTCCGTGGCTTTTATCCAAAAGATTCTGATATATGTTTACAGAATAGACTGTTGAATCTTGAAAAAAGTCTTAATAGAGTAATGCAAAGTTCAGGGGTAATCAACTAAGTACATTCGCGGACTTGGGATTACAGAGCGCGCTAGGAGGTATATAAATCAACTGCGCCGTCATATTTGCACCGTACAAAATTGAGATTTATGTAAAAAGCAAAGATTTACATTGGACGCTTGAAGGCTTTGGCTAGGTGTAGATTTTTCGCGGAAAGTTGCTAACAATTTTTATTAACGTCAGCTAAAAGTTGTCTGGTTGAGAAACCGGATCTAACCATGAAATGATATCTTTTAAAAGTAATTATTATTTGTGTTACGTTTGTTTTGATTTTTTGTTCATATTATATTTTTCATTCGTTCCCTGCTGAACCACATAAAAAGTATTCAAAAGCAATTATTAAAAAAAAAACAGATGTTGTAGTGGTTGTGTAGAATAAATTAATGTAGATTATCAGGAATAGTGAGACTACATTTTAATATAAAAAATTCTATTTTAAAATGATAACATCTTGATGGAATGCATAATACTTATAAATAATAAAAACACTTAACATACTTGAATATAATTATAATGAAAAATTTCTTTCTCGTTTAATGGGCCACACGTTAGTTGAGTGCTAAAAATTTCATCGTATATCCTGAAATCAAATTAAATGCCAAACAATAGACGTAAAGTTACTTAACTATTTACTCATTTGATTTGATCAATTGTGAAATTCATTCGACGACAATATCTGTGATTATACGCGCAAACAAATTGTTGAGATTTAATGATATTGCCAAACAGGGAGTTTGGATAAACCCTTTCGAGAATTTGTACTAGGGCTGGCAAAACATATTACATATTACGTTGGCGTTATTTTTAAATAATTATTTGGGCATTGTTATTTAATGCATCCTTACTTTTATATTATGATTAATTGCCTTATAAAAATTTCCCATATATCTTTATATTTTTACTTAAATAAAACACAAATTATTGAATACTGTTTTATACTGCATAATTTGTAATAGTGTAGAATGGTTGACATCAAAAATTAATAGGTAAGACCATAAATGTGGTTAAAAATTTTATCATCTTCATTGTATTGTACTGGAAATATAGTTAATGATTTCTTTTCTTTTTCAATTATATCCCTTTTTTATACCTAATTAATCGACCGTTAAGATCTAGGAAGTGCTTCTATCAAAGTTTAACAATTCGCATTCATTTTCTATCTTTTGATGTTTTGTTTCATTTTTCTTCTGTTACTATCGACAAAAAATATTAGTTGCAGAGCTGAGCAGTCTACAGTAAATTTGACACCTAATGGTTTTTATATATATTATTATGTATATATACTATAAGGCGCCCATATTTGTTGATTTTGTTTATTTCTAACAATCTTAAGTTTCTGTAGATGTTTGTGGTGAACAGAAGCCTACACAAGAGTAGCTTTCACCACAATTAGGTGAGTTATTGTTGTAAATAGAAGCAAATTGCTTTAGATAGTAAGCTTACTCCTCGCATTAAAAATCTTTTTTACTTTTAAACTAGCTTATTGTGTAATATTAAAATTTATTTTTAATTTGATAGGTAGATATAAAATATACTGGAATGCAACAAAATAATTGATGACAAATTAAGGGGCTATCTTTTGAATGAAAATAAGTGTACAAAATTTATTCATTTTACATTATATAAAGTAAAACATAACTTTCTTTAAACTTTTGATAACATTTAAAATTATGCAGTAAATTTACTACTCTTACAGTGAAGTGGATAAAGCGCACCATATTAAGCCAGTGTGCAGATCTTTAATGCTTTTAAAGTAAAAAGTTTTAAGTTTGTCGATTATTTTTTTTAATTTATAATGTATAATCAACAAATTTATACAAAAAAACCTCTGTCGTTGGCATCCCTCAAATGTTGGTATGAAAGTATTTAGGAAGCGTCGCTGTGGTATTTGAATTTGGTGCCTCAGTGAAATGTCAAATTGATTTGGTGGATGACAATCAGCTTCTATAAATAATTCGACCGTTATACATTCTATAAATTGTTTAACACCCTCAAAGGAAATATATTTTTATTGAACGTTTTGTAAAAAAAAAATTAACTTTATTTATATGTATTAAGTAACGGGCTTTTGAATTTACAAAAAAAATTAATCGATATTGCTCTTTTTTTATGTGTAATAATATAATAGTATTGAGTTAATGAATTGAATACAATTAATATTTAATGGAATATAGTTAATATTGATTTTTTTTAAATGACAGACGTTAATATACAACTTAAAAGTATAAAATTTATATTAATTCGTTACAAATCTCCTTTAAAAACACGTTTCTTAAAACATAACTTGTAAGTCGTCGATGTTGTTTTTTAATATCTGTATATATTTAAAAAAATCGTTTACTATGCAACGTACATAAAAAACTTTGTGTGCTTAACATTTTTTAGACGCTTTTCAATTAATAAAATATGCGATAAAGTAGAATTATGTTCTCCTTAGCAAAAGTTTTTTTTTAAATAATTAAAAAAAAATGTTTTTTTTTTATTTCTTTCTGTATTAGTTTGCATAATAATAACTAATAAAAATCAAACCGTACCTTACGATCTTCCCCCTCGGCTAAATAATTCCAAAATAAATTTGTTCTTAAATGGTATTGCAACCATTAACATGAAATGTGTTCAATGTTGCAATAACTCTCTGTAGAGTAAATAATCCTTATCATGACATTTGTGAATAATCCAATCAAAATACATCTTAATATCCAATTTCTCCAGCTAACTTTGAATTCCACCTCATGCCCCCGTCAACCCTTTCCACCGCCACGATCTGTATCGGCTAGGTATGTAATGAACAAGCATAATCCAAAATTAATGATGCATTTCATCCCTTTGTCGGGGCGGCCATGTTGTATTGGAATGCGCTTTATTAGCGACCGTCTGGAATAACTCCAACCACCCTTTGCCTGACTTACCCTTTGACTGACCAATTCAACGAATACAATTTTGTTTCATTCAATATAATAATAAATCTTAATACATCTATAATTTTTTTTTTAATCCAACTGTTTAAAAAAAGAAGTAATTTTATTCATTTTTTTATAATAAAGAGATAGCAAGAATAATCAAAAAAACTATCAATATTTTTTGAACTGTGCTATTATAAGTACTACTAATGTAAATTTATATTTTAAATAAATACTTACTTGGCATTTTTAAATCAAGTACTCTCAAAATAGAATTGGAGTTTTTTCCATACGAAATGTATCTAAAACTCTTTCACTATCATTTTATTGCAGTAGACATGTAGTATAAGATTAATGAATTTAATTCATCAATGCTTTTGGAAAAAAATCATAAATCGATGAAAGCTTAATTATCTATACTTTTCGTTCAGTTTTTTGTAAATTTATTTTAGCTCAGTAAAGACTTTTATCACTTTTAAGGTGTTAACTGTCACTTGTTGATGGAAAAGCATACTATTTTTAATAATAGAAACACATTTTTTAGTATTTATTTCCGCAGTATATTTTTTGATCAGGACCGATTTCGCTCATCATGCAGTTGATAATGCTCGCGATGAGCGAAACCGGTCGTGTTCCAAAAAAATATATTGTGGAAATAAGTACTAAAAAATGTGTTTTTATTATTTAAAATAGACTTTTATGTTGATATATGATATAAGTTAAAATAGTTTCAGAAAATGATTTTATGATAAGCAGCAGCATTTCATTCAAAACAATTATTTGATATTCATTATAATAAGTATCTCTCTAAAAGTATTTGTACATGAAAATACATGCTCTTTTTAAATATTTTATTGTTAACATTCGGGTATACACCATGTTAAAAAACGGTTTTAAATATCAGTAAAAGTTTTAATTAGTTTCGCTCATCATGTTAGAGTGAATGTTCCTCTATGGTATGAAATTTCGAAACATAAAATTGAATAGCATTCGTTTTCAAGCTATAAAATTCATAGTTTATATGCAAAAAACCACATGCTATTTAAGTTACAAAGCATTGCATGAAATTCTCAAAGCGACTACTTTAACAAAGATTCAAATTGTTCGCTTAAATCAATTATCATTTTATTGAATTTTGTTAACATATAATATATTGTCAGCTGGGTTGATTATTTCTACACGTTTTCAAATATAATTAATACAAAATCAAAGTTAGACACTTTTTGGAAGAAAACAATTTAATTAACTATATTTAATACAATGTTAAGCAAATAAAATAAAATGCTAATGAAAAAACATAAAAAGATATTTTCATAGTACTAAATGATGGTCATATAATCAGCGAAGGAAGTGAATATGGTCGAATAAACGGGACCTTTGTATTTTAGTTAACTCAAAGGTCGCCTGTGTAGACTAGTGGTAGGAATTTTTCAAGGGTGGTTCGTTCTTCTAAGCTTAAGTCGAGGCATGTTAATATTTATAATTAGTACTGTTGGTGAAATGGTCTCATTTATTCTTGAGCTGATCGCAAGCGTCTAATAAAAAAAGTTTCACCTTGTGTAATTTTCAATTTAAAATACTTGGCGTCTTGGAAAAACAATTTTTTAAATAAATTTAAAAAAATACACACACAAACAGTCAAATATCCATTGCATATTTAACAAACCAGTATCAAATGGACTTACCCGGTTTGCGGATTGCAGCACATTGTATCGATTCCATCAAGACTTCGTGTCTGACCGCAAGGCCCTATATAAAGAACTATTCTGAGATGAGATCACTCCTTAGAACGTATATTTGATGTAAATAAACTGAATTTCTCTAATTCAACACACATACTCTGCGCCTATCTTTTAGACGGAATGCATTGAACGAATGCTGACAGGGGGCACTGCTACGTCCCTACATAATGAACTCTTGTTATTATATCAGTTTCACAACCAATTTATTTTTCAATTAATGGAGTATTTTTTCAGAGCCATAGATGTTTATAATGTCTGAAAATCGTCTTTACACATTAAATTATAAAGCAAAGCTAAGCAAAAGTGATGACATAGCCCTTGAGATAGCATAAATCTTTTGACACGGTGAAAAAATAGCAATGTATTTAAGTTCTACAAAGTTATTTTTAACAAATATAGTTGATAGCTATTTCGGCTCACGTCATCGTCAGAACTATGACTATTAGTTCTGACGATGGCGTGAGCCGAAATAGCTATCAACTTTATTTGTTGAAAAATAATTTTGTAGAACTAAAATACATTGCTATTTTTTCACCGTGTTATAATGGAGTTCTACCAAGTGAATGCCAATTCAATCAATAAATCTTTTGAATTGTTACAACTTTGTATGATTCCACATGTTTTGTCACTAACGACTCGGGTTTCGCCGGATGCAACAGAACCGACTTTCACTGAACTGACTGAACTTTCAGTTCTGTTGCATCCGTGTGATAGAATGCCTGAAGATGCTGAAAGGCGAAACCCGGGTCATTAGTGACAAAACATGTGGAATCGTACAAAGTTTTAACAATACAAATTTGATATTGAAATTCCATCAAGCACCTTCAGTCGATATCATAAATTATATATCCTTAACCTTGCCCTACTGTTTTTTGAAAAGGATTTTGAGCGTTTGAGTTACATATATTATATGTTAGCTTTCGAAAGAAGACTTGAAATGTTTCATAAGAAGTCTATATGGTCAAAATTGAGAATAGATATAAAGATATTTAATGTATTTTTATTTTAGAACATATTCAATGTAAGAAAAAAGTACATTATTATTATGGTTCGTTTTTCATTCTGACCTAACCACAGACTGTGCCCAATGTTACCTCACCCAAATACACGTTCCATTGGCTTAACCAAATATACATTAAGCTCGTAACAAATACACAGTCGTATTTGTCACTAAGCCACGAAAAAGGTTAATATATAACCACATTTATCAAGAATCCTAATATTCATTACTTAAAAAATGTATCAACTTTATTTAAATAAGATTTAACCTTTTGCACTCGAGCACTTTTTCGTATGTGCCTACCATCGACTCCACGCGTTTTTTTGCGAAAATCGTATTCGCTACATGAATCAAAGTAATAAAACAATATGTATATAAAATTTAAAAAAATATATTTTTTTTATTTTTTCTGTAAAATAGATATACAATGGATATAATGTATTTTTTTTTTTTTTTGGAATTATTTATTTTATGGTATTTCACAAAGCAATCGCTCACATGTAATCCTGGCTTATTTACGCAGGTCTCGCAAAACAGCCGTGTTTCCGATCTCCCGCCAAAAAATTTTATATTTGAACATACTGCACAGCCCTTCTTAGTCCCTGAACGAAATCTATGTAATTTATCTGCAAGACGATCTTCTGTAGGAACAGTTAAAGTATGCACTCGGGATCCACCATGCATTTCGATGACAACACTTCTTGATATTACGCAAGCCGACTATGTTTGGCTATGTTTTTTTATCAGAAAATGACTCCTTAATGTTCTGTTATTGTGATCTAGTTGAAATCGACACATAAAAAATGCTAAAAGTATACAAAAAATTACTTTATAAACATGCCGCCACTGCGGCGGCATCCGAGTAATACGATAAACTTACAATGCCGCCTCTATGGCGGCATTCGAGTGCAAAGGGTTAAATACATTGAAACAAGCAATAATGACTAAATTGATTAAGATATCAATTTATATCCAGACAAACATTATACTATGATTTTCTAGAACTTGCAATATTTGTGTGAATATTTCAGCAGCTTGCACCATAAGATGTACAAAAAAAGTTCTAATCTTGATTGATGACGTTGGTTTTATAGATAAATAATATATATTTTAATAATTCTGTCACATTTTTGGATAAAAAATGTAATTATTTCAAAGTCATCCGAGAACATCTTATATAAAACCAAATTTTCATTTAAAATATCGTTAATATATGATGAAATAATAATGTAAAATAAAATATTTTCACAATTTATATCATCAGGACCTGTTTCCTTTGTAGCAAGCATTACCAAATGATTGGACAATATTAGTTATTTCAACATAATACCTTTTTTACAGTTAATACATTTTTTTTTTGATAATGCTCGCGATGAGTGAAACCGGTCCTGATCAAAAAATATATTGTGGAAATGAGTACTAAAAAATGTGTTTTTATTATTTAAAATATCATGCCTTTCCATCAAGAAGTGACAGTTAACACCCTAAAAGTTTATATATTGTAAGTGAAAAAGTTATTTAACAATCATTATAAAGTTCACATTTTATTTAGAAACCTTCAAGCGCTTACTTATATTCCTTATGCAAAACCCTTCCGCCAAGAAGTTTTTCAAAACAAAAACCTAGTAAAATAACAAAGTTTTTGTCACAAACGCGGCTCATGTATAATTAAAAAAAACTATTTCATGCAGTAAAATATGTTATAATCTATCAAAATTTAAATGAAAAGTGAAACAGGTAAATATCTTTAATCTAGTTAATGAGCATTTCCGAAATTGAGATATACAAAGATAAAAATGCTTGACATGAATATTTTTAAGCTGCATTCGATGATGATGTATTATCGAATTAATAGATAATTTATACATATATAACTATTATGACAAAGCGTATTTGAGTGAAAACATATATTGATAAACATTGTTGGAGAATAATTAACACATTTGATTTGCAGTGAAAAATTTATGAGTCATCACGTAGTCATAATTTATCAGCTCTGTGTGAATATGAAACAAATATTTATGTTGTTTTACAGTACGAAAATTAATTAATATCTGTTTTAGTCGACCAATATTTCAATTTCATATTCTGTCATTATGGAAACAATGTTAACCATTTGCTTACCTTTCATGAAATAATTTTTTCGGTATCACATTCACATATCAAAGTATATTTTGTTTTCAAATATTAAGCAACACATAGAAAAATAATTTATAAATTTACTTATATTACTGATTTGGAATTTCAATAAATTTAAAAAGAAATAGTCGAGCATAGCATTCATAAAATTAAAATGTAACCTATTTTTTTTACTGAGATTATTATTTTATACGGCAGTTAATTTGAATGTATTTTTAGAAGTGCCATTCTTCTATTCCATTTTTAAATATTGAATAACATTATGTTTGTCTATAGACAAACTAAAAATCGCTCATGAAAATATCTCTTCAATACACGCACGTAAAATATGTATTTATAATTTATTATATATATAGTAAAATAATTTAATATTTTTATTTTTATGAAATGACGATTTAATGGAGATATCTATTAGAGGGGACTGCTGCATACGTTATAGTTATCTCCTCTATTCAGGTGAACGTCATAAAGGGCTTTTTATATTTGTGATTCTTACTAGTATTTTTCTGTCAATTTACTACTATATGACACGCGTTTTATTATACATGGTTTTAAATGACAAACAGCTGCTGGCAAATACTTTTTCAATGCAAATATATTTTTTTTTATTTATGATATCGACTGAAGGTGTTTGATGGAATTTCAATATAAATTTTAAATTGTTAAAACTTGAAGATGCCGAGAGACGAAACCTGGGTCGTTAGTGATAAAACATGTGTAATCGTGCAAAAATTAACAATTGAAATATGCAATCGTGTAAAATATGTATTATAATAAATTGATAAAAAAAGTAATTTGACCTTGAAATTTTATGATTTTTATAAAACCAACTTAAAGGGAGGACTGCTATACGGGGGACCGTCATATAAACTAAAGGAAATTTTCGTATATGGATGACGCCAAATGGTGGTTTACTGTATATGATTCATTTGAACCTAATCGATCAAAAGAATTACATTTGACATAAAAAGTTGAGCTTTACTTTTATTGGTAATCAGTTTTTTAATGCTGATATAGCAATTTTATGAAGTTTTAAAAATAATGATGTGAAATAAGAACGATAAAATAAAACAAGAAGGTAAAGTGTGTTCATGACGGTTGGGTATTCAATTAGTCGACAAGTTTCCAGTGAAATACGTTCGTTCTATGTTGAGAGTCTCAAGTATAAAGAAATAAATAGTGCTGAATTTGAGAACACGGGTATCGTGCGAAGTGTAGTGTTATAAATATGGTGCTGAGATTTCATCAATAAAATCAATTAAACCGACTGCTAGAGTGCTAAAAAGAACCATTAATATCAGCTAAGAAGACTCGTGTGCTTTAGAAACACGCTGTCCAGTGGTATAGTATCCGATTTAAAAATAATTATTTAATAAAAACACGTTTTCATTTGAGTTGGTAACTTTTTAGTAAGTTTGCACAAAGAATACATTAAAATTAATTAAATATCCGTAATAAAAAAAAAGAATAGATATGATCAAAAGTTTATGAGCAAAACGCTTTTAAGTTCGTTAGAAAATCGTCGGTATTATATGGATGGTAGATAGTAAGATTGAAGTACGATTTAAATATCATCACGTATTCGAAGAATTAAGTAAAATATCGATTGAAAAAGTGTTACAAAAAGTTAAGCTTTGGAAATAATTAATATTATAAAAAATTGTATTAACAAAATACGACAAAAAATGTTTTTCATGAAAATGAAGCGTATGTCTCCGTGTGAGATATTATTATAAGATGATAATAACAAATGAATAAAACGATTCGAAAACGATGATGTGTGAGAAAAATATTTTGTAAGTATCACATAAAAGTATAAAAAGAAGTAAAGAATAAAATCTATCGAAAATTAATAGAAAATTAACAGCGAAAGTACTAAATATGATTAAAAAAATTATCAACTATATCTGCAAAACGATGTTTTGAATGTTGTAAGTACACAACTATTCAAACTGATCTTTTATCAATTGCTAAAAGATTATGTTTCTCGATATAATTCTTTTAAGACTTCTTGGGTCCATCAGTGGAAAAAAAAATTTAAAGCTTGTAAAATTAGTTATTTTACTGCTGATAGTATAGTTAAACTGAGTTCTTTACCTAAGTTACTTTGATTAATAAGTATTAATTAAATAGTGAATATAAAATAACGAAAAAACTATTTTCTTTTGCATTTGGTTTATACCAGCCTTTGGAGGTAAATATCAAACGACAAGAGTGGCAGAATTCTCTATGATTTAATACTCTAACATGGCGTAAACACATATAATGCATGTCCCGAAGAACGAATAGATATTTTAGTACGTGACCGGGAATATGGTGTTCGTAGCAGCGTCTGAAAATCGTTTAGCAGCTTGCATGATCTGTCAAAAGCGCTTCTAGCGATGCACTTTACTGCAGCCGTACAAGCGCCCCGCTTTGAAGATGAATTTCCACTAACGATTCGTAGCCGACAGATAAATATATCGAAGAAAAAACCAATGAACGTGAATATAATTATGAAAGTTAGCAATATCTCTTAGTTGAGAATTGGACTAAGCACCAACATATGTTTAAGCAAAGTACGAAAAAATCTGTAGAATGCAAGATTATAATCATTAGAGAACTGGAAGCAATCAAAATATCGCAGTAGCGCACAAATCATATGCCAAGTGTGCCATTTATTTTTCTGAATATTGAAAAATATGTGAGAAAAATGAAAAGAGCATAATGATAAAATAAATACAATGATCCATATTGAACTTGGATTAAGATTGTGGAACTAAAATAGCTATAAACCATCATAAACGAAAATAGCCGCCAAATATTTTTTTATTTTTTATCTTATACCTAAATATAATATAATGCTCCTATGGATACATGTGCACAGAGGTAATTTCATACAATGTTAGTCAATGAAATTGGCTTCAGTAACGCAATCACGCATTTAAAATTCAATAAATACAAATAAATATTCACTTGATGGGTTTTTGTTCGAGTGTATGAATGTTTGGGATGTCTAAATCTATGTTCTATTCATCCAATTGTAATAACGAGGCACAGCGAGAACAGTTAGATAATCATTAGCCTCATCACTTCCTTACTCTCTTCGGAGAAAAAGAGAGCAACTGACTAACTAAGAAAATAATCAATAAAAAATCTATATCGAATATAGATTAATGGAAATGGAAAAAAATTAAGACTTTCATAATTCTTGCGTGATAAAAAATTCTCGTATTGCAGAAACATGCTGACGAACATTTTTTGAATTGCACTTGCATTGCGCCGATGCACCGAGCAATTTTTCATACAGTACAGTGTATTTGAAAGCTTTCGAGTTATTAATGATTAAGATAACAAAGTTTATGATTAGCGCTTTCAAAAGCTGCCTTGAGCTTTCGCTATACCAAACGACCTGTGAATTATGATCGTTAAATTAATTATTTATGATATATTACAATAATAATAAGATAATTATATGACTTCTAAGTAATTTATGAATCGTTAAAGATCATAATTATGATATAATTGCTCAGTTAATCATTTCAAAAGTGACAATATTGTTTTTACGAGGTGTTATTATTGTTGACTGCTTTTAAGTATTGACGATAAAATTTATTATTAGCTCTATAAATAATTGCTCATGAAATGCTCATACCGTGGAAGTTATTATAAATCAAAAATAGTTGAAAGAGATTTATTATTACTCAATTACGAATAGGCATATTGTTTTAATAAATTAAAAATAGTTTCTTAGGAACTTCCTCTAAGTTTTGTCATATAACGATCGGAAACGATTCTGCTAAAAGCGAACTAAATATATATCTTTAACCGCCCAAGCATTTTTTTCGTGAAATATTCGCGCGGCCCGCAGTTGTTCTAAAAATAATTATATCTCTTAATCTATTCATTATATTTGGGTATAATAAGAAACATTATCAAAATAAAAGATTGTTTATAATTTACAAAAGATTTATACGTATTTTTTCACATTTTATATAATTACGCGTTAAAGTTAAAGAATAAAAACTTCTCTGAGGGGTTCGCGCACTCAGATTGGGAGCCACTGCCTCAAAGAAAAAATATTCCATGTATTGTATAAAAAAAATCTGTTTCCCCATCAAAATGTATTGAATAGTGTAGATTAAGCTGATTTATTATGGTTCGTCTAATATAACAACGCATATACCAAGAGCCAATATTGTAACACAGATGTTTATATTATTCATCACGATAAAAATATTTTTTGGGACCGAAAATAAAATTATTAAACGGTATCTCAAAGACATTATTTATATAAGCTAATATTCATATTTTGAATACTATTTTCATAAATCAGTGTAACTCTATAGCGAAATGCACCATACCATAATCATCGGTCCCGTACGGGACCGCTGGGCGCTAAAGGTTAAGCAACATTCAACAACGACCGGTTGCTTAAAAAATACGGTAGAGATATTTGAGAATAAATTTTAGACTATCATAAAAAAAACACATAAATAAGTTCTAAGCTTTACTCAAATATAATTTAACATTAAGCATCGGATCATTTTTGTTAAGTAGAAAAATGTTTTGTTTTACTTAGCTTAAAATTCTATTTGACATTTGATTATATTATGTATACACACTTTATTTTAATAATAAACAGCAAGAGTGCAATAAGACAAAAGTCGTTTTTGAATATGAACTTATTTCATCATTATTAGAAAGTATTTTTCAGAATAACTGAGAGAATAGTACAAAAAATAATGCTTAGCCTTGCATGCAAAAAAAGCTCTGTAAATCGACTAAAAAACAATTTTTTTATTATGACTCTAATTTATGAGCTACTCTACATACGCCAGCAGAATTCACTATTCATTCAGTAAGTTGGCCCTTAGATTTTTATATTCTTGATAGTATAAAAATTCCTCGCACGCTTTGCCGATGATGAATAAGCGCTTAACAATAATTAACAACTTTTATTAAAGTATACTTCTTCAGCTATGCGATTGCCTTGCAACGATTTTCGCGACTTCAAAAGCTGTGCTTTCAGTCACGAGACTACGTGGCTAATATATTTTTATATTAATCTGCCATTTATTTCAGAAAAAATTGTACAAATAAAAATTCAGTATTTACGAAAAAACCCACATTTTCTCGCCTAGGTTGCGTGTACCAAGAATTTTGAAAAAGTATAAATCACTTTTTGGCAGACGATATATTTCAAATAACCCATCCGAAAACGAAACGTTTTTTACATATAAATTTTTGTCGTGTATGCAAAACCATATATCTGCAAAAAAACAGAAACAAAGTTGGAAACCAAATACCTCATATTGTATCTGTATTGCGGTCACAATTTAAGGCGGAAATGTTTCTCCAAATTTTATTTATTTGGTGATAAATTTATTTTTTATCATTTCCGCTCACAGCATCAAGCATTTGAATGTCAAATATATAAACATGTGCTAAATATTTCTTAAGCAGTCTTTTATCTCCAGTTTTACTTTTTGTGGCACGATATATGAATCGCTAAGAGTTAAACTAATCTATGCAATAGCTTAGTTGAACTGAGAAATAAATCGAAAGTTTCGTGTTTTAAGATTTTTTTAAATTATTCATCTAACAAATTTATTATTACACTTATTAAAGTAAATAAACAAGATTATGTTCGTTATCATGTCAAGGAAGTAAAATGAGATTCATTACACGCCATTTTTTGTAGAATAGGCGAGTATGGAATAAAAATATATTACAAAAATTGTTTTGCCAAAAACTAAGTGGTAGGAGTAATTGTGATACTAATTTTGATGTTAATCAACTATTGATACATTTAACAGAATCAAACAACTTTAATTGACATAATTAAATTGTGGCACGGAAATACGCAGATTATAGTTAAGGTACCAACATTATGGACATCCTTGTCCGTGGATTACGATTAACATAAATAGTAATATAGTTTAAGTTTTAATTTTAGGTAATTTTCATTTTGATATTAAGAAGGTTATCTAAAAAATTTTAATCTTCAAATATTTTTCATTGTAAACAAATATTGTTGTATTTTATCAACGATTAGCTTAATGTTGTGAAGAAAATAATTTACTTTTATTCTTTTTGAAATTTCATAACGAAAGCTCTGCCTCTGATCAATTCGTTTAAACATAGCACAAGTTAACAAAAAAAAAACATTAATTTACATCGATTTTTTATTCATAGAGATGAAATAATTCCAAGGTATAAATCTATTATTCGTGAAAAACACCATTGTTTAACTATCTCAACTTACAGGCTTTGGGCTAGGTGGATTATATTTATTTAAAAAAACGCGTTTTGATCAGTAAAATATTAAAATGTTATTTTTTAAGGATCATATTCGATTTTACCCGCCATGAGCATAATCAGTTGATAACAGAAAAGATAATGTCATCAAAATATAATACAACGCTGATTGATTTATTTTTTTATTTCACTAATTTACCAAGTAAACTATTGTCAACAAAAAGAAACGGAACGAAAAATAAAAATTATATTGGATCGTTTTTATTGTTTCGTATTAACCATATCTAAGCCGGTTCCCTGTCAAATCATATTGAAGATATTTCAGCACCAAATATAATAAAAATAAGGAGAACATCATGAACAATAAGGGTACATTAATCAATAAAAATAAAAGCTCTTACACGAGAGTTTTGACGGTTTTAACTATCATCGCACTTCTACCAGTTGTTTTAACAGTCAGATGCTAGGCATTAATCGTTTTATTCTTGCTATATATAATATCAGTGGGTTATTGCTTAAATATTTTTGCACTTGCTGAAACGTAGAAGATGTATTTTACCAATTTATTTTTTATACTTTTCGTTTAATAAACGCCAGCAATTTAAATATACTTGGAGAATCTTTCCGTGACTAAACACAAATAGCAGGATTAGTTTGTTACCCAGAAAAAGACTAACTATCAGCACTTTTCATACAAACCTCTAATACGTGAATAAAATACGGCAGTGATTGAAGAAAGACGACTGATAATATTTTTTTAATTTGATATAAATTATTTTGAAAATATTTTAGGCCATTTATTTCATAATGACTGAATTTTTAACGAAAGATTCACAAAATACTTATAACCACTCTAATGAGTGATATAATTAACAATTTAAAAAAATACTATCCTATCTCGATAGCCATTATAATACCTTTTCACCGTTTTTTACGTGATAGTTAACACCTTGTAAGTGATACGTAGAGCTGTAATCAAATAAAAAAAAACTAACAATTAATTCAAAAATAGCCAGGGTATGTAATTGAAATAAAACAACATTATTTAAATACACTTTGATGTGTATGTCTTTTTATTTTAATGTTCTGATTTAAAGTTAAGGATTTAATTGTTTTTCTGCATATTTAAAAGTAGTTTCTTACATAATAAATATAAATTGTAGCTAAAAAAAGATTTTAACATAATTTAAACTATCTCATAATCTTGCTAATATCAAAATTGCATATACGAATAATAATTTTTGGAATGTAGACCAAAAGTTGCAACCCAATTAAAACTATTTATTAAATATAATACAACATTTATTGCTCATCTTTTCTGGTCGAAAACTTTCCGTCTGGCATACAAAAATCTCGAAACAGTAGCAAAGTATGGCGATCTCCACTTAATCTGTAAACCTATCATAAATCAAGCATTAGTTCTACGGAGCTTTTTGTATCAGCTGCTTTTGTGTCTGTTTGCGGCCATAACGCTATTTTACCAACCACAGTTTTCATTTAGCAACTTACTACCTATTATAAACTGTACATGTAAATATGACTATGGTATGTAACAT
Source organism: Himalopsyche japonica (assembly GCA_028555115.1). Classification (NCBI taxonomy): domain Eukaryota; kingdom Metazoa; phylum Arthropoda; class Insecta; order Trichoptera; family Rhyacophilidae; genus Himalopsyche; species Himalopsyche japonica. The sequence goes on along the minus strand of JAHFWJ010000578.1, from coordinate 32,837 downwards.
AAGAAAACCATAGAAAAATTAACTGTTTTTGTATCAAGATTGTTTTGATTTATTTTTAATATTTTTTGTGCAATAAGCTTGAGGATAATTTTGAATGATATAAAGAAGTAATAATATTAACAATAAAATCGAAAATATCCATATTTTATTGTTGTTTAATAAATCAGAATATAGAGCAACATGCCAAATAGTTCCATTTGGATAATATTATAATTCTTTGAAATATAAAATATCGCAAACTCCTTATTATTTTACTTATATAATCCAAATCATGTAATTGATTTTTTTGATTCAATAAAAATAACATTTATAAGGCGTTTAAACTGGTCTGTGGTGCAGTGGCTAACAACATTGGTTTCCGTGGCAGGTCTCTCATATTCGTTGCCAATTACTTGATTTTGTTTTTTATTCTACCGATCCTGTCCAAAGGCTTGGATATTCTTCATGCCTAAAAATTTATCCGATTTTAAAAACTAGAAGAAAGTAGTTTGCAAACCGTTGGTCTTATTTTAACTATATATCATTCATCCCATCAACTCTCTGAAACAATTCTCAGAAAAAGTATTCATTCAATAAAAGTCATTTTATTGTAGTATTTCTCGTTTTTTTGATATAATGTCCATCGTAAGTTTCATTCACTTAATAACCAAAACCATTCCTGATTTAAAATGTGTTTTTTTTTATTTAAATTTAATGCCTTTACAATAAGAAGTATCAATACCTTAAATGTGAAAAATCTTGCAATATGATACCCACATTTAAAAAAAACATACTCTATGTATTATATATAGTGTATTTAGTCAATGAGAAAAATGCATACTTTCAAATACTATAAAAGAAAATGAAACTTTTGAAAACGTAAAAATTCATAAAATAAATATTTTAACGGAAAAGTTACCCGCAGTAACCGAAAAATACAATGCCAATGTGCATTTTTTATTATTTATAAATTACACTTCGGTAAACCAATTATTTAATTGTTACAATAAAACGTCATTTTGTACTCATGTCATTGTGGTTTTTAATTTTCATCATTTTAATCATTTTTTTTTAATCATAAAAACAATTTGAAGTTTCCACGCTCATGCGAAAAACACAGGCTTAAAAATATCTTTATTAACATGTTAATATTCAACTTTTTGGCATCATTTGCCCACACATCGTGATGTAGACCACGTAGCATCAACTAGGTTAAATATAAAGTTTGAAATATAGGAAAACAAACAAGATGAAAGCGGCGGATCGTGAATCTCCTTTTTAAAAATTGCTGACCGAATGTTGCGTTAGTTTGTTTCAGCTGCGTTCAATTTCCCATTAAAACAGTTTGTTCTGAAATGATGGCAGTGGGCCATGTAAATATCTGAATACACTACTGGTGATTTATTTCCAAATAAATAAATCAAATACTAGCTTTTTTAGCTCTGCAGTTTCGATTATTAGTATATTTGCAATAATGTTTTTCAATCGAAAACATGCTCTCACTGAAAAAAAGGTTGTTATCACGGTATTAATATTTTAAATACGCTGTTATAAAAATTCTTGCTATTTTTATATATATGTATGAAATCGTTACATCATGAAATTACAGTGAAACTTTTTATGTAGGATTTATTTCTAGGTTGAAAACTATTTTTTAATGATATTTCTAGGAAAGCATTCATTGAACGTAAACAATGAATTTCAAAAAAAGTTTTTTCCAATTATATTGAAAAAAATATTCACCTGGTACGTCAATCCATTTTATGTTGAGCCATAAAAATATATTCCGATCCTGAATATTTAAAAAAATAATTCAGTCGATTCGTGCTAAATTTTGCTGTAGATATTTTTATACAAGAGATAGCTCTTACAAAACAGTTTTTACACTGCTATATATATAAAAAATGTTAACTATTATAAAGCTACTCAACTACATTCTATGGCCTCACTGTTGCTGAATTTGATGCATTATCATAGTTATCAAATTACTATGTACACGGATTACGATTTTCGTGTATGATAATTTTTATTTATCACTCAACCTAACATTATTCCAGTGATAACTGAATCTATGTTATTGACCTACCATTCACATGCTTACAAAAGTGTATCACTTAGTCTCAAAGAAAGTTTGTAGCAAAAAGTCTTAATTTTGTCTACCCATAAAGCTTTCATTGGAAATATGATACTGAGCGGTTAAAAAATTCAAAAGTTATTCTTATGTTACATTTAAATAATCAAATAAATATTGCTGATAATGAGCATTATCAAAAACATTACAAATTAAAACAAGGCTTTGTACACAAAATAAAATGGCATTTAGCACATTCGACTGATTAAATAGTGTGACATTAAAAACACAAAAGTTTATCATTGAACGGTGAAAATAGCACAATTGACCTAGAAATAACATCTAGAATGACAGATGCAAGTTTCACGTCACTGCTTTACACATTTTGGGAGGAGTTTTTAAGACTAATTTTCTGATGCAGTAGAGATAAATGCGTATTTTCAAATAATATTTACTATTATGACTAAGTATTTATTGAAGAAATCATTGGCTTTATTTATTAATTTTAATGTTTATCTGCTTGTAATGTACAGAGTTTGGCCTCTTAATTAAAGAATCTTAACACATGCTTTTATACTTAAAAAAAATTAAAGATAAAGTGATAGGAATCTTGTTAGGCTACGTTATTTTTTTCGGATAATGTAGGTAAAATGGTATTTTCGGAAACCACCGTTGGATTTATGGTTCGGTAGTTAATATAGTTAATATCTATGAAATATCTTATTGGTTCAAGTCCTAGTAGGAGATTTATCTAATTTTATCGATCTATCGGCTCTCTTCGATGGTATTGTTGTTGAGATTATGTAAGCGAAAATTGCATCTATCACGGAGTTGACAGGCGAAAAATATTTCACAGCTTTTACTACAGCTGATACAAGGCTACCTCGCGTGCAGGTGGGCGAATGATATGGGGTGGAAAAGCTCCCGAATCGATTTCACTGAAGCAAATTTACTCCCCAATTAGGCGGGCATAATGGGGTTGTAATTTAAATTTACAACAGTTGCGAAGGTAATTGATAATATATTGTTAGATAGAAGTCTTGTTCAGGCTTCTACGAAATAATGTTATCTTTTTAACTCGTCGGTATGGAATTTTAAAGACAGTGGAATTAAGAGTATTTTCCAAACAGATAATTTAAAAATCTTGAAATTATCATAACATTAAAATGTAAGATATAAAATTCAATCAATATTTGTCTCTTTTAATTAATTTAAAATATTTTTTTAAATATTTGAATAAGATACTCAGTGAATTAGAAATCGATACAGCACGATACGATGCCTTGTCATTATAAAAAGAGTTTCGCTATTTGAAACAGCCTAGTGATTTAAAAAAAAGTCAAACACACATTATGAAATTCCATTTCAGATTGGGATATCATAAAAATTATTTAAATAATTCTCCATACAAAATTTTATATTTCTACACTTGTGTATTCGACTATAAATTAAGTGAATAAAACATTTGAAGAGTGGTCGTCATTTAAGAATATGAAGATTATATTAAAAGCGCAAATATAAATTTCATAAAAAACCACTCTGTGCACAAGATTGCTAAAATATAATATTATATTTTTTTTCAACTCAGCCTTTATTACTGATTGTTTGAGGTTTACTTTGTTTATTTTTTTCAAATTTGACTTTTACATTAAGGGTTACCGCACGATCGATAATTATGAGATTTTTACTGAATTTTGTTGTGTTTTTTGTATTTTGGTCAGTTAGGCTTTATTTCAGATCTATGATACATTTATCAACAGGAAAAACTTTTTATAATAAGTAGATGAAACCATTTAAAAATCAATGAATTATCAACGAGTTAAATGAAAATTACTTGGCATACAAAACGAATTAGTCAACACTATTGAAATAACTTATGGGTATCAATATTCAAAATATATCTTAATAGTTTGCAAGTATAATTTTTCTGGCATCTAAAATAATAAAATAATAATTTGTTGTCAAAAACGGAAAACGATTGAAATCTCATTTGTATAATAATTATGAAATTCTTGCTTTTTTGTTCTATTTTTTAGTCATTTTAACGTTCTCACTTCTTTAATAACTGCTACGTTATAAAAAACGTTAGACTTTATGTGATAAAAAAAGCAATATGTATCCTAATCTCGCCAGGAAATACTTTTTAAATATATCCAAGAAGGTTCATAGTCATCTTCAGAACTATTTTCCGTGCCTTTCTTAAGCCAGCCGTTTCTACCCAATTTCCAAGAATTCTATTGATGCGAGATTCCAAGGATGGTGAGGAGAATTATCTCACAGAAACATAAATAAAAAAACTGTTGTAGCAACCCTTGGTGAAATATTTTATTCGGAATGTGGTAAATTGTACACACTTAGCTATACGAAAAAAAATACTGAACAAAATTTCACATGCGCTATGTTATCCAAAATATGAGTGAAATATGCTTTCAACGAAATAATACTACCCGTTACGGTCTGGTGCATACAATTCCTATTTGTTAGACGTCAGATTAGAATAAATATGTTCGAGAATTTTTCTCAAGAAAACTATCGCTTAAATTATATCAGACATAAGTAGGTTCAGCTTTTAGAGAACTTCAATTTGCTCAAAAATATGCCCTTTATATATGACCTGATAATAACTCAGAAGAATTACTTATGCAAATAATATATTTGAATATAAATACTAGTAAAAAAACTACATGAAATATTAAGAAAAAGTGCTGTTTTGTAAAGAACAGACATCCATATTTTTTGCTTAATGTTACGAGCGGACTAGTTTTTCAAGAAATATGAAGTATGTACAATATTTATGTAACAAATCTAGTATACCAGTTACAGTTGCACGTAACATATTGTACAAAAAGTGCGTTGCTTATTTCCTAAATTTCAGATAGGGGATATTGACGTTCGTTTTTTATTTACTATTGAAATTGATCTCTGTAATTTGTAGCATAAAACGTCCTCATACGAAACTTGAATATAAAACATTTGCTTTTGTAAAATGTGTTTATAAATCGGCCAAAATTTAAATACATTTCAATATCAACTCTAATGTGAACGTTTTTTTGATGAATGGTTCAAAAGTTTATATTTAAAAAGCCGCTAAATACAAAAATTCAATGTGCAGACAGATCAAGGGCGTTCTATGAGATTTACATTGTAAGGGGTAGTGTTAAGCTACGGGATGCAGTTTGTGTGCAGTGGCGTACGTCAGAGTGGAGAGCGGGGATTGAATTCAGCCCGAGGATATGAGATGGACTAGCCATGCGAGATCACCCTTTACATTTGGCAGATGAGAATCGGAACAGAAATTACAATTATTATTTTATCAATATCGATATTTTTCTGATCATTTTTTGAATTTTATTTTGTGGAAAATATATATAATATGAAAAATTTTGAGTAAAGATATGAATTACCGAACACTAGATTTAAAGTTAAAAATGTATGGTTTTTAATGTATACAACAATATTAGAGATCGTAAAATTAACTACATGCTTGGTAAATGTAGCTGAATACATTTATTGAAACTTATGCGATGCCAAAATTATAATTTTGCCGTTCTTGATTTTATGTGACATAATTTGTCTCAGTTTTTGTGAATTGTTCTTTCATCCAAAATATTGAACCAACCTGCCATTGCAGATTCCTTTCAAGATGATTTTTGAAAAATTTAAGAGGTTGGTTCAGGATTTTGATTAATTATACGTGGGGGAGAGTGAATTTAGACGAATACTTTTTACTGATGTAAAAAAGTATTTTGACATGTGTTTTCTTGGCAATTATTGTTTTTTACTTTTTTAATCGTTAATACTTCGAAAAGGCAATAAAGTTGTAATGTTAAATAAATAAATTTGAGACCAGTCTTTAAAAAATAACAATATATAAAATACTTTTAGCGTTATAAATACCATTAGATTAATCCATTCCACCAAATGTGTGAATGCAACCGCCGTCAAATATTGTACATGATATTATATTATGTTATGTACAGTTTTGGCAATTTTTTTTCATTTTTAAAATTGATTTCATGTTCCAATCCACCCCACAACATTACTCCATTGTATTGTACATGATTAATTAATCGGCCGCTGAACAGAATTTCGATTAGTGGTCAGAGAACCGGAAACCCCCTGCATCGATTACATAACAAACACCACTGCATACACATATCAAATATACTCAAATATTAGCACCAATATGCATCGTCCACTGTACTTTTGTACTCCTAACCAGTACTGTTATATTATTGATCGTATAGTTGTGAAAATCACATTGTTTTGTAGGCAAATATATTTTTTTAAAACCGTCACCCGCTGTTGTTAACGCATCTCTTTTGTGTGTTTATAAAAACGTGTTTATTCTCAAACTAATCATAAATACGCCTCATTGCTGAATTGAAAAAATTTGGAAAGAATTCAAATCATAGTTGATTCATCATCAATAATACATTTACTAATATAATATAAATAAAAATGAGAATGATTATATGAAATTGCCAACAGCCAAACTCTAGACTTAGACTTTTACTATATATATTGATTGAATTTTTAACTCGGAAATTTTTTTGAGTTAAGATATTTACATATATGAGAACGCAATAACAATTTTGCCTGCTATAATTGCAGCATTAAAGTTAGTACTGTGGTGTTTGCTAGATACCAAATGCGTTGGTTGTACGATACCCAATATTGATAAATCACACCCCTTAAAATTGAACATTATAAAAAATAAACATTATTTTTATTGACATAAATACATTATTAAAGTCAGACAATAAAATCGATTTTTATGTCATATAGATAATCACTAATTTACATAATATACATTACACACATAAATAATTTGGCATTTCACTATTAAGGCTACTTTTAATTTTTGCGATAAAAAAAATTTTAGAATCGTACAATATTTTTTTATGAAGACTCGTTTAATCTACAATGAATACAATTAGACTTGTTTATGTTAATCAGATAAAATTGATTTGAGTGATTTAACTGAATCACTTTAAAGGTATAAACTGTCAATTCTTGGCCGAAAAACATAATATATAGTATAAAGTACTTTTAAGAGATTTTACGGCTTAATTATCAGGACTAGTATCGTTCAACGCAAGCATTATCTGTTGATTTTTTTCGAAGTTTATTTTTGTGAATATCATAAACATCCTTCACAAGTTTAAAAATATGTTAGCAAGTTACGTGAAAACCTCAAAAAACTTTTCGGTATCTTTTTATTGACATTTCGAAATCATTTTGAGACAAGGCCTTCGCTACTTAGATGTTCTTATAAAACTTAACTATCGGTAAACTTAGCACACTTTTCGTTGGAGTAAAATAACATAAATCAATCATGTTTTAAATTCACGATCGATCCTGTTGCACATAATCTATGGCTTATATTCGACAGTGAATCGTCATTATTAAAAAGGCAATACCTCCGGCTAGATAAAGCATTAAAAACTATTAAATTTAAAAGGCATCAAGCGCGCCCATAAAGCTACTCTGACATTATTTTAAGAAATACTATACATGACGCATTCAATGAATAAACAACTTGACGTCGGATTCTGGGTATGCTAAATTGCTGAGCCAGTCACATTTATTCTATTCCATACACAATGATGCTTGCTTTAAGGATCGGTCTGTGCAGCACTATATCGGACCAAGAAAATGAGTAATAAATAAATTTCTTCTTAACAATATTGCGTTATGGAAGGTAGCCTTGAAAAAAGTTACTAAATACACAAAATGGGTGGAGGCGGGACAACAAATGTTTAATTAAAAAAAAAAAAAAAATTAAAATATTTTTGACTTGGTGCATATAATGTTAAAAAAGGTGTGTAGCTGAACGGCTCATATAAGGTCTGTTCTAGCAGATTGAAAATAGATGATGGTTTTTTTTTTAAACTATAATATTTATATCACAAAATAATCGGCCGAATAAATTTTAAAAACGTTTATTAATTTTTATAAAATGTAGAATATTAATAATAGAAAAAAGTCAACTGCATATAATATGTCAATGTTTATAATGAGAAGATTTTTTTAGTTTTTTTTTTTTAATTTCGATTTATTGGAGCACAAATAAAATAATTGATAAAAAATTGTTTTATACATTACTTTTAAATATTTATATGTAGACTGAAATCGATACTGATGAATACGTGATTTAAATGCACAGTTTGCTATTGAATAGTATGCACACGTGGAGGTATTAAACTATGAAAGTAGAGGAAGATGTTTGTTCGTTTACAGTTGCAGCGAGCAGGCCGAGTTGCAAAAACGGTTGGACGAGTCCGTCTTTATGGGCCGTAAGTAAAGGATTAGGCAAATTGCGAGTATAAATTTGGCGCGTACAGAGTATAAAGTAAATAATAGTTCAGGTTGTAAATTTCGTCGGATTGTGCTTAATACGTTTGGTCACGCACTCACTTTCAAGTGCCAGGGTCTTGCAACACGATAAGAGTTTAAATGTATTTCTATTAACAATTAGTTAGTTAGAAGTGATATATTTCTCAGTTTGGTTCAATTTTATACGCTTTTTTTAAGTTTAAGTAAAACAATGGCATTGATATATTGTTAAGATTATTGACACCCATGAGGCCATAATATTTGTTTTACAATATATAGCTTATTTTAATTGTGGATAATAAATACTATTCAATATTTTTTTTTTAATATGGTGACCATTAAATTGTTTCTTAGCTCTTGAATTCATTATTTTATCATATGGATTCTTATTTTTTCAACGTTCTGAAAGACGAATATTTAGTGACAAGTGTGATACAATATTTTTGATGATGAATAGTTTACTAAAAATTGTAGACAGTTATTACTAATAAATGAAGTGAAAAATGAAGAAAATTGACAACAAAACAATTATACTACAAAAATAGCCTTTTTGAAAAAAATATTCACTTAAAAACAGTGGTGGCTCATCCATACTCATTATGGAACTGCAGCACCTCCAAGGAAATTGAGATAAAGAAAATATTTTAATTTTCATAAATTGATGTATTTAATACGATATTATACATATAATTCAAGTGATTTTTAAGATCACACGTGCACAAATATATACTATTATATAATGGTCATACTCAATGGTATTTAATATCAAAAATGTGACGCATCTTTATGATTTTGTGCAGTACAGTTTTTAATGGAATATGCTCGATTTTCTGGGTAGGGGTGCGATGAGGGGGGTTTTAGTTAGACACTTGGTCTGGTACTGCCACTCAGACCGTATCTTACATATTCTTTAAAATCATACTTTATTAACAGAATTATTCTATCAAATATAATGAAATTAAAATACACAAAAAAATGATTTATATAGTTTTGATTGAAATAAAAACCAAATATCTTTTTACATTTGATCAACCGCAGCACCCCCAGATATCTAATTTACCAGGTGCTACTGTTTATAAGTCTTAATGAACTTAACTCTGTTTAAAAAATTATTAATTAGAATATTAACTGATGAGTGTTTCTCAGCCCTATTACAGAAGTCTGCTTTAAATTTTCATCCTTAAACCGTAGTTTTACGGGTGTGTATCCCAAGCACGGTATTAACATTCGAAGCGATTGTTTGCCTAATGCATTTCCCGGGTATATCGCTTGGAATGTTAGCAACCGTGTACAGTGATGCACTATTGCTACTTATAATTCGCCGCAAACCACACCGTGGTTCAAAAATTGCAATATTTAAGCCGGTACTCAAATTGAATAGTTAGTTTCATGAAGAAACAATTGATTTTATCATACCAATAAGATGAGAAATATGTACGTGTTGTCTGTTGAACATTAATTTACGGTTATCCGTTAAGGGCCCTGCGTACTATATGATATATTTCCTATAATTCTATTTCCAAATATTACTTATTGTTGAAGCTGGATATTTTTTTTCAGTGTGTTCAATTATGAATCCTACAAACTAGAATCTCAGTACAGTTTGAACAGTTTTAACAGTTTTCTGAAAACTCGTTCTATTCAATGCTTATTTTTATATTCTTACTCTTTTTGACAAAAAAATGTCGAGCAACAAAGACATAAAAATATCTAGTAAGTAAATCCGTTAGTGCGGCTTCAAAAAAATCAAATGTGAACGAACATGGCTTAAAAAAAGTGTTTTAAACCACTAAACGATCGTCAAATTATATAATTTGTACATGCACCTTTTTTTACGTTCAACAACATTAAAATTCAGTTCTGTTGCATCCGTGTAATATTGGGTATATGACATTGAATGCCTAAAGATACCGAAAGACGAAATCCGGGACGTTAGTGACAAACATGTGGAATCGTACAAAGTTGTACGAATTCAAATTTAAGATTTAAATACCTACTAAATTAGTATATATTCTTAGAATTAACATATGTTGTATCAAATCATTTACATGCATTGTTTATGCTGCCCTTTCCAGCTTATGGGAAGAAAGCTTTTTTTAAGCATCCTGTAAGTCATAGTTAACCTGAACACAAAGGATGTTGATTATTTATCGCGCGGAGCAGGTAAATAACTCGCCGATTATTTACTTCAAATTGAAACTTCACGAGGTTAACTCACGAAGTATTATGAATAGGCGTTTGGCGCAAGCTGTAGAACGAACCTTCTTCATTCAATTTTCCTAACACGTTGTTCGAGTATTAATTATTAGAGCGTTAGCGGTCGGTATCAATAATTCATTACATTATCATGCCGAGGTAATCTCGGGGCAAATCAGAAAGGGGCACCTGTTAGTGTAATCTGCGATAAAAGCATAGGTTGCAAGTAGTGATATTAACACCTAAACTAGAAAATAATAACTACAGCTAATAAGAACCTCAATACATGTCGCAAACAAAAACAAAATGAATTTAAAAACCAAAATTAAGAAAAATTAATTAAGTCCCGTTAACTTTGACATCTTGAAGTCGTTTCAATATTTTTTTGTTAAATTTATTTTTAAAACTGAGTTACCTGTGTTTTCAATTATCAAAATGAATATTAAAGTGTTATTTAAGATGTTGACTGAGTGTGTTTGATTGAATTTAAATATCTTACTTGTTTCTGAGTAAGTTTTTAAAATATAAACGAATTTACATCCAAGTGATAGAATGCCTGAAGATGGCAAAAGATGAATCCGGATCATGCGTGATAAGACTTATGCATTTTTTTTTTAAATATTAACCATTTAAATTTGCTTATTATGCTATCGAAATTTTTTATAAAGCCATTTTTTGCACGAAAATAATAAAATTAGCGATGTAATTTATGTCAAGATTTAAATGATCTGTAATGATACTGAATGGCTGAAGTTTTTGTAAAGTAATAAAGTGTAAAGTAAGGTGTTAACCGTCACTTCTTGATGGAAAGGCATGATATTTTAAATAATAAAAACACATTTTTTAGTACTTATTTCCACCTGCTACCTTTAACTCAAATTATTTTTTTGTTTTGTATAAATAGACTTGTTTGTAAATTGTATTCTATCACTTGATAATGCTCACGATGAGCGAAACCGGTCCTGATCAAAAAATATATTGTGGAAATAAGTACTAAAAAAATGTGTTTTTATTATTTAAAATTATAATATGATTTGCAGATTTAATGATAATCAATTGTCTTTATTCATCGAATTTTAAAATTTATGGAAGCTTAAAAAACTGACGATTCAAATGAAGTCTTCCATGATATTTCACTATCTTTGATTTTTTCATATGATAATATCAACAAATTAGGCAAAGCATCAATGCTTTTGGCAACATATTTTAAAATATGTTTTTATCGCAACTTGTTTAAGCTTTTTTTACATTATGTTTATATTGTCTTATACTTTTACCGCAATATTTTCGGAAACTTCACTTAGAAACGGGAAACTGTTTTCTGACAGGTTGTTTGGATGTAGATAGAAATCATGTAAGTTTCTTGGAAAATGTAGGTCTATACTTTTCTATAACTGGGCCCCAATTCAAATAAAGTTAATTTACAAACAGTGAGCAAGATTATATGAAATATCAACATCAAAAAAAAAGAAAAATTTCCACAATTATTACATAAGAAAAAAGAAATTGGTGAATCGAAAAACAAGATTGCAACATTTTTAAAAAATATTTGGCATTAAGACTTAGAAGACTTAGACAAGAAGCTAACGTAACAGTAATATGTGTCGTTCATTTTTAATTTTTCTTGGAAGAAAGGTACGATAAAAATACAGTTTTTAGTATGATTTCCACAATATATTTGATGTTCAAAATGGGTTTCGCTTATCGAGAAAATAAAACAAATACAGGTAGTGCTCGACTAACGATAGTTTGACTTACGACCATTCGCGCTTACGACCAAATAAAAAATAGATGTTTTTAAAATTGCATTACGCTACAATATATAAGGAAAATAACAACAATTCAACTGAAATTGGATATATTTTTTTAAGAAGACTAGTACTGCTTCTTCTTCCACTACTAATGATGAGCGAATGGATTGTACTTATATAAGTACAGATGACGAAAGATTTTAAATGTCGATGAAGTAAATATTTTATTTTGTATTAAATAATAAGTTTAACTTTAACAATAAAACAATTAAAATAAATACGCATGTTTTATTTGAATATGTAAGTACATACATAAACGACCAAAGTCTAGGAACGTGTTTCAGTCGTAAGTAAGGATAACCTGTAGTGGGAATAGTTTAAAAAAAATGTGTTTTTTATTTAAAATATCACGCATTTTCATCAAGAAGTGATAGTTAACATCTTAAAAGAGATAAAATATGACTTCTTAATGTATTATATAATCAAAGTGTGAGCAATCATTCAACTTTCGTGACACAGGTCGTATTAAACATTGTCAATTCACTCAGGGCTTCTCAACACTTGAAGTGAAAGTCAATAAATACCTAAACAGTCAATAAAAAGACATACCGATTGAATATTTAGTGGACGACATGGCAGCAGGGCGTGGAAATTATTTTTTTCCGTTTCTGTAGATGACATATTTTCAAATATGAATATTTTTATTTTTTTGGATAATACAAGTGTTTGCCAATCGATTAGGTGTTATGCTGTCAATACTTTGGTGTTTTCTTCTTGTGTATCTAATTCATAGGGTAAAAATTGGTTGTAACAGTAATACGGCACACATGCTTTCAGACATATTGTATTATACTTTTTTTTCAAAATATATATTATCATAAATCGACACTTTAAATCGGTACTAATAAATATATCACTTTAAAAATTTTACAATAATGATTAAATTTAAACTTTCCAGGAGTAACTAAGTTATTTTGACCGTGCTATTAGGAGTGACTTTAAATAAATAATATTTTTTTTAATCAAATTATTGTAAAAAAAAAACTCACTTTCTTCGGGTTTTATCGTAATTAAACCAGTTGAATAATCCAGGGATCACAAACCATAGACACATAGCACTTGAATATATTATTACAATAATTGTTGACATATACGAAAAGTACGTCCATACTCCTTTACGAAAAAATCGCGCCGACGTACTAGTACGTCCATATTCCTGGAAAGGTTAAATAATATCAAAAACCATTATTCAGATACCGCTGTTGTGACCTTTATTCACTGAAAACCGATTTTTTTTTCTTTCTGCATTATAATGTATCCAACTGTAGATAAATAATAAATAGACGATTTAATAAAATATTGATAACAGAACTAACAAGTCAATGGAATTGTATAAAGATTTAACAATTCAAATAGATATTGATATTTCATCAAGCACCTTCAGTCGATACCAAATATTTTTAAAAAGTTTTTGTTGTTATTTTGAGCTGAAAACAATATTATTTGTAAGCTGTTAACTGTCACTTCTTGGTGGAAAGCCATGATATTTTATACAATAAAAAAGAAAATCAGTACTATATTCATAATATATTTTAAAATCAGTACCGGTTTTGATCATCGCGAGCAGTATCAATTGATCTTACTGACGTAACATTATCATCCTCACTTTTAAAAAATATTGTGGAGATAAAAAATATGTTTTTATTATTTAAAATATGAAATCAATATTTTTAATGGTCACAGCCCTGATGTATAGGAAGACTTATTCACTGCTGATTATTTAAGAAAAAACAATAACGTGCCTCTTTTCTGTACGCAAATTTGACAACTAGTTTTGAAAAATAATAAAATTTTGATTTAGAAACTAATTTTGTATTTGCTAATTTATATAAGAGAGCGTGAATTGGTTTGTATAATTACGATTATAAAAAAAAATGTTGTCAAACGATGAAGGGTCATGTATTTTTGTTTTTTTTTTAAAGTCGATATGATCTTGTTTTCAAGGAATTATAAACTATACAATTTATACCGAAAAAATGTTTACATTACACACATTACACGTGCATTACACGTTAGAAAGAATATATAGTCTCTCTAATGCTGATGCAAGCATCAGTTGGTTTTGCCGAATATATTCTATATACATCAAGGTATTTGGAATATTTTTAGGACGCAACAAGGAACTATAATATATCATTATTTAGATAACCTCCAAAAATTTTATAAAAATGTTTATCTTACCGACAGCTGTGCTTATTCGTAAGAAAATTCGATCGAAATTTACTTATATCAAGCAGGTTAAGGTACTTAGTTGAAAGTCATTTTTTATTGAAATAAAAAACTTAATATGCTATTATGAAATGAATTCAAACAGTTGTAATAGCACTATTTAAAATTAAACTTAATTTTAGTGGATATAAATAAAGCGGATAAATATTTAAAAAATATTACTTTTACCTGTAAGCTGTTTTCTGCTTTTATCTGTTTTCAATAATGATATATTATCATGAAAAAAAAAAAAGTATTTTACAACTTGTATGACGTTTAAAAGATCATTCAATTATAGTGGTGAATATAGTCACAATGATAACGGAAATAAATTGAAGAACTACAAATATAAGCAGTTATATTAATCAGACTGCAGTAGATTATCACACATTTGAGTATTTATTTATATCCAGTCTATATATGGTTATTCGTTGTTGATAATAGCTACCCTGATTTTGGTGGATTTGTCAAATATATATTAATCAAAGAAAATTCTTTTTATGTGTTTATCTTGATGTGAACCAAGATTAACTTTTAAATATTTTCTTTGATATAAAATAAACTTTCTAAAAATAGTAGACAGTGAAAGTAAATTTGCGAGCTTATGGCATTTATGAAATTTTCTCTCGGCCATTCTGCCTTTTCTAAAAGGCTCAGTCGCAGTGGCGTCTCCTCCCCCATTCAACTTCTCTCACGCCTCTTGTTGAGCCGTGAATTTCAAAATTTTCTATTCAAATTTTCTCGCTTCACAAGAAATTAATTCGGACGCACAAGCTTTTGAAAACGCTTTGAGAGTACGCAGTGGTTATTGTCAAACTGTGGTTCTGAACAATAATTTTATTTCATTCAAAAAGTAAATAACACATTTGTAATATTTTTCGATAGCCTCAAAATATAATGGTAAGAGTCAGTTTTGCTACTTCGTGTAATTCACATTTTTACAGGTAAAATAATTGGCCGGTTAAGAGTTGGTTATATATGTCGTCAAAAGCTTTATTTTAAGACTGTAAATTTTTGTTTTTGTATACATATATATGTATATTTAACATTATGATTACAATGTAATCGACAATTTCAAAATTTCACCTCCCCGTTCAGATAAATAACATCACAGTGACAAAAGCGGATCCTTGGTAGTAGTATAAATAAGTACTGTCACAATCACACCAAATAATATCTAAGAAATTATGTATTATAGATACTGTTGCGGGTTAGCTGCAGAAATTAATAGCCTCAACGATTTTAAATAATATTTTATTGTATTTTATTGTTTACTACAAAAGAGTGGCCAACGATTGTATCTTTTACTTTGTGAAATAATAACCTGTATTTATTTATTTGACTTGTAATAGAATTCGTATCAAAATTTTATTCAATTCACATTTTTAACTTGAGAACCATTCATTCAAATATTTCTCTCCCTTTGAGATTATAAAACCACTTCTGTTATTTCGTACAAGAGCAATCAATCTCTTTTGCATTTTCTGTTTATTCACTTGAAAAATCGATTCTGCATTATCTTTGAGTGTGCTTGAATTTGTTGTTTTCTTATTGTTGTAAACAGCTAAATGACAAAAGAGAAAAAGATAATTCAAATATCGAAAAAAAAAAAGGGTTTTGTAACTGGACTTTTTCCTCTTAAATATAATATTTTAAACTTAATGAAAAAGGACTAGCTGTTATAAATATAAATATAGTAAAGGCGTTAATTTCTAATGGTAGTATAATCTTAAAATTGGTAAAGCTTATCGGAGCTTATCCTAAGTATCAAATAGTTGTGGGCTTAAGCTTCAGAAACGTCAATGAAATTCATAAAAAAAATATTAAATATTTATTTCTTAAAACCTTCGGAAAGCCACTGATGTAATGCCTTGCTTAATAGTTTTTTATACTTCACGTCCTGTTTAGGTGTGTTGTCTAATAATGATATACTACGAAACTTTTGTAAATCTGTACTTTTTTATTTAGAATGTTGTAAATTCGTTTTCGTATTAAAAATACTCAATATGATCATTGACTTATATTCGCTTATTCATTATATATTTGTATCGCAAAAAAATCTTTGAAAATTTTCTGTCAATCTTTTAGATCTGAATGTTTGAATTTCTGAAGTATCGGACATCGAAAAAATGCCTTGGAGCTTTCAAAAAATACGCGAGGGGGTTGGTGCTTTTCAAAGCGTAGCCTAACCCGCAGGAAGTGATTTTCACAATATCCTGTCAGCAGTATTGCTTTTTGGAAACCTTTTTGATGCAGCCCTGCGGGAATTTCCCAGCCCCCAGCAGTCATAGCTCGGTCAGTATATGTTCAAATGGATGATCATACAACTTACTATGTATGAGAGTGATCGCCAACTGCAGGGTAAATAATAAACAATTTATAATATTTTCTATGAAAAAGTTTAATTTGTGCCAAGTACCCAACTTTATTGTTGTTAGATACGGATTTTATCCTGTATCCCAATAAATGCAAATCCTATATAATCTGAAAATTCAATGGGTTGAAAAGTGCTATAGGCATGGGTTGTAATTTTTAAATATTTACCCAACCCTTACCTATCCATTAAAAAGGGCCTTAATTTTTTAATTCTACTTCCCTTGGGGAAAATCGGCGTAAGCAAATGAGTAAAAAACAATTCTCGTAGAAAAATTTTAACTGACATCCCTACATTAAGAATGATTTACATTGGGACAAGATTTTAATATAAATGATATTTTTTCAATGAACTAAAAGAATAGGTTATGATTTTTTGTATTATTTAAGAATTTGTATTTCACAAACTATATTAAAATAATCTTTAATTTTTTTGAATAACTATCGTTTGCGATCACTGATCGTAACTTATCATGTTATTTAAATATTGTGAAAAGAGAAATATATGACAAACGCGCTGTGTTTTTTTTATTTTGAATTTAATAAGTCAAAGTGTTTATATCCATCATTGGTTTTTATATTTTTTCTTCTGAAATAAAAAAAAACAGTAAAAACTAAGAAGGAAAAGTCATGAAAAAGAATTTGTTGTAATACGGTACACGGCTCTTTAACTATTTAAAATTGTATATAATGTAAGCGCTACTGACTTGTTAATCAGTATTGTAAAATTGATAAAAGTTTTAATCTGTTTAAATTGTATTTTTTTTAATAAAATTAAAATATATCAAATTCAATGGTTGCTTAGAGCTGCAATGAGGCTTTTTTCACGGACCTGTTTTGGCGGTTGGCTTGCGTGACAAAGTGCTGGCACAATTCGATCACAAAGAGACATGGTGTAAATTCTGCAAATAGGTAGATAAATAGGCTTCTTTTCCAGTTTATCTATTCTTTGATGTCATGTGTCTATTTTCAATGGAAAGGTTTTTACAAAAAATATGATGAAAACTTTCAGGTGAGTATGAAGGATAATGTTTATTTTGCAATATATTACAATATATAGTCTGCATTATTATATCTGAATTGAATCACTTTGTATAAGCTTCCGTTTTACTTGTTTTTATAGTTTGTCTTTTATAACACATATATCTTTAAGTAATTCAAGCTTATTTTGTTTAGGTGCTTTTTTCACATACAGTGATTAGCCAGTTAACGTAATAGGTGCCTTTGATAATTTGGCACAAGCTTGTTAGTAAGGTTTTATTGAAGAGAATAATTGTATATTTAGTCAGCATATAGATTATTGTTTTGGGTACATAGTTAATACTATTGCACATAATAACTACACAATAAAAAAATTATCGGTCACGGTCAGAAAGTTTATCGATCACTTTCCAGACAATGATAAGCAACTAGTTTTCATTTACTATTTTTTCGTAAAATATTTGAATCAAAACATCTAATTTTACAATTTAAGTGCCCTCACCGTTGAGATAAATAAACAGACTGGAGTGACAAAAGTTGGATTCTAAGAATCAATGTTGTTATAAATACAGCATATAATGTTCTAAGTTCTGTTCTACTATGTTGGGTACTGTTGCGCGCCACTTGTAGAAAGAAACAGCCACAGGTTATCATTAAATACCTATTTATTGTGTTTTACTGACGAATGGCCTATCACTGAAGGGTGGTCAATGGTTGTAACTGTTACTCTTATTATGAGCTATAAAGCGATGAAAAATATGTCATTTTTTGTGAGAGCGATAATCTTTTTTCTAGAAATGATATCAACACTAAATAAATATGAAGATATGAACTCATTGATATTTAAATGAGATGCTTATACCAATGATGAAGGTTTTTTCAAATATTTACTTTTACCCAAAATAACATTCTACAAGGGCCAATTTTTTAATTTATTTTAAAAATAAATTAGCAGAAAGTATCCGACGAATATCGAAAGGAAGCTATTAAATTTCAAAACACGTTTCTCAAATATTTTTGCCTTTGCAATTTCGATATTAATTTGATCTTGACCCTCCATTTGGTGAATTTATAATTTTATTATAATTCAAGATGATGCGGTTGAATTAAAAATGTTCAAAGGAAGGGACTAGAGGAAATTCAGGAAAGTTCAAAAGACTTTGAGTATTTTATATTCACTTAGAATAAATTTATCACTCTTGAAACTTTTAATAGAAATCGTTAAAATTTTGTGATGGAATTTCATTACTTTTTAGTATTATAAGTAATCATTTATATTTTATTTAAAGCTATCGTAGAAATTGTTCAAATTAAAGTTATTATAGAAATAGTTTAAACGAAACACGTACTTAAATTTTTTCTCCAACCCTCAACAAACATATTAGTAATTTTATATCAATGAATGAACTCTTTCTTGAAAACAAGAAATCGATTAAAAACAATTTTTTATTTATTTCTCTTCGATTTAAAAAAATCATTAATAATTCAAAAATAACTTACAACATTAGATCATTTAAGGATGAATATATTTTTAGATGTATTTCCATTTTAAGTCTATTACTTGAGTAAAGTAGTGCATAATTTATGTTAGAGCAAGCATTACAAGAATATTAGATGTTCTATAACCAAAATCCCGAAAATATCTGGGCCGAAATAATACGAAAGAGCTTAAATATTATTTATTGTCAACCTCGAAAGAAATTAATAAGCTTTTCTTTCTGTTCTTAGACCTCCTTGTATATCTTTTTCATGAAAAAATAATTTTCGACGAAATGCTTAGCTACAGGTTGATTCAAACGCCAAATAAAAACTAGAAGCTAATAAAGTTTCATAAACATATGAAAATAAGTATTTTTCACTCTAGTTCTCCTATCGTTAATTAATATTAAGTCCCACATAGCATTTTACGCCGGACGTAACGACACGCATGTTATACATTATTTTAGCTTTGGAACATGATTTCGTCACCTTTATTTTTGTATTATTTATGCGCAGTTTAAGTTATACTAAAGAAACTATTTAAAATAAATACAATAGATTTGAAGAAAATATTTATCTATTGAACCCCATCACGAGTGCCAAAAAAATCACAACAGAAAAATTTGTAGTCAATGATACTCGTCATATGTGAAAAAAAAAATTAGAAAAAAAGTTCGTCTTATGTAGTCAGACACTCTTTTTTGCATCCTATAATGTGACTCAGTTAACGTCTGTTTGTATTGCAAAATTGCAATTTTAACTAATGTTACGTTCACCCACTCATTCATTTTTTTATGAGCTTGCTTGGTTGGCTTTCTTGTTATCTTTATTATTTACTTTTAAGGTTTTAACTGTCACTTCTTGATGGAAAGGCATGATATTTTAAATAATAAAAACACATTTTTAGTACTTATTTCCACAATATGTTTTTTGATCAGGACCGGTTTCGCTCATAGCGAGCATTATCAACTGATAGAATACAATTTAAAAACAAGTCTAATTATACAGAACAAAAAATTAATTTGAGTAAGAGGTAGCAGGTGTACAAAACCATGGGTTCAAGAACTAGGAAACAATTTACATAAAATCATACAACATTGATAAAAAATAAAGTAAATTAGTATAAAAATTAAATCCGCTATTCACAAAATTCACAATCAGCTATTAAGAATTACAATTACAATTATGGTAAATCAATGATCCATTAGGAGCTCTGAACAATCAATAAGGAAGTAAGGAGTTGGAAATTTTAATGACGAAAATAACCCATTATTATGTTCCATTAAGTAGTAAGTGTGGGTTATTTTGATGAATAGACTTGTTTGTAAATTGTATTCTATCAGTTGATAATGCTCGCGATGAGCGAAACCGGTCCTGATCAAAAAATATATCGTGGAAATAAGTACTAAACAATGTGTTTTTATTATTTAAAAAAAATCTTTATTATTTGTTTTGTTGTTTATTTCTTGAATTTCTAACACTAAATGTATAAATATTTTGACTTAGCAAAAGCTATTAATAAAAAATTTTGTATCGTGTATATATAAATTCAAATTATTATGTATATAAATTCATTTCTGATAAAAATTGAATATATTTTAATTAGTGTGATCAATTAGATAGATAATACGTTTTGAAAAATTCTCTATTGCGTAGTCTAGCTGCACTTTTATCGAAAATATTGCAATTTAATGACAATGGGTGAAGTTTAAAATCAACTATGTTTTACATATAATATAAGAATGTTGAAACTTTAAGAGTGAATGCAGTAGTAAGAATTTTTTGTTTTTTTTCTGTAGTGATCTTTATTTCTTTGAAATGAAGTTTTAGAAGACAGCATAATGAAACAATTTTCGATAAAATCATCCCTAGCAAAAATCACTTTACTAATAAATACACTCGATGGATTATTCTTGATGAAAATTGTTTTAAATATACGCCCAATGATACTATAGAATGAAACATCACCCTGTTACAATACAAAATAGCTATATGCAATAAAGATAATAGTTATTACTGAGGAATAACTATTAGCTCTGTAGACACGGAATTGTGATGGGCCTTGGAGTAAGGACCTACATTAGGGTTTTATTCTCCTCCACGACTCATTTAATTTTCAATATTTTCCTCTCCGAATAAATACATACGGTACGACCTACCCTTGGCAAAAAACATCGTTTATTCATTTCATAAATACTGTTTTATCTTCTTAGTGTTTTCTTTGGGGTCGTAAAAAGAATTCTGGAATGGGATCTTCTGCTCATGTTCTGTTTTAAGTATTGTAAGACATTTAAATAAATGTTTAACTACTCGATGCTATTTTTGAAATTATCTCAAATAATTTACAACATATTATTGCGTATATATATTATGTATGCAGTATTTCAAATAACAAGAAAATATTCATATTAATTTACCTATAATTAGTCCCTGTAAGGTTTAATTCGACTAACACTCGATTTTTTGATCAATCTATAAAATCTGTCTATCAAATTGTTGTTCAAGTATATTTATAACAAAATGCTGAAAAAGCGTTTGATCTTTCTATATATTCTATTAATAAATTATAAGTATAAGTGATTTGTAATTTTTATACACAAAATAAAATTATTAAGCAAAAAATAATAATTTGATTATCTTTTTTTTAAATAATAAAAACACATTTTTAGTACTTATTTCCACAATGTATTTTTTGATTAGGACCGGATTCTATATTATCAAATGATAATGCTCGCGATGAGCGAAACAGGACCTGATAAAAATATATACTGTGGAAATAAATACTAAAAAATGTATTTTTATTAATTAAAATATCATGCCTTTTCATCAAGAAGTGACAGTTAACACTTTAAAAGTGGATTTGATTCTCATGCAAAAAATATTTAGAAAAATGTTTTGGACAAAAATATACTTTAAATTAAGTACATACATTAAAAAATATTTTAAATACAGAATGGCTTCGAGATTTTATTAAAAATGTAAAGAATAAAATCCTTTTATCAAATGATGAAAATCAATCCAATCGTTTTAAAATATGTATTTATAATAGCCTGTATTATTTTTGGTGAATATTCTGATATTTTATCTCGATTTTAATGTAGATTTAACTGTATATATTGTAAAAATATCACAC
This sequence comes from Himalopsyche japonica, assembly GCA_028555115.1. NCBI lineage: Eukaryota > Metazoa > Arthropoda > Insecta > Trichoptera > Rhyacophilidae > Himalopsyche > Himalopsyche japonica. Next base: position 10,267 of record JAHFWJ010000578.1, on the reverse strand, counting down.
CATAATTTTTGCTTGAAATTAAATTAGAATTTAGGTTTATTTGAAGAAAAGTAACTACACAACACCATGTCTTAGTATGTCAAATAATACGATATTTTTTTATAAATATGATAACGAGCGATGCAGAAGATAATTTAATGTTTTTAATTCAAAGATACAACTCTACTTACCCTAGTTTGTTCATTACTTAAATTAAAATAAATAGGGAAAGAAACATGCAACGAGACGCAAGCCGAGACAATAATATTCCAAACAAAAGACGGAAAGCTAGCCGCTGAAGGAAAAATTTAGTATTGCTTGGCAGTTTTTTTAATTTTTTTCGAAAGAAACTTTGATCAGAATTTTTTTTTGGAATTGCGCTGATTCAAGAAAATCCATCTACCGCTTCAACGTTTTTATCTATTACAGTTGTTGTGTGCCTTAAATATGTATTAAGTTTCTTCTACAATAGTTTTGCTTTGGTTGTAGAAGACAGTAACGAATATATTTTATTTGAATAATGATGACATCATTGTGTGCTAAATTTGACAGCTCAATTTTGCGACGCGATGGTATATATTTTTTCTGTTCTTTTCTTTGCCATTTATATTCTTAAATGTTTGAATATTATCGTTTCTTGAATATTTGGTTTATGGGGGTATTAAATGAATTAACTTAGTTAACATGAAATTTTTCAACGAATAGCTATTCAAAATTTTATCAAACGTTACCCACTTCACGTGTGTGAGGGTGAACCGAAGTAAGCAATGGCATTCGTTTGAAAATAGTATAATAAGACTTTTTCATCTAGCATAAAACAAAGAACATATTTGTGTCCGAAGACTGTATTCATGATATGACATTAAGATAAACCCAAAAATGTTTCTATATTATTTCTTAGAATATTTTGTTTTAACTACACATAACAAAACAAACCCCTAAATTTAAATTAGTTTAATGCCTGTAATTGAGGAATAAGAATTCTTCATGAAGCTTTTATTGCTTTAACTTCAGGAAGTAAAGCAAAGCTTAAGTATTGCTAGATGTACCCTTACGTACAAACTCACGCGTGTGTTGGTGACAAGGCCAATTTACTCATAATAATCGCCAGTCAAGAGAGTATTTAACTTTTATTGATTTATCTTGTAGATGTATATTAGTGATGGAACCGTTTCTATCAATACTACCCTAAATATTAATATTATTTATAACTCGCTATTGTGCCATCCTTCTACGTCAATCTCTTTGCATAATAATCCTAACAAAAGTGTCTCAGCATTCGTTGTCAGCGGGACACACTATCGTTCGTACCTAATCTCCTTCTCCTTTTGTAAAAGTTGTTTAATGCAAGTATTGTTCCGCGCACGCTATACGGAGGTTTTATGGGCCGCAATATATAAGGAGACAACAGATAAACACCCCTGAATAAAGCGAGGGACTTTTAGGGTTTTCAACCCAGTCGTTGATTGCGAATTTCATTGCACACTTTTGGTTTCTGGTTACGATATATATAAATTAAACTAATATCATAACAAAATAATTGTATCGTTCACTTAACTGTATTAGTCATTTTGAAAATATAAGAGTGATCGTAGCTATTAGACTACAGAGAATTATATGATTAGTAATGCTGGAACGTGTATAGAATTATTCAACTTTATTTTCGTGGTCCTAGACTGCATCTTTCAACTAAAAATATATTATTGTATGTTTGTCCGTTGCTTAATAAATTAATACTTCTTCTTTCTTTTACTGGTAACTTTGTTTTAATAATATGTATAAAAGAATCTGATTTGATTAATGCAAAGTTGTAACAATTCAAATTTGATATTAAAATTCCATCAAGCACCTTCAGTCGATATCATAAAGTATTTTAAAAGAATCGTGCTCATAAAATTGCCCATGAAGTTGAATTCCAATATATATAACAAAGTCAGCAAAATCTTAAGACTTACTCAATAAAGAAACTATAATTTTCAACAGAACAATTGCTTTCTTTAGAGGCGGTGTGTGGGTGTGTATGTATCTTATAAAAATATCTCGGTGGTCACTTCTACGGTGTTAATTAACTGTTATTTCCAGGTGAAAAGGATTCACATCTATAATAAAATAATGAAAACATGTTAAAAGTACTATTTTCAGAGTTTTTGCATTATCTGAACCAGTTATGCTAATGGCGAGCACTGTGAACCGATGAAATTAAAATTAAAAACAAGACTATCAAATAATTTATGATATCGACTGAAGGTGCTTGATGGAACTCCAATATTAAATTTGAATTGTTACAACTTTGTACGATTCCATATGTCTTATCACAAACTTCATTCTTAACGATCAACTCAATCTTCCCAACTCCCCCTTGTTGTACCTTTTACGTGAGATCGGTTCAATGAATCGACAATGTCATGACGATAATTCTTATGTCTCATCACTAGATGTTTGATATTAGGTATCCTTTAAATAAAAGAAGACACATTTATAATTTGATTACTTGATTTAAATTTGTTGAAAACTCCATTTCAATAACAACAACTGATTAGCAAGATCGTTAATGAAAGTTGTCATAGCTAATTATTATTGGATTAATATTGTTACATTCTTTTCAGCTGCAATCTTTTGCTTGCCTATTGGTAAGTAGATTCCTGTTAATAATAATTTTAATATATTATATATACGATGCTAATATGATGATATATATGCTTGTTTTACGTCAGTTCTGATGGAATACCTGAAGATGCCGAAGGGCGAATCCCGGGTCGTTTGTGATAAGACATATGGAATCGTACAAAGTTGTAACAATTCAAATTTAAGACTATTTAACTCACTCTTGAAATTTCTAATTATTTAATGCATTATGTATCTTAAAATATTTCATTTTAAATAATGTTGTTTGTCTTGTTCTCGTCATTCATGCTTATGAATTTATCGCGATTGTTTCTGAACTGAGAATGAATTTTTGATTTAAACTTATTTTGATTACTAAGCTATTACTAAGAGGTCATGAAAATTTTATCAGCGAACTAATTTACTTCATTTAGATATATGTTTTACGTTAAAATGAAAACTATTACCTCAATTCTAAAACGTTGATTTAGTATACCTGACAATTTGTAATCAAACATTTACATAAATAGCCTTATTTGTAATTTTTATTACATCATTTGATAATGCTAACTCTGAGCGAAACACAATCCTCGTTTAGAATTCTGTAATAAAGAAATTATTTGAGAAATCGAGAATCAAGCCCATATACTTAACACTTACAGCGATCAAACAATCTTCAAGTATCTAGAATATGTAATCTGAAAAATATTGTAACTCGGTATGTTATATATAACAAAAAGTATACTCAGAATAAGAAAGTAAATTATAAAAAGAAATTATAGACCAATGAATCATTCATATTATAAATATTTACTTACTCAAAAAATAATAATTTACAAATCGTCTAAATATAAAATATAAACGAGCAACAAAATGACTTCCTTGAAACGTTATCAAAATTTAAATAACAAAAATCCAAGTGATTTACATAAAAATGAAAAAAGTTGAGAATTATTATTCATCCAGAAATGCACGAATCTTTATTCTTTGAAATAATTTCTCGTGCTGACAAAAAGTTTCTTTTATTCAATCAAATTGTATTTGTTCAAAGTAAAATGAAACAGAATACACATTTCTGGTAATCCCCTCGATCCCAATTGCATTTCATTACTAGGTCTGTTATTAGGAGAACATAAATTGAAAAATGATTGACCTACGTAGACCGCAAAATAATCAACTGCTATTCATTCGACTTATATTTTATGTTAACAGTCACAGCGCTCCGTCATTATAAATTGCCAAATTAACAAAATGTTTCCAAGTTTCATATTATTATTTTACAGTTCTGCTAGCCTGATACAATTTTTGAATAACAAGTAAATTTCTGCGCATTAAACTTTGTATTTATCAGACATAATCAGTTGAGCTACAAATAACTTATTTTTTTTTATCTTAAATATTTTATAACAATAAATATAACATAATTTAAAGACACAGTGACATTAAGAAAGATATATACCACTTTCCAGAAAGTCATCCGTTTTTTACTATGTAAACTTTACAATTGAGACTTTTTATGTAAAATACTACATCAATGTATCCAATCTTGAAATGTAATCATTCAATGTATTCATTGACCTCATAAATAAGATAAATAAAGAGATTAAACTGACAAAAGATGGATTCTGAGTAGTGATAATCAGTGGTGTCACAAATATGAAATTCCATACGTGCTGTTTCGGGTTATATATAATATATGAAAAAAGATCCAAAACTTAACTTATTTCATACGATACATATTTATTGTGTTGTACTTCTGAAAGATGATCAATGACTGAATCTGTTACCATATGAAGGAAATGTCCATCTAGAAAATAAAAAACAATTAATTTATTGACATTTAATTAATTAAGTAATTAACTTTACATTTTTAACACATGCTTATTGACAATAATTAAATGTTAAATAGTTACTACAGTCATTTCAATTAAAAATTCATGATTTTAACTTACAGTCAATTGCACGAGGACATTTAAAACATTATAATTGCCGAAGAATTCGCTACGTTCAAAGATGCATCCAATAATCTCCAAATGACGTAAAATCTGTTAAGAGAACGCTGCAATAATTCAACCCATATCCTATGCAGCTGACTTTGTATTTGCTATCCCTTTTAGTGCATAGTAAATTGTTAAGAGATGCATTTTGTGACACCTTGTACGTTTCCGGTGAAGGAATATGTAATTAAGTATTACAATGCATCGTTAGTACGTCATCAATAAACAATCTCCATACAAAAGAAGTATATGTACATGTATATACAATTTTTTTTTTTGTAAATAATAAAAACATGTTTTTCAGTACTTATTTTCACAATATATTTTATGATACCGGTTACGCTCATCTTGAGAATTATCAACTGATAGAATACAATTTACAAGCATTTATATACATTTATATAAAAATTTTAAGTTAAATAAAACCATGGTTTTGTATACCTGCTACCTTTGACTAAAAATTTTGCATAAATAGACTTTCTTGTAAATTGTATTCTATCAGTTGATAATGCTCAATATGAGCGAAACCGGTATGATAAAATATATTGTGAAAATAATTTTTAAAAAAAAATGTTTTAATTATTTAAAATAGTCTAAGACAGTCTACATAAACACCTATACAAAAGTAAATCATATATTCATCAAATACAACATAAGTTCTGTGAAAAAAATGTTCAAAATTATACAATTATACAATATTAAATTTAATCAAGCACTTTTTCTAGAAATATGTTATTGTTTAAAAACAGAAAAAAACTAAAATAAAGTCTTTGGTTTTTATACTTTTTGATTTATCAATTTCATATAAAACATTTGAGAAGCCGTGATAAGTGTAAATAAGTGTTTAGCATATTCTTTCCCGAAATAATGTAGCCTCAATTTTACAGTTTGTAAGCTATGGTATACAATTTTTATGACATATCTTTCAATATTTTTCTGTTCTGGTCTTCATTTTAAAAATAAAAGCTATAAAAATCTAGAAAGGACATCATAAAAATTTCAAAGGATCTTATTTTCCGTATATGCGGAGACAAAATTAATGATTCACATATGAAGAGAAGCAAATCCTATGCCGAAACTTTGAAATATTGCTCTTCCATTTCTCTGTGACAAAGATAAACATATGATAGTACTCAAGGAACAAAATCGTGACCGTGTTTCTAACCGGTCAAACCACAACAACATCGTACAGGTCGTATTGCAAATGTTCTATATACAATAATTTTCAAGCTCACATAAATATAACTAAATTTATACTAATATGTAGACATTAAAAAAAATGATTTGGATCAGTTTCAATATCTGCAACCATTATCAACTTATTGATTGAATTGGCATTTACTTAGTAGAACTCCATTATAATACGGTGAAAAAATAGCAATGTATTTTAGTTCTACATTTTTTTTATAAGATGTAGTTGATAGCTATTTTGGCTCACGCTATCGTCGGAACTGTGGATTATCAACTTATACTTATACAAATTAAATTTAAGCTTTTAATTTAAAAAAATAGTGTGAACTATTACGAGGCATGAAATAGTATGGAAATAATTTACCATACCATACAAGCGCTTTAACTATAGAGTCGGCTAGTATAATAGTGTAGTGATAGTTAAAAATTTGAAAATGTTAAATCTTTTATCTCCAATCTAATTTGTGTGTGATAATATAGTTTAATTTTTCTAACAAATCTTCTGAAGGTTATTAACACTTACACAAATAAATATTGTGTAGTATTCAGTTTATTGATTGAATTGGCATTTACTTGGTAGAACTCCATTATAACACGGTGAAAATACAGCAATGTATTTTAGTTCTTAATTTTTTTAATAATATTTAGTTGATAGCTATTTCGGCTCACGCCATCGTCAGAACTAAAGTAGAAGTATTCAGTGTTAAAATATTCTTTATGCGATTCAGCAATTCGCAATGTGGGTCAAATTAAAAATTTACTTATCAGTTTAATAAAAAATCCGGAAGAAATGGAAATGGAACGTAACGTTTTTCATGTGATACATTATAACGCGCACTTTAAAGTTAGATACAAGTAAAGTTGCAAAAACGAGACTTTGCTCAACATTGAGCCGAAACGGTCCTCAAGCAAACGAGAACTCCCTGAGCAACACGTCGCTCCGTCACCCTTCATCGTGAACGCTCTTACGGTGCCGGACGGTTTTGCATCTCGCTCCTGGCTGGACCAAATCCACAAATCTTACGTGTATTGCCAATCTCAATCCTTATATCGAGATGCATCCCCTTTTTGCAACCGGTAAGCCATTACACACAAAGTTGTTTACTTAGTTTCAAAAGTTTGTTTTTGAAACGAAAACTTACATTTTAAAACTCAATCGATGTATTCGTGACAGGAAATTTTGATTTATTCATTGAAGATGAAATGGAAATATACGAATCAAATTTATTACATATTTTGGTTTCTACATTTATTTTTTCATAACAACAATAATTAACTATTTGCGCAAAAAGTAAGCGCATTAACAGTTATTTACATAACTTACTTCACAGTTAATGACAGCATAATTAAGTAAGCAATTACAAACCATTTGCCCTAAGCCGATTTTTGTAACTTAATAAAATCGTGTTCTATATGGCTTTAAAGATAAAAGACTTGTATGCAGCTAATATTCGAATGTTTAAAATCAAATATTTTGGATCATAAGTGACTTATCACTTGAAAATGAAAATCCATTTCAATCTGTTGTTTCATTTTTCAACGTTGTGTTTTTAAGACATTTTATGTTACACTTCAGTCAAAATTTAATACAATTTAAAATTTCTTTTTCCATAATTTTTTTACAAATGTTTGTTGTCTTTGGAAGAACTTACCAAAACTTAAGCGTGCAAAAAGGCAATCCGTATAGGTAGCTTAAAAACTTCTTTGAGTTGAGATATCGGCATCCGTGTGACGCCAATTTTTTTTTAAAGATCCGATAATTTTTTCCTTATCAAAGTAGTCCATCGGACTAATGGATACGTGTATTATATTGCTGGCTTCCTCTCTAACAATGAACTTAAATACGTACTTCATCAAAAATTACAAAATTATTTTCTATTGCCATGGTCATTTGTTGTGTAAAGTATATGGTCAAAACACGCCACGTCGATGATTATCTGTCATTTGCCAATCCATAATTTATTCCATGACAATCCAGAACCTTTCAGTTTTGTCAAGTACTGCATTATTTACTTAACAAAATTGTCCTAGATGTTAGAACTCTAACGGTTGGAAGAAAATCAGAAGAATTGATGTACTTTGGAAGTATCCGCAGTATGTGTTCCAGCTTGGATGACGCTGCTTAGACCGTTTCTCAATTTCTGAATTTCTCTCGAAGTAAATCTACCGAATAATATATATTGTTTTTTTGTTACCTTCACATGTGATAGGTTACCCAAACCGGTAGAGCCGGTTATCCCAGGGCCTAGTATAATATTGAAAGGAGTTTCCTTTAAGCTTTGCCTTCTCATATAAGTGCATCACGACCAAGAGTCGATGCAACGTGGTCGTTGCTACGCTAGGCTTAGATAAACTTCAATGTTTTTTTTTTAAGAATAAATGGCTGACTTTATATTTTATAGGTCATCTTTTTTTGAATCGTTAAAATTTGCACAGTTCCCTAAATTTTGACACCAATATATAACCCAAGTGACACGGAATTTTGAGGCATTCAACGCCGGAAGGTGAATATTTAATGACGTAAATATTGATACTGTACAAAATTTGAATTGTATAAATCATTCATTTAATACATAAAGAGCAACTTACAAAAGATTTTTACTAATATATTACATTGGTTATAAATTTTGCGTTCATTTGATAGTAAATTTTAAAGAATTAAAAAAAATACATAACTTTATCATATTATTTATCCCATTGTCTTTCTGGGATATAACAGCAATTTCATAATAGTAGTTACGTAAATTTTAGGAAAATTTCAATGTAATCCTATATCTCTGAATGATATAAACTGCAAAGATTAGAGACCGGATGTCAGCTTCTTAGAAGTAAATCTCGAATATTTTATGAGAATATTCATTCAAGAAAACTTGAATCACTTATACTTATACTAAAGATTCAGTTCTATGTAAAGACTCAAAGATTAAAATTTGTTCAATATCAATCTATTTAGATTTTTTGACTTTGAAGAATAAATTTTATACAATGTTTTCATTTTTCATTGCTGTATAAAATTAAAAGTGCATCTGGTAATCGAAAAGATACAGTGACTAACCTTAAAAAGCTTAAAAAAATCTATATAAATCTATATATAAATAGCTCAATATAATTAAAATAGTATATTTATACAATAATACTCTCAAAAACAAGATCAATTAAAAACATAAAATAACTACGTATTATTCCATCAAATTTTAAATTTTAATTTCACGACGATAACAAAGACAGCAAAAAGAGATTTGAAATCAATCTTTCTCTTTCTTGCTTTGAAAATTTAAGTTAAAGTAATCTTTGACTGCACTCACTTATTCCATCATAAATATGATATAAGAATAAATAAGACGACATATTGTCTATCCGTTATTAAAAAATATATCAAGTTTAACTTAAATAATCTTCAATCATATTTCTGATGATGGCACAAGCCAACATTTTCTTTAAGCATCGTTCATTTTTTTAAATATACAACTATGAGACATTTAATGATAAAAATGATAAATTTATGGACATTTTTGTGACAGATCATTTATAAGAGTCTAGAGTCTAGACACTTGATGACTTAATGAAAATAGCATAAAATTGGTCTCTCACAACAGGATTTTGAAATGTTTCCATTTCAACGATGCATGATTTTATTATCTCAAGTCGAAATAATACAAAATCACTCAACGGTTCTACAATTTAGAGAGCGTGAAAGATTTATACGTATAGCTTAAAGCGAGCGTGTAAACGGTTATTTAAAATAGATCGTAATTTGTGAGTAAATTATTGAAATGCATTTTCTTGCACCGTGAGAATTTAAATTATAATAGCTGCACATTTCAGAGCCAGAAGATTTCTACGCATATATATTATGATATCGACATCAAAAATTACTTCAAATATAAGCTGTCGGTGTCAATAAATGATACCGAATAATCCACATATATACAAATGTGTAAAACATATATGTAAAATACCATGTAATTGTATGGTGCAATTGTCAAAATCATTGTTTTGCTTGAAATATCTCACACATTTTCGTTATAATGTAAGCAAAATTTCTTTCAATTTACTTATAGATAGTAATTAAAAGCTTGAGTTTTGTGATGTGTTGAAACTCCATCCGATTTCCAAAATTTAGCGCAGTGAGAGCAACAAGTCAACTACTAATATGTCTTTATTTTTACTCGCTTAAAAAACGAGAACTTTTCAAATTTCTGTCAGAAAAAATATTAATATCAAGAAGCTTTTATTTGAAAACTAATTTCACTAAAGCAACTTGTAAGACTATTCCAAGTAATTAATATTCCATTGAAAAATACTCTATTGTAATCCAAGATTTTTATTTATAACAGACTTCTTATCTAAAGCCTTATTTTCAATAGCACTTATAAAATAAAATTTATATAAAAAATGTAAAAAAAAACATTATAAATGATAACAACTCCAAGATACAATATCATCCCTTTCCAGAGAAGCTTTAAAGCAAACATGGCCTAAAGCAAACACAGAAA